>JANSVA010000218.1:53554915-53578051 GCA_025504915.1 Erythroxylum reticulatum | reverse complement strand
TTATTTGTGAACTTTTAACTTATACAAATCATTTGTAATAAATTTATTAATGAATTATATATTTCTAATCATATTAAGGACTAGGGGCATTTTTGTCATTGCCACAATTTTTTCGTTCTGTCCATTGCAACCAAACACATTCTGTCCTTAAAACGGAGACAGTTTTTTCTGTTCTCTCCACCATAACCAAACATCTCACTGTCTCCACTTTTTGTTCCGTTCTGTCTCTAAATTTTTGTTATGTTCCGTCTCTAGCTATCAGAGACAGCAACTATACGCAGCGTAAGTGGAGGAGTGAGTCTCGATTCGGGGGAGTGAAATGCAGGATAACGCGTGGAGTTATTGTACAATATGTTATACTTAAATGAGTATTTTTATATTCTCATTAAAATAGAAGTCTACTTATTTCCTTTCTAATTATATTCATTATAAATCTGACTAAAACTAGGCACCCAATTTTAAGTTATGATGATTAGGGAGTTGGATCTTCTGTGTCTAATCTCTAATGTTAGTTTGTCTAACTCTGTCCCGGCTCAAAAATGTGGTCGTTAATTCACAATGGATTGAGGTTTTCTTGGGGGCTAAACATTCACAGCTGATGTTTGCTGTTTGAAATTAACTAGCTAAGCTTCAAGTTAAGCCAAGCCAAGCCACTTAAAGCAGCAGTCTCTCTCGCGATTCCCCCTCTCTTCCTTATCGTCTTTGATAGAAAAGAGTTAAATGGGTAGTAGGTGAAAGAAAGAAATTTTTATTCTTCCTTGTATTGACCATTCAGACGAAATATACACAATCATTCATCTATTTCTATTGGCTGGCTATCCTAGAATCAAGAAAACACTAACTAATTGCTAATTGTACAATATTACCGAAATGAGCTCTATGTACAGTGACAGTGAGCTCTATGTACAGTGACAGGTAAGAGGAAAAAGACAAAGTTTTAAAATAAGGCATTATGTGTTTTGTGTTTTGTGTAAAGCCCATATTTAGTGTTTATTTTGGTCTTCTTTCACGCCCTAGTCAAGGAAACACTAACAAATTGCTAGCCGTACAATACTACCGAAATTAGCTCTATGCACTCTAATAATCATAAAAGTTTATTATTGTATTTCCATTCTTATTAAATAATGTCAATTTTCAATTTCAATAATCACAAAATAATTATAATGTCAATTTCCAATTCCAACAATTACAAAACATTCATTATTGTATTTCCATTTCTACCAATTTCTAACAATTTCCAATTATAACAATCACAAAATAATCATAATGTTAATTTCCAATTCCAACAATCACAAAACATTCATTATTGTATTTCCATTCCTACCAAATAATGTCAATTTCCAATTCCAATAATCACAAAACATACATTATCTACTTCCATTTCTAACAAGTTCCAATTTTCCACAATCACAAAACATACATTTACAATTTTCATTGTTATCAATTTCTAACAATTTATAATTTCCAACAATCACAAATATACATAAACAATTTCCATGTTTATCAATTTCAAATAATTTATAATTTCACATAATTGTAATCAATTTCTAACAATTTCTAATTTCTAACAATTAGGATAGGATTTTATATGTAAATTCTATACTGAGAGTACTGCTCGGGAGGTAACAACTAACAACCACTCATATTGGCTAATCCATGTTTCAGTTGTAATATCAATATACTATACTGAATCAATGGGATTGTTTTGATCTATCATCTATCTGATTCATTTTATTATAGTAACTCATTCATTCTTGAGTGAGTTCTATCAATTTTCTTCCTATTTTTTACAATAAACTACAAAGACATAATTGAAAACATGATGCAGGAAATGAGACATCACATTATTTTAATTCCATTAAACAAATTTCGTATATCAACCTAAATGATGTAATCATTTGGGTCATCGAAATTAGAAAGTTAAAAAGGTTCAAAAATCATAATTATAATTGATGAAAATCTTGAGCATTAGTGCTACCATTGGGCATTGGCCCAACATAAATTAGTACTGCGGTTCAATAACTTCAGCTCAACACAATAATTAATTCATGTAACACAAAAAAAATTTAACATTCACAGATACACGTACACTTAAATTTCAATATCCCCAACTCTAAGATTAACGTGTTTAACAGGCTGTTTGGAAACCTTCGAATTGAATTCATTAACGAATTGAATTCAATTACATTAATGAAGTTATAATTGAATTCAATTTACGCTCTTTGGAACAAATCCAGTAATATTAGAATTGAATTCAATTACACTATTTGGAACAAATCTAGTAATATTAGAATTGAATTCAATTACACTGTTTGGAACAAATATAGTAATATTAGAATTGAATTCAATTATTTCATATGACACATTTACCCCTGACTAAAAAATAATGTTATCAACTAATATCATCAAAAAAATTTATTATCAACTTATCTGCTTGCATTGTATGTATTCAGTATTCTTGCTTTCATCATCGAAAGTCTTTACAAACTCAGTACCTAACAAAACCCATAAACAATTCTAACCTATCAAACCATTTCAAGGTCCAACAATAAACATCAAAGAGAGCTTGTTCAGAAAATCCAATACACATTTGCATCTACGAAACAAGTATGCAAAACAAGAAATTACCAGAAAAACTTGAGAAAAACAAAGCAAAATTGAGAGAGGAAAAAGATGCAGAGAGCTATTGCGTGGACGTTGCAGGTGATGCGTGCCTTGCTGGGAGAAGAGCAGCGTCTGGTGATGCGTGGTTGTTGTTGGGAGAAGGGTTGGCTCATCTAATGTAGGGTTGGAATATTAGGTTGTTGGGTTTGGGAGTAAAAAACAGAAGAGAATGGCTTTTGGGTTCAATTCATTTGATTTGGAACGTAAATTGAATTTGTTCAGATAATGGATTTTAAACCCACGCAAGGTTTCAATTCATGTTTTGTTTTGGGTTCCAAACAGAAGAATTGAATTCAATCACATGATTGAATTCAATTCCTCCTCTTCCAAACAGCCTGTAAAACTTTAAATCCACGAAACAAGATCAATTGGCAAAGCAAAAAACATGGACGAGTCACAAGGACCCTCAGCCTCCTCCCGTTTCGGTGGCTTACTGGCTTCCTTGCAGTGGTTGAAGGCTGCGACGAGGAGCGAAGATGGAGAACCGAGAACGTGGTGGCGTTGGTGTCGGCCCTGCGTGGACGTGGAGGAACGATGAAGCTTCGATTGAAGAGAGAAAAACCAAGGGAGGAAGAAGAGCTGGAAGAACCTAACTGCCGAAGAGTGAAGGAAGGAGGCGGCGCGAAGAGCAGCGACTGCCGGCAGCGACGAGGAGGAGGCGGTGCAGCACAGACCACGGAGACGACAGATGAGAGAAGAGGGAGAGGAGTCGTGTGGGTCGGTGGGTGAGTTTGGTGACAGTGGAAGTCAGGGGGGTTAAGGATTTTTAAATTTAAACTTTTTGAATTTTGCAGTTAGGTCCTTGAATTTTTTATTTTTCACCGATCGAAAACCATCGATACCGGCAGATATTTTTGGCCGATACCAATTGTCACACGTATCGTTCCGATTACCAGCCGGTATAGTACCTTTTGGCAGAAAACCGGCCGGAAGGTAATGTACCCATAATCTTGCGTCAGCCTTCTTTTTTTTCTAATAACAAAGAAAATCACAAATGTAAACAGATTAGACATGCAGCGGACGTTGGACTCATCTTCTATTCCCTGTAGTAATTGGCCCGGGCTCATGATTTCAAGCCACCGGTGTCATGATTCCTGAATTCCTCAAGTTTTGGTATTGATATTGATTTTCAAGTTCCATTATAAATTCTCAAGCTCCATATTATTAACTACAAACAACTTTGGCACAATTAAGTAACACTTTACATGTAGAATTAATTAATCAATAACAAGAAAAAAAAACAGTTTATTTAAATATGCCCTCAGTCTTAGAGTTTTGTATTTTTCTTATTTCATTTTTAAATTTATCATGAATCAAACCCTGAGAAAGACAGGAATAAATGAGGAGTGATGTGAGGGTGTTCCAAATTCTAATTCCATTTGCAAAGTATAATGGCCCGTTTCATTTTTCATACATGTCTTTGTCGTAGTTATTTTCAAATTTGTTATTCTCTTCATCGTATCGCCGCATATTTGTTTACCCTTACATATATATTTTCTTTTCTTCTCCGTCCCAATAAGGGAAAACCGATTCTTCTTTTACAGTCTGCCTAATGAACTTGAGAGAAACAACATCCCAAGAAGAAAGAATCCACTCTTGGCCCAGATTTTCTTCTTGGTTACACGCGTGATTTGTTGACAAAGGCACTTTATGTATAAATGAACTCCTTTTTCTTTAATGGAAAACGCAGAGTAACGTAGTCCAAAATAGAGTAGACAATAAATATGGGGGTAGAGGAAAAAATAATTGTTATTTTTCAACTTGAATGAATTAGAGAATACGTTGTTGTAAGTAATATCCCAGTCCCGCAAAAGAAAACACAGCGTCGTCTAATCACCGGACAGTGTAAGTGTAGCTGAAGGGGTGTCTGATATAGAGAAAATTGGAATAGTAAAAGATAAAAGAAAAGCAAATTGAAAGAGTGGAAAAGGAGGAGGGAGAAAGATACAAGAGGACAAAAGGGTCGGCTGTAGAGGGAGAAAGGAAGGGAAAAAGAGAGGAAGAGCACGACATTAACTCGCTCACTCACTCTCACATGGTTGTTTTAGAGAGATAACGGCGTACATGCTATGCCATTGCCACATGTTTTGTAGGAGAGAGATGCGTTTTGGGTTGGGACTCTCTCTCCAAACTCCCTCTCTTAATAATAGTCCGTTTTGAACTTTTTTGAGCTAACCAAACACCTCCTGTTTAGTGTACTCGCTCTACGGATTCTCTCTTCATATCTGTCTGTATTCAATTTTGAGCTGAACCCACTGCTTCTTTGGCGTCCTTAATTCTAGTGAAGTTCCGTGTTTTGATCCTCTTTGCATGTTGTTGAAAACATACATTTCAAAGTTTTTTTTTTCACTCTCTTCTGTTTCATCACTATTTGATTAAAATGTGAAAATCGAAATGTGGGTCGAGAGTTTATTGATGTGGTGGGTTTACGTGATCTAAACTTTCGGTGCTTTTTGCTGTGTTCATATTTAGGTGGATTTTCTCTTCGTTTCTCGCTTTTGTATGCAGATTGTCTGTAAATTTGGGGTTTTTGTTTATGGGTTTCTTGCTTTTGTTTTCTTTGTGTTTTTTCGTGGCTCTCATTTGTGCTAATGCATGAACGATTTTCCATTTCTGTGGTAAGATTTAGCCCTCTCTTTGCCATGGTCGCTAATTGTTTTGGTATGATCTTGGTGTCTTCCAGAACAATGCTCGTCAGTTTTTTTGGCAAGTATTAGAGTCTTCAATGGTTAGATTATGTATAACAGTTACGAGGCTTTGAATGCAATGGGGAGTTTAAGGATGAAAGTGGAAGGATCGTATTTTTTTATATTGTATATCGATCCTTGCCTTTCCTTTCTGTGTATTATAGCCTAGAAGAGAACTGTATCCTTTAACTATCTGTTCAGATTTTGCTTTTCTCGTTCTAGCCATGCTTTTGCATATCGAGTCATTGAAGAGTATGATCTCAAGGACCAGTTTTCAAATTGTCAAAAAATTTGCTTTACTTGAAACTCTTTTGTTGAATATTGACGGTTCTCTTTTGTTGAATAATGATGGTTCTGCTAACATATAAAAGAGAAGGTATATTGGAATTACATGGCAAAAGATTCATTCCATAATATTATGAAAATTTATTGATCGAAGTGCTTTTCCCTTGGTTTTCCCCTTCACATAGATTTTTGAATCAAATTGTGAGGTGACTCAAGTGAGTGTTAAGTACAAATGCTAAAAGAGCAAAACCAATTAATAAACTGGAGATTGATTAGGTAAATGACTAGCCAACAATTCTTGAGGTTGGAGATCTCGTAAGGTTTTAGAGGGTGAAGATTTAATGAAGTCCATCGATGGCATTAACACTAGATTTTATGTAAAGATACGGCTTCCGGGGAAATTGCCCTAGATACTGTATTCAGTGATTGGAATCTGTAATGTTCCTTATTACTTGGCTGATGTTTTGGAACATTGTCAACTAGTGTTACTTTATGACAAGGATTAGTGTGTAGTAGCTGATTAACGCAGCATTGTTGCCACGTAGTAAGCTCAAAAAGGCGATTACCTAGCATTGGTAGCATGCAATAGTTTATGTATGTTTTGCATGCAATGTTCAAAAGTTGTGAAATTGCACAACACGTGCACGGACTTGTTTCAAAGTTTCCTAATATAGCATTCCAAACGAGGGAAACAAAAGTTATAAATGTCATAGTGGTTGTCCCTACTCTTTTTTCTCTTCTTATTTTGAGAATATAATGAAAGATCCCTTCATTTTTTCTGTCCTTTTCTGTTCTTTCCTTAATATTTACGGTAGAAATGTCTCAAGTTACTTTCTTCTTATCTTTTGTTTGACAAGAAATGAGTAGTCAAATTATTTGTTGAGAGTCATCTCAAGATGCTACATGAAATGAGTAGTCAAATTATTGATTGAGAGTTAATCCGAAGATGCTATGTTTTTACTTCCCTGAAAATAGTTGAAGGTGCAGGTATAAGACCAGTGATTGAAAATAAGATAAAAATCTTTTGCTATGAAAAAGTTGAAAAACTTTCATAGTCTGACAAGTAACTTTTTTATAGCTTTGAGATAATGGTGAATGCTTGCATTATATTGGTGGTGCAAATGAGATTTATAGCAGATAGACAAAGTCACAACTTGCTGAGAAGTGTACCTCTTCAACTATGAATAAACTATCTACTTGTAAAGAAGACATAGTAACACTTGTGAAGACATTATTTTGTTAAATTTAACTTTTCATCGGGGAACTTTTTTTGCTTGCTAATTCATTTTCTCACCTTTCTTCCTATGCATTAGCAAAATTTTAGGTCTTGCCTAGATATTTGTCGTACTTTTTCCCAAAACCAATCAGTTTCTATGCATGCAGTAAATTTGCTTCTCTAGGAACTAGCAGCAAATCTTTGTTCTCTTGGCCATGCTTAAGCATGCATTTACTTGAAAACTATATAGCCCATTCATTGATGAATTGATATGCAGATATCTGACATCATTCTGATGTGCACCTTTTGTGTTTACTTCAGTTCTATGGCAAGGGGTAAAAGCTTTGGGAATCCAGCTGGTTGGGAGTGATGCTCAGCTCAATGGTTGAGAATATGTCTGCCGACGGATTTGAGGGGTCAAATCATGAGCATCGTATTTTTTCTGAGATCTTTTTTGGGAAAGATATTGGTGGTACAAGTGGCAATTGTCTTGCCGCTGGATTGTCTGATGTCAAGTATGAGTGTAATAGGATTGCAGATGTGTCACTCTATTCTAATGGTGAAAATTCAGTCATAACAAGCCAATCATCCTCAAAAAGTTTGTTGGTAGAGGACTCTGATGTTACTGGGAATTATGCTGGGGCTTATTCTTCTTTTTTCTCTCCTGAAAGGTTTAGCTTGCTGGAGGGAGATGAACAGAATAAGATAGTCAAGCGAATGAGGCTTTTCATTGATGAACCATTTAACTCCGAATTTGATGCTTTGGAATGGGCTTCCATTTCACCTGAAGAGATTGTACCTTCTGTAATTGTTGCTGATACAGATAATACAGGCCAGAAGACAATGTTACATGTGGTTGAAGCATCCTGTAGGGGTATTACATCTAGTTGCTATCTCTTAAGGCAACATGCTGAGACAGACAGAAATTCACATGGACATGACACCACTCTTCTGAACTCCATAATTCAAAAGTCAGATGTTAACACTAGCAAGGAAGTGATAGTTGGCAAAGCTGTTGCTTCGCCTATTTCGGAAGAAAGCTTTGCGAACCGGCTTTTCCTTGAAAACACTGCAGAGACAGATTCCAAGAAAGATATACGTACTTTCCTCCAGAGGCATGTCAAACGATTACTTGAGGCTGCAGGCTGGAAAGTTGAAAAACAGCATAGAACTTGTAGAAAATATATGGAGTCTGTTTACAAATCACCTTGGGGAAGGTTTTATCGTGAATTTCCTAGAGTTTGGAGGATGTGTGGTCATATGTTGCATGCTAATACATACAATTTCAAGCAGGAAGACAATGGCAAAAAATGGACTAGCCTTAACCAGCTTCGGACTGACCTCTTGGATGCATTGAGGAACATCAAGAAAGAATTGGATCATTCAAATCTTGCCAATGCATTGGCTCATCAGTGGAGTCTCTTAGATCCCTTTGTGAATGTCGTGTTCATTGAGAAAAAGGTTGGTCTGCTGAGAAAAGGAGATGCAGTGAAAACTGCACCTATCCTAGTGACTGTTGAGAATTTGGAAAATGATACTGGTGTGACTCTGAAAACTGAGGATGATCTGATAAACCAATCTACTCAAGAAATATCATTGACTTGGCATGCTGCAACTCCTAAAAGCGCGTGCACAGCTTCTACGACAGACTACCATGCTGGTAATGAGATATCTGGAGAAAAGATTTTCTCAGGTGATGTTGAGCAAATAAATGGGATGGTGACAAGTAGCCCGAATAAATTAACCAATGAAGAAGGTCGGCTTTTGATTGATACCACCAATGGGTTGACGAAAAACTCATGCATAATGACTAAGAACAAAAGAAGTCTGGATATGGCTTCCTCGGAAGCATGTGGTTCAAATAATATTTATACTCACTTATGTGGTAATCAGCACCTTAATGATCAAAATGTTGGTATTTTTGGGAGGTCTGAATCTGTTTCTCCACACGAGGAAAGTGAGTTAGTCAATCTAAATGATGGTAAACAAGACGAGCCTACTTCAAGTCACATTTTAACTCCAGGAATCCTAGTGCAATCTGAGCTGGCTGAAGAAGATCTAGGACAGTGCATTCAAGCTTCATCATTTGAAATGAAGGCAAGTGCTGATACTGTTTTGAAGAAGATGCGCAGGAAGTCCAAAAAAATTTCTGAAATAAGATCAACCATGTTTTGCAAAAGCAACAATACTGATGCCCATAATAATGGACTGGAATCTGGAGAGTTTATGGAGAGCCTTGTTGCCAATGGAAGAATTGAATGTAGCTGCAAAAACTTGTCCTCACCTGATAACTACCTGCATGAAATTCAGTGTAAAGGTTCAAGTTTTAAGAAGAAGATTCATAGTAGTGATCAACCTAATATTGAACAGATGAAACCTGGTCGCTGCCTGATTGAAGATGATGAGTTATTGGTGTCTGCTTTCATTAAAAACAAAGATTTCATTCCAGGTTCCATTAGAATGACGAAGAAGTCCAGCAAATTTAGAGCAAAAAGAAAGCACAAGAACCATAAGGGTACCTGCAGGTTGCTTCCAAGAAATCTGGCAAAAGGAGGGAAGTATTGCTGGCATGATAAGTGGTCAGTGGCAGGTCGAACAGTGTTGTTGTGGCTGATTCATACAGGCGTTGTATCTCTGAATGATGTTATCCAATACAGGAACCCCAAGGATGATGTTGTGAGCAAAGATGGTCTGATTACCAGTGATGGCATTATTTGTAAGTGCTGCAGTACGCTGCTTTCACTATCAAAATTTAAGACTCATGCTGGGTTCAACCTAGATCGCCCATGTTTAAATCTATTTATGGAATCTGGAAAGCCCTTTACCCTATGTCAACTGCAAGCTTGGTCAGCTGAATATAAGATAAGGAAAACTGTGAATCAAGTTGTGAGAATAGATGAAGATGATCAAAATGATGATTCATGTGGACGCTGCGGTGATGGAGGCGAGTTAATATGCTGTGATAACTGTCCCTCAACATTCCACCAATCTTGCTTATCTACAAAGGTTCGACATCTGCTTCTTCTTGTACAGTCCTTTTCATATCTCGTACTTTACTTTCCTGTATAATCAGAATTTTTTCTGACCATCATTTTCTTACTTTTTTGTTTGTCAGTGTCTTCTATTTCTTTATTTGAGTTTCTCTAGAAGTTAGATGTTAGTTATATCCATTTTCAAGTTTTGTAGCAGCTTTAAGAAGACTGATCTGTTTCCACGGAGCATCTATTCTCTTAAATTTTGGGTATTGCTAACATTTTCATATTAGGTACTATGAGCACGGGTTTGTTTGAAAATGAAGTGGAATAATAGTGGAAATACGCACAGTATGCCCTACATGTATATAAGAAAAGATTTCTAAAAATTATTCTATATATTGAGTGCTTAAATAACCACCAGATACTTTTAATTTCGAAATGGATGGTGACTAGATTAAAGGTTTTTCAATTTTACCAATCTATTTCCTATCCTCTGTCACTGATAGTCAATTCCCATATATTTTGCTTTTCAAGTGCGTACATTTCCTATGTAGATTGCAAATACTTCTTTTAGATTTCTTTATTTAGAAACAGAATGAGGATGTTATTAAATAGAAAGAGTGACAAAGAGGAAGGGGATCAATAGTTATTTGGATGGTTCTTTAGCTTCAATCTTTTCCCCTTGGTGGTTGTGAAGGTAATTAATAACGAGATGATACATTCACGAGGTCAGATATTTGGATTGAGAGTTGAACTCACTAGTGCCTATATCAGAATGTTAATGTTATCTAATTCCATCCTAAGGTAGAATTATCCCACGTCTATACATGTTGTTTCATGCAATGAATGTAAAAATTTGGATCTGACATTGTAGGAAAATAGATCCAATATCCAATTCTTGAGTTTTCAAGGTATATTTACTAATTTTATTTCTAAGTATTCTGGCAAGAAAAATAACTTGTTAATAAAAAATGTTTATGTTCTTTCCTATTTGGATTCATCACCATGAGCGTCAAACAGTAGAGTTTATTGTCACTAGACTTGCACTTGTACTTGCACATGGAGGATGAAAATTTTGAAAATGGGGATAGTTGGAAATTGTATCCTGGTACATTGCATTTTTTCCTAATGCGTCTTAACTATCTTGTCAAAATGGCTAGTCTTTGTGGAACGTACATTTGATAATATTAAACCACTGAATTCTGGAATCACACATGATTTTGGAGTGTCTATCCTCAAGTGATCTAAAACCTCAATTGTAATCAGATGTTTCATAATTTTCCTTATTCTTGATTGTACCTCCTTTCAGATTTGGGTAGTTTATATTTATAAAAAGGCTTATTATGTGGAGAATTGCTTTGTTATTTGTGCATGGCTTTTTGTCACCTCCGGTAATTCAGAGTTAATGCTAGTTAATGTTTTGTGTTTCACCACTGTGGAAACTAGTCTTCTTGTGTCTTTTACCGAAGGTAAAGTATCATTCATGAATACTTCTTAGTTCTCATGTCTTTCCTTTGTTTTATGGAACGCTTGTTCCTTGTTACTCCATATTCTCTATTATTGACAAAGGTTACCTACATATTTTTCCATCTTAAATCTGCAGTTTTGCCTGAATTGTATAATTAAGTCTTGAAATGTGGTATTATCTAACATTCTCAGATGTCCAAATTCATATTAACCTTTTCTCTTTCTTGGTTTTTATTTTAAACTTCAGGAGCTCCCTGAAGGCAGTTGGTATTGCCCAAGCTGCACCTGTCAGACATGTGGAGATTTGGTTATTGATAAAGAAATTTTGGGTTCATCTAATGGATTCAAATGTATACAGTGCGAGCAGAAATGTAATTTACCTGCAGACCTATATTCTATTACGTGTTCTTTTGCTTGAACAAATTTATTCAATAGTCTGGCAGCTTTAAACTCCTCTTTATTATGGATATCCAACTTCTGTATGGGTTTTTGGAAGTTATGTCTTGCCATACTTGAAGTCCTTATAATATTTATATTTATGGAAACTTCTTTATAACTCATAATTACTGTGCTTCTTCATCTATTTTTTTAATACTGATGCAACTGATTGTCTCTTCATTTCATTTACTGTGTCCATGATCGTCTAATTCTTTTGAGTCTTTATTTTTCCTTTCTTTTTAATAATAATCGCAGATCATGGTACATGCCAGCAAGGGCATGTTAGTGGAGTTCTCTCTAATTGTTGGTTTTGCAGTGGCAGCTGTAAAGAGGTACGTTAGCTGTATTTTATGAGCTAATTTATTTGTAAAGTTCTGTTGGATCTGGAGGGACTCTTTTCTGACAATGAAGTATGTTTACCTTTACATTTTTTCATGTGATATTATCACTTCTTGTGCTAGTTTTTGAGTTTTTGTTGATAAAATATCTAATCATTTTTGATATGTTTCTCTTTGTACTGCTACTTTGTGTGTTTCCTTCTTCTTCCTCAGCCTTTTTTTGTTTGCTTATGCTGAGAATATTGGAGGTTTGAGGAAGCTCTTACTCCTATTCCAATTATAATATTCTACTTTGCTGCTTAGTTTAAGTCTTTTCATGTTTCACTTTTTGCCCCCTTTGCATCATTCTCGGATGCTAAATGCATTTGCGATTTCAAATAAGTCAAATGACAATACGTCATTGTCCTTTTGGTTAGGATTTTCATCTCTTACAAATTATTCCTTCATGGTCCTTTAGCATGTATTAAAAATAGAAACAAAATTGATAAAAAATAATTGTTGCATGACAACTTTTATTATAAAACTAGCCAGATTATTTTCCATGAGTATCTTTCTGAACAATTTCATCTTGATTTGTTTGCATATATTTAATATTTAATTTGACATTTCTCTGTGATTATTTTGTCTTTTGTAATGTTTTTAGTTTGTGTTCTAAAAGATTCCCAAAAGTAACCACTTCGTGAAAACTGATTTCTTGAAAAGCATACTATCGTTTTCATTTCACTTGTCTTCTTGAGCATCAGTTTCTCTCTCTTTCATTTTTCTTTTATTTTTTATGTTGTTTTAGGGACTTTACGTACTCATACTCAAGATGATAAGATAGGAAGCTTCAATTTGTTTTTGCTTATTGTTCATGTCTTGTGCCCTGAATAATCCAGCATTTCATTAACTTTGCTTTTTCATTGATCTGATATTAATGATTCTTTTTGTTTCTGATAAAGAATTTGGATTGGCTCCCTCAGGTTTACATGGGACTTCAATCTCGTGTTGGGATTCACAACTACACTCCAGATGGCTTTTACTTAACACTCCTTAAATGCATGCATGAGGACCAAAAGGTTCACTCCACTCAATGGTTAGCACTCAAGGCAGAATGCAATTCAAAATTAGCCGTTGCTCTTACCATTATAGAGGAGTGCTTCCAGCCTATGCTAGACCCCAGGACAGGCATCAACATGATACCTCAAGTTATATACAATTGGGGGTGAGTTGATCCTTCTCAACTATCTTGCATTTTGGGCACTATGCTTGCTATCCCTGTTAAGAGAGTTATCGGAAACCATTGGAACTGTCTAACCCTGTTAATTTAAGCTGAAAATTTCATATTTATTTCTGTGGAAAACAATAATCAATCGACTCTGTTTTGAGTCAAGTGAAAAGTTTTACTGCAATGATCTGTTCAGTAATTACGGAATAACTATAACAAGTTTTTAGTTTCCATCTTGAAAATAAAGTCCAATGTATTTAAAGCATCCACTTCTTTATAAAGTTCATTCATCCTGCTAGCACTTTGCATCACATTTTTTATTTTTATTGCATGTAGTGTCCCAAGATGTTCTATTGTTTCGAGTTGCCTTTTTCTTCTCCATTGCTTTTGTCCATTGTTGTATTTATCGTAGTTAATCTATTAGTTTCAATCTGTCCAAAGAAAAACTGAACGGGAAAACAAAGGAAAAAATACAAAGTTTTAATTTAATATTTAAAAGAAATACAAAAACTCCCACATTTAATATTTCAAAATACCAATGAAATTCTCAGATAGAAGGCCCAGAAACCCGTAACAAAATCAGATTTTTGTTGGAACCTTGTCCTTGAGAGGATAGACCTTGATGAGTTGCTGGTATTAATTCCTTATATTATTGAATGATCTTTAGGTCTGAATTTGCGCGTCTAAACTTTCATGGGTTCTACACCATGGTCTTGGAGAAAGATGACATACTTGTATCTGTGGCATCCATCAGGTATCAATTAACCCTGTCCAATGTTCTGATAACTTGTTATTTGTCATGATTTATCTCCTGGTTTTGCTTGTGACAGTGTATATTGGGTCTTGAATATGGTTCAATGGTATGTCTCATGCCATGTTTAATGTTATTGGACTTGAGTTTGCATATATTGATTTTACCAGTCGTTGGTTGTTTTGGACATCTTTGTCATTCTTTCCCAACCATGCATATGGCTCTTCTAATCAACCTACAATATCCAAAATATATGTATATATATGTGTGTGTGTGTGTGTGTAATATGCTGCTTTAAATTTTCTTTATCTTTTTTCCATTTTTAATGGAGCTCTTGGAGATTTATAACCTTTATAATAATGTTATTTCCTCTATAGATGATAACTTTCAGTTGGTAATTTTCAAATTGGTTGACCTTCTTTCTAGATTGCTCACCTGCATTTGCTTCTATCTATGTTGCAATGCCGTGGTTCAACTGTTATTTTGTTCTGCAGGGTCCATGGAGCCACAGTTGCAGAGATGCCCCTCATTGCAACTTGCAGTAGCTACCGTCGCCAAGGGATGTGTCGACGCCTTATGAATGCTATTGAGCAGGTAATAGTTATTCCATTCTGCTATATTGGATGGCATGTCTCTATTGCTTTGGATTACTTGATTGTGGATAACAATATCTGACATTACCCATTTTTGAAGTTTCAATAATTTGATTTTAGAAGTGCAGCAAATTCCACAAAGCTCTTAAATTTGGATTCCAATGGCTTGCTTTTACTGTTAAATTTGTCTTTCATTGATTTGTTCATGTAGTGTTAGCCATGAAAATCCTTATCGGGAAACTTTTAATAGTTCCCACTACTGTTAAGTGCCTGATTCTGCGACTAACTAAATTTAATCTTTGATTTGTTGATGGTTGTCTTGGTCTTCTATTTATTTTGTGTTTTGCCCCTAAGAAATGTGCCTATTATGCTATCCATATGTGCATAACTAATATGCGGATTAATTTCCACTGCTTGTTTATATCTTTTGCCGCTTCTGTTGCATGCTTTTCCCAAACTTTTAGATTTCTTTACTTCTTTGAATGTGTTGTTTTCCTGTTCACTTAATTATCATGGAATGGGCCTTGCTTTTCATTTTAGCTATTGCCTCAGATTAGGCTTAATGTTGCATCATAGTTGCTCATGCACGATACCTCTCTCTGATATAACATTTCCATATTTTCTATAAAAGAAACACAGAAAATAGAATGATTTCTTATTGATTGGGCTTTAGCCCTCCATTTATAATGGTAGGGCAATACATGTTCAACCATAATATTTCAAGATACAATCTTTCTATATAGGATCCATAGCATATTTGTCTTAAATCTCTAACATTCTCGGACACCCTTTGTGGCCCCAGATGCTAATTTCATTCAAGGTGGAAAAGCTTGTCGTATCTGCTATCCCAGAGTTGGTGGAGACATGGACTGAGGGTTTTGGGTTCAGGCCTATGAGTAATACTGAAAGGCAAAGTATAAACAGGATTAACCTAATGGTATTTCCTGGGACAGTATTGCTGAAGAAACAGTTGTATGGGACAGAAGAAGCAGATGAACCATCAGCATCAGGTGAGTATTTTCCAATTACAAAATAGAAAAGTAACATTTCTGCACGTTCTTTGATTCTTTAATGTATTGGGAGTAAAAACTTGGTGACACAGAGATGCATGATGCAACATCGGCTTCAACCGGGCCACCGATGCAGCAATCCAGTGAAAAGAGCTCTGTTGCTTCTGATAATGTACTTGAAACAGCTGAAATTAATGGTGTGAACAAACACACCTATGGCATTGAAGGACCAGGGTGCGAGTCAAACAATGCAGCTAATGAATCATCTCAACATGTAATTAGTTCTGATGAGGGGATTGTTGACAAGCCTCTGTTTGATGAGCCAACGGAAGGAGAAATGAGTTCAAGTGCTGAACTTAAAGTTGAGAATGTTATAGTAGGGAAATGTGAAGGGAGTAGGTGGCAGGAACAATTTTCAAAGCTGTCCTGCGAAGGTTCAGTTTCAGTAGAAGTTGGTAGCAATAATAGTAATGTTGAGTTTGTAAATCATGAGCCTTCTTTGGCTGGATATCCACAGCTAGTCTGTGAGTTTAATGGAAAGCAGGAATGACACCTTATATGGGACATATTCTTTTCTCCTTTTTATTTTTCTACTCAAAACCACATCTTACTACACACATCTGATGCAAACAAAACAACATTCTAAATCCATATATTGTTTACTTTGGAAAATTTATATACACAAAATCGTTTTCTTTTAACAATTCGTAAAGGTACAGTGTTTTCATAATAGATAAATATATGATCTGTAATCTACAATAGTATGAAATTTATGATAAGTCACAATAATGTTTTGTTGTAGAATGATACATGTACGCTTTACTAAACTTACTGTCACAAAACTGAGAGAATGTGGAGTCTATGAAGAGTGACAGCCCCTCTGTTTCCTCACGAACTCGGCAACACGTAAGCACAAACCCCACTTCTGTTTCCTTACAAACTCGATGACACATAAACCCAAACCCCCAAACCCAGTCTACGATGTCTTAATGATGTAATATGTCATAACATATGGCTTCTTAGACGTTGGAACAAGCAACCTGCTACAGTGCCATTCTTTTACTACATATTATTGACTAAACCAGAAAAAAAAAGGAAAATTATTTAACAAAGATGCCATACTCTCCCAAAAACTTCCACTCCCGTCAATCTCCGTCACGCAGATCAACGGCTCTACTACTCTCGTGCTTCCTCATCGGTGTCTCTGGCTTTGTCTTCGGCCTCACCACCCTTCTCGCCCCTCCCCGGCGTTGCCTCAACAAATCGGAGCCCCGATCGGTTCGGGTTACCTGGGATACTAACACCAATAAGCATAAGCAAGAAGAAGGCGAACTCAGTGCATTTCTACAAAATGGTCAGAAGAAGAAGAGGCACAAAGTTATGGGTTTTGTTGGGATCCAAACCGGGTTCGGGTCTTCGGGTCGGAGGCGTTCCCTGCGACAGACCTGGATGCCTTCCGATCCACAGGGCCTTCAACGGTAAACCCCACATTTCATGTAAAGTTCAGATCTTTTAATACGATATTGAATGTGGCTATTCCTTACTTATGGATGTTTAAAGATAAAGATTGTGCTTCTTCTTTTATTGGGACGCAGATTGGAAGAATCAACTGGTTTAGCATTCAGATTTATTATTGGAAGAACTAATGATAAAGCAAAGATGCTGGGGCTCAAAAGGGAGATGGCAGAATATGATGATTTTCTGTTATTAGATATTGAGGAACAGTATAGTAAACTTCCATATAAAACGTTAGTGTTGATTTTGGATTTGCTTTGTTTTGTCATACAATCTGTCATGGGGAACCTTGGTGATCTGTTTTCTTTTACTGCAGGCTAGCATTCTTCAAAGCTGCTTATGCGCTTTATGATTCCGAATTTTATGTTAAAGCTGATGATGATATATATTTGAGGCCAGGTGAATAACTTTGAGAAGCTAGTTTATGATTTAATTGCTTTGGTTTCTCTTAGTTTATATAATTGCTTTCTTCTTTCTATTACATGACAGATCGTCTTTCGATTCTGCTAGCAAAAGAGCGTCCTCACCCTCAAACATACCTTGGTTGTATGAAAAAGGGACCAGTTTTCACTGATCCTAAGCTTAAATGGTCAGTTTGGTCTAGTCATACACAAATTTCATACACAACAACAAATAAATCATTCCCAAATTAATCTGGATATCTGATATGTTATTTTCATTAATTTCATTAAGATTGTTTTCAGAATTAGCTTCCCTCATTTTCATGCCACAGACCAGTGCAAAAGTTATGATCCCACCTTATAATCATGAACAATGAAATTGCCTTGTCATCTTCATATTTGCAGGTATGAGCCACTATCCCCTTTGCTTGGCACAGAGTACTTTCTGCATGCTTACGGCCCGATATATGCTCTTTCCGCTGATGTTGTTGTAAGTTTAGTAGCACTTAGAAATGACAGGCAAGTTTACTTATCGCCATTCTGAGGATCTCCCTAAACTATTTGTTTGTCGTCCTAATCCATGGTTTCTGCAAAAAACATGTAAGATGGTTTTTTCCTTCTTGTTTCCATCTCAGAGGTACTAACCTCACCATAATACTGGAAGTTTTTACAGTTTTGATGTTTGTCCAATCTTTCCCTTCTATTGCTTATCCAGATTCATTATTTTTCTAGCTTCTGTCACACTTTGCTCTGGTCAGAAATGTTGCCTTCACTTCCACATTCTTGATGCGAGGAGATAGATTATGATTAATGGAAATAAGGAATTGTCAATTTTTTAAAAGGGTTGAAAATTCTTGTTTCTGTTTTATCAGTTCGAATACAAAACCAACCCTATCGATACTCAATCAAAGTGCAAGCTTGAGATAGCGCTTTGGACTCAAGCTTCGAGTTGAGTCATCTGACACAAAGAGAAGTATTTTATGGTGCTTTTCAATCATTATTGAGCTCAAACTGTACTAATGGTACTTAGTAACAGCCAGTATAATTTTGTACCGAAACCCTGGATTTTTCCAATGTATTCCAAATTAGCAAAATAAATTACCACATTGGCCAAACATCTGCCAGCTTGGCCAACATTTCCTAGCGCATCAACCTTCCCCACTGGGCACATCTTTATCTTCAAAATCTTTTCCTGTTCTTTCTTAATTACTTACCCGCTGTTCTTTTCTCCTTTTCCTTGCTCTCCTTTCCACAGATCCATGTAAATACTGAAAAGACAACTTTCCGTAGCTTCTTGGCAAGAAGCTGAATGATATCTTTTGGGACAAAAAGAAAAATGAAGAGAAAGTTATGTAAAAAATTGACACATTTTAACTGTTGTTACTTGGGTATTAAGTTAAATTTGTAACCTTTTGAAGATAGTTTTGCACTTTGGCGTGTTTATTGTTATGTTTATCAGCTTTATGAAATTTCATTCGAACGGTCATCTAGATGTTGACCATAAATAGAATCCATTACTATAATGTATTAACTGGTTGATACATAAAGCATCCTCTATTATATCTCCATAACAAAGACAAACATGCATGCTATACCAGGTGCCCTCTTTTTGCACGATCAGCTTATATATCACCTTGTTAGTCACAATAGGCTTGCAATGACTAATTGTACTTGATTCAGCTGAAAAGGAGGACATGAATCATCCCAGGGATAGTTTATCAACCACCTTTTCAAATGTGTATTTTGGCCTTTATTTAGGTTGATATACACCAAACCATCCAGCGCAGTTATGTGGAATATGATTTGAAGTCTATTCTGATGAGGCCTTAATGTGTAGGTTGGGCAACTAAGCTAATCGATATTGGATCCAACAAACTTCATTTCGATTCTCATCTAATTGTCTTGTGTTAACCTTCACTTGGCATTGTGGGCCAGTTGAAATCTGGTTCGGGATTTAAAGTTGCTTCAGCTCTGTAATATTGAGCGCATTTAACTCAATTAACTGAGAATCCTCTTGTGTCTTGGATCTAGGCCACCATGTTTGATTTTATTTGTCTTTTATTTGTTTTTTTTGGTACAGCTTCCGAATGTTCAGCAATGAAGATGTTACAATTGGTGCATGGATGCTTGCAATGAATGTTAATCACGAGGACAATCGAGAATTATGTGCTCCTGAGTGCACGGACTCTTCAATTGCTGTGTGGGACATTCCAAAATGTTCAGGTTTGTGTCCTTGTTACCAAATAAACAATAGATGCTTATTTTAAAGCGCAAGATATTTAGGAGTTGCATAGTGATTTTGTGTTGATATACGGAGAAGACGATATGACATGCACGAAACTTAATTCTCAGATTTAGCTATAGTTTCGTGTGATGATGCAAATTAATTTTTCATCCAGGAAGATGATTCAGTTTTGAGGAAATCGTGAAAGTTATATTGACATTACTCTGTATGCAGGTCTCTGTTATCCTCAGTCCAGATTGTTAGAACTTCATAAGAAGGATAGCTGCTCCAAGAGCCCAACTGTGGTATCAGATGATTAATACTTTTGCGGGCTTTTCAAATTCACTATGTTTAAGGGCGATTTAGGAGTTACCCCTTCAAGTTTGGCATGCTGAGGTTAGAGAACATCTGATCATTTCCTTCGATCCATTTTTGCTGACAGTGCAGTTTAGCTTTGCCCTCCCTCGTTCTCGGCTTTCCATTTCTTTCTTGTTTGTCCATTTTTGTTATAGTTTATCATTCCTCTTGTGATGTAAATTAACACAATACAAGTTTGAACAATTGTTCTAAAATTTGTGATAAGAAAGTTCTGCTGTATGATTGCCCTGTAAACTTCCACTTTGATCAAATAGAAAATATGAAAGAAATTATTAACCAATAGTGGCGACGATGCTAGCAGATGGATAATCAGTCAAATGCTGGTTTTTACTTGTTTACTTGTATGGATTGTGTTCCACCGTACATGGTTACATGCATCGGCTGTCGTGTTAACCTGAACAACCTATCAGAAACATGTAAGGCCTTGTATAATTAACTGGTTACAGAGATATGATTGTTTTCTGAAAAAATATCCCCACGAAGCCTGACGTCAGTAATAGATTATATACCTGTATTCTTAGTGGAAGGTGTTGGATTTATTATTGTTACAATTGCCCATGAGAATGAAAGCTTCTACCACGAGTAAGGACTCTAGTTAAATCTTGCATGGATCATAGTATTTATGAACCAGTATTCAATCTATATCTGTTCTACCTTTTACCAAAAATATAGGCACTCCCAGCATTTCAATCAGAAGTGGAGATGTTTAAATTATAAACAGCTATAGATGTTTAAGTCGAGAGATGCGACGAACAAGCCATTTTGAGACTACTTGCAAGCCCTTTGCATCAGTGAACTCCGTCCCAGCTAAGCTCAGACATTCAAACGATTTTCTGCTAACTGATATGCTATCTGTCCTACATCTCCTGACCATTTGGCACCGCCCACTTCTTCACACATGATTTCTGTAATGTCTGAGGATTGAAATACATCAAACACGACTGACATCTTGAGGTTATAATATGCGCCTATTTACGACTCTAACACGGTATTTAAAACAATGAAAATATGTAACGTGAGTGCTGCTGAAATCTCTCCAGTATAAGTCAAATCTGGTTTCTACACTTGATAATCGCCTCGATGTGATTTTTTCATAGATATTAGAGATGAAAAATACTTTATGGCCAGCGTAGTGGTGACCACTGTCATGTAGGCATACATTATGTATAACTATTAGGTGTTGGATAATATACTAATTACCATGATCAAGTATAGAAGGTAAAACAACTAAAAAGTATGTGAGAACTTATTTTCCAGTTTAAAGTTTCATGTTTTTGTTGGTTCCTTTACCATTTTTGAAATCGTTTTTACTTGTTACTTCCCATCTGCAACACAATCAAGCAAACATTTTTTTCATTTCTTGATATCTTTTCACGTAAAATCACTTACAAAGTGAACTGGTAGGAATCTAATCTTGGAGAATAGATGCGGACTCGTGAGGAGTCATTACTTAAATAGAAACAACAAATTAGAGATAAAAAAAAAAGAGAGAGAGGTCAAGATGAAAAGAAGAGGTTGTTATTGAAGGAATCAGAGTTGCATAACATAAAAACTCCTGATTATTAGCTGCAATTCATGAAGTTGAAAGTTTATGCAGTTAGGCTTAGTAGTAGGTCAGGCCGGACCTAGGTTAGGTAGTTTGATCCAAGTCTAAGCTCAGCCCGAATAGGAATCAAATAGTTTGAGGCCCCATTGGACTCAGGCTTGGCCTGTTTTTTAAATAAATATTTTTTATTATTTATAAATGTATATATTTATATATAATTTTGAAATGAATAAATTGAAACTAAATTAATTTTTAAAGGAAGTGGACAGAAAAGATTACATATGAGAAATGCAATATTTATTTAATTAACACAATTGCTTAATGAAAAATGAGTCTTTTAATGAATAAATATATTAAATGTATATATAAAAGGATAAAATGAATTAGTTGAGACTAAATACATTTTTAAAGGAAATGACCAAAAAAATTATATATGCGAAATGCAATATTCATTAATTAATACTGGATGAAAAAAAGAGTTTTTTAATGAATGGATATATTAAATATACATGAAATGATAAAATGAATAAGTTGAAGCTAAATTCAGAAAAAGATTATATTATCAAAACAAAGATTATCATTGTGCTAATATTATTCAAAAAATTTTAATGGTATAATTTTCAAAAGGTCAAAATGAAATTATCAACTAATGATGGAGTCTTGATGGAGTCTTCGAGAGTGGAAACCGAACACTAGAGAGCAAATATTGAAGTTGACAATCTACCAAAAAAGTAAGTAAATAATTATATCTTCAATTACAAAAAACTAATGCAGTTATATGAAAAATAAATAATTATAAAATCAAAGATTAAAGGTAAAAATTTGTAGTACAGGAAAGAGGATAACTATTTGTTATAATTATGACCGCAATAGTTTGCATAGATTTATCTGTATATAAAAACATTATTATGAAAATAATATCTAGTACAATAATAATTGCTTTCAATGAATATTAAGCACGTGATAATAATTAATAAACAATTAAATATACCTTCATCATCAAATATTTTATCGAAATATTTTCATTTGAATGACTGGTCATCTCCACACTAGTACTTATGGATGTATTAATATAAAATTAAAAATAATATAATATAAGATAATATCATAAAAAATAAAAAATTTGATATACCATAAAGGAAAGAGTTTACCCTCAATATCTTCATCATCTACTTAATTTCGGGCACACATAAGGGCTTCCACAGTATAGGATGAAATCGAGCATAATGAGAACTACTAACCCGACCGTTAGTACTAAAAGCAAATTGTGAGGAACTACTAGATGATAGAATTGTTATTAGGTCCCATTCAATTACTTACATGATAGAAAAATCATTTTCACAGTTTTTCCACCATTGCAATATGTCAAACTCCACACCTTCAACTTTGGTCACACGTTCTTTTGTCAAATATTTTTCTACCTTCATCATACATAAGAAGT
>JANSVA010000218.1:53536893-53549549 GCA_025504915.1 Erythroxylum reticulatum | reverse complement strand
GAGAGAGTGTGTAAACACTAGTGAGTTTGAGTATTGAGTGTAAACACTTGTAAGTGTTGTTTTTCTCCCTAATAAAAGGGTGTGCAGTAGCTTCGGAGACGTAGGCACAATTTGGCTGAACTCCGTTATCAAATTTGGTGTTGTGTGTTTGTTTTATTGACATTCTAGTTATGTAGAAATAGTTTCTATTTCCTAATAGGAACTATCTGGGGGATTGATGTTGCAACTTGGTATGATGTGCCTTGAGTTGAGAAACATGTTGCTCTTCCTGGCCTAATCAGAACCCTGAAAATGATGGGTAATTATGGTCTGAATTTTGTCACCATTGGAGGAATTCACATTGGTGTTGAGCAGGTGCTTCAGCATTATAGGATGAAAAGAGACTTTATAAATGGAGCAGTTGGTGGTTTTGTAGCTGGGGCTTTCGTTTTAGGCTTCAAAGGTATAAAATTTCTTTGGTTGCTCCTTGTTTTACCTCGTTCATGAGTTTTCCTTGTTTGCTAGATTTATGATACTTGTCAATTTAGACTGATGCTCCAATTTGCATGTAATAAACATTATAGGAAAGACTTGACAAAGAATAATCACTATTAGATTGGAAAATGTGCTATTTGCAGCTTTTTCTGATTGTTGATATGCTTACTCATGATCCCCTTATTGAGATCTACGATCCTCCATGGGGTAAGGAGAAGACCACAGTACAATGATTCTTTCTCTCTCTCATACTATGAGAATGAAAAGTATCAAATGCGTCTCATGACATGAAGAGGAAGTCCCAAACTTAGATCAGAGCTTTTTCATCAAACAATCATGATTGGCAAAGTCTCGAGTTAGGGAAGGTCAAAGAAAAAAAATAGAATATTGGTTCATCATCTGCCTTGGTAGTGGTGGCCTTTCCTATACAAGTATTAAATTGAAAGTTGGGAACTTCTGCTAACTTAGGAAGCGGCTTATTGATTCAACTGTAAAATATTTGTCAAAATCTACACATCTTTCTCATATGTGAAACTAAAAGAATCAAATTAATCTTGGACTGGTAATATTTGGACATAGAAGTGCATTAATTTTATGCAGATGAATACATTTGGTTTGAAAATGTTTCTAGCTTAAATACTTCTTTGAACCTGTTAATGATGGAATTTTAAATGCTTACTTATGTTATGGAGAGGTAATAGTTTCTTTGGTGTTGTGATATGTTTTCTGTATTTCAATTGGGCTGAAACTAAAATCATACGACATAATTGTATTTGGCCAAATACATAATGTGTGTAATTTTATCAGATGCACAAAAAGTTATGTAATTGTGCCTGTTTTCTACTTATGGTTTTGTGTTTTTTTTTTTTATGCTTATGTGAGTTTCTATGTGCTGGAGAAAGCTGGTACTTACAATGTTGGTTTCACTTTCTCTTCTTCTTGATGAATTAACACTTTATTCTCAGTTGCCTACCATGGCAAAAAGTTAGTCCTGATAACAAGTCAATCTTAGGCTTCAGAGAAGCAGTTTAACATCTGTATGTTGAAGGAAGCATACTATGGTCCAGATAAACTAGATAATTAGTTCTATGGTTACGAAACATGCAGATCATGGAATGATTTTGGAATTCTTGGACGTAGGAAGTTAAATGAATGAGTTCCTCTTGGAACCTCTCCTTGAAACTGAAAGTGACCTGCGTTATCAGGCTTTAAAATCTTCTGGTTTCTTCTTGTATTGCTTTCCTTACAATGGAATATATATGAAACAAGCTTTCTTATTGGATTTGATTCTAACTGAATGGGGAGCGCTTCATTTTACAACTAGGACGTTGAAGATGGGAGCCTTGCTTCAATGGGACAAACTGTTGTGATATTATCAGGTGTAATCGTTTAAACTATTTTCTGTTGGATGACAATTTTAACAGGAGTATTATCACTATTAAGTCGCTGTTGTATTGTATAGTACTGAAGAGGCTTTAGTTGTATTCAGTTTACATCATTGGAGCATGTTTTCTGCCCTTTTGTTTGCTTAAACTACAGTAATACTCCTGGACAGTGTCCATGTGATTTGCACGTGATCTTTAGTGGAAAGTTCCTAGTTCTTTTCAATCATGTTAATCCAGTCCACGTGCTGTGTTTAGCTGTTATAGTTGCTAACTGAAGTAATTAATATTGCACTGTTCATTGTCCAGGAAGGAGCATGTCAACAGTCATATCTGCTGGAACAGCATTGGCGATCACTTCTGCAGTCATTGATGCCGGTGGTCAGACCACTAGAATAGACACAGGCAAGGATTATTATCCCTATACAACCAAGAAAAGATCCACTGCTGAGGGTTAAAGTCTCTGATTTAGTGGTCGAGAGGAAGATGGTAGCAAATTTATGGTCATAAGCTGAATTTCCAGTATACTCCTACTCTTGCGCCCTTTTTCCTCTCTGTTATCCTTTGTGATGGATCCGAAATATCACTACCGCTTTGACAATCAATTGGAAACCAAGAGTAATATCCGACTCAATTGGTGCAAGAGAGATTGTCCTCTTCAAGTTTCTAGAACTTTATTGCTTGTTCAAAAAGGTTAAATAGTTACAATCAAGTGATTAGTATGCCATTCGTGATCAAGTTGTTGCCGAGGCTGCTTTGTATGATTAAGCTTATTTGAAAATGAAGTGAGTACTATATGACCATGAATGGTTAAGGCAAAAAACGAAAAATGTGGATGAAATATAGCAGCTAAGTGGTGGCAAATTACATGGCTTGCAAGCTTCCATAGCTCTGGATCATAGTGCAAGATGGTGGACGGGAAAAGGAGCTGTATGGAGAGAAGACCACGGACAAGAAGGACTTGGATTCAACAATCACAGGGAAGTGTGGAACCAGAAGTAGTATCTTTAGAAATTTTTAACTCACATGCTACTTGTAACAGAATAGAAAGAATGAGCGATAAGGGAATAGAGAGAAATAATAAGGAGAGAGAAAGTAAGACAACAATACAAGATTTTTTATTGTCTAGCATTACGTTATGGCTACTTAATACAGTAGAAGAAGATTTTGGATAAAGTCATGTGTCTTCTTCGGACGTTAGGTTGTTAGGGTCATCGTTTTATACGCTACGTATTCATTTATTTATTGATACCTAAGTTTCGACGTTGTTTTCATCTTCTTCTTCCTTTGTATTGTTTTAGTAAGATATTCATAACATTCCCCCTACTTCAAAAATAGCTTGTCCATTAGATTGACTTTGAGGAATCTTTTCTGTAGCTCAAACAAGGTTTCTTACGCTCCTTCCTCCTTGGATTCTCCTTGCCACTAAACTAGTAATTGTGTAACTGCTTGATTGTGGTACTTGACCATTCTTCTATCCCAAACTGCTACTGGAATTCTTTCCTCCTCTGTTATACTGGTTTGTAATTGGTTCAACATTGGTATATTGTCTGAGACAAAATTTTTAAGTTGGACACATGAAAGGTAGGGTGAATAGAGGAATTTTCTGGAAATTTTATAGTATAGGCCACTTTATTTACTTTTGTGATGCTTTGGTAAGGTCCGAAGTATAGAGGTGTCAGCTTTTAGTTATGCCTTCATTGCAGTGAAGTTGTCTATACAGCTGTAACTTTATGTAAACCCACTCCCCTTCTTCAACCTCTCTTTCTGATCATTTCTTGTCTGTCTGAGCCTTCATCCTCTATTTTGCTTCGTTTAGATGGAATTTAACGATTTGGAGCATTGCCTCTCTCTTTTGTAGCACTTGATCAATCAGAACATTACTCAAATCTCTAGCAACGTAGGGTACATACAGTGGTGGTGGATATTTGTAGAAAATTTCAAATGGGGTAGAATTAATTGCTGCATGGTGTGTCATGTTGTATCACCATTTGGCCATCCTTTTTCAACTTGTCCATTTCTGTGGCGTATCACTGCAAAAGCACCACAAATACGTCTCCAATGTCTTGTTGACTACCTCAATCTTTCCAACAATTTGTGGATGGTAAGTTGTTGACATTTTAAGCTTAACATCTTGTATTCTAAACATCTTCTGCCAAAATCTGCTTAAAAAGAGGGGGTCTCAATCACTGATTATCGTTTTTGGCATCCCATGTAGCTTGAATACATGGTCCATGAAAAATTGTGCAATATCTTGCGTCGTATACGGGTGTTTGATGGCTATGAAATATGCATATTTACTGAAGCGGTCCACCACTACGAAAATGGAAGACTTCCGTTTTAACAATGGCAGGCCCTCAATGAAGTCGATGGTGATTTATGTCTAACATCTTTCAGGTACTGGTAAGGGCTAGAGTAAACCCAGATATGCTGCATGATTGTGCTTGCTTCTTTAACAAGTGATGCAGTTTTTGACGTGGTTTCTAACATCCTTGGCAATCTATTTCCAGAGGAAAAGATTTTGCATCTTCTTGATCGTCAATGTCACTCCAGCGTGTCCCCTTTGAGGGCTATTGTGAGCAATTGTTATAATTTTCTTCTGAAGCTTCTTATCATAACTGACCACAATTCTTCCTTTGAACCTTAACAACCTATCCTTCCATTCATAATTATCAGAGGACATGTCTTGTCTTTCGAGCTTCCTTATGAGATCTTTTACCATGGTGTCCTTCTCCCATCCTTTACAAATTTCCTCTAATAAGGTTGCCTGTATGTGTGACAAAGACATTATTAATAATTGTTGACTGGAAATTCTGAATAAGGCATCTGTCGTTATATTTTTTCCCACTCCAATATATTACTTCAAAATCGTAGCCGAAAAGTTTTGGTAGCCAATTCTGCTGAAAAGGTGTTGATATACATTGCTCCAGAAGGTATTTTAGGCTCTGATGGTCTGTCTGCACCTTGAAGAATTTCCCATTCTAGTAATGGTGCCATTGCTTCACTGCCTTGATGATAGCTCGAAACTCCTTTTTGTAAGTGGAGAGCGCCTGATGCTTGGGTGCCAACACCTTGCTCAGAAATGCTATGGGATGCTCATCTTGTTGAAGCGCAACTCCGATGCCCTTATCACATGCATCGACCTCCACTATGAATGGTTTTATGAAGTCTGGTAATGATAATACAGGGGCCTCTGTCAATTTTTCCTTAAGTTGTTCAAATGATATCTATTGCACCTCTTTCCACTCCCATTTCCTAGCCTCCAACTTCTTTAATAATGCATTCAATGGCTTTACAATAATTCCATAATGTTTTATAAATCTACTATAGTATCCCATCAATCTTGAAAACCCTCAGAGTTCCTTCAATGTATGGGGTTGTGGCCATTGTTGGATGGTTTCCACCTTTCGACTATTTGTAGACACTCCTTTCTCCGAAATAGAATGCCTAAGATAATTCACTTATCTTACTCCAAAGGTGCACTTGCTTCCCCTGAGGAATAACAACTGTTATTGTAATACTTTCAAAATCTAGTGCAAATGTCTCGGGTGTGGTTGGAAGTCCGTGCTATAAATAAGGAGATCATCAAAAAAGACAAGCAAGAATTTATTCAAAAAAGGTTTAAAGATCTCGTTCATAAGGCTCTGGAAAGTGGAAGGAGTGTTTGTGAGTCTGAAGGGCATCACCTAAAATTCAAATTGTCCCTCATGTGTTTGAAACACTACTTTCTGCTCATCTTCCTCCTTCATGCGATCTGATAATGTCCAAATTGTAAGCCCAATTTGGAGTACCAGTTCGAGCCCCTGAATTCTTCCAATAACTCTTCTATCAAGGAGATTGGGAGCTTACTCTTCATAGTGTGCTTGTTTAATTCTCTGTAGTCAATACATATTCTCCAGGTAATGTCCTTTTTCTTCACGAGGATGACCGGTGAGGCATAAAGGTTGATTTAGATGAAACCTTGTTCCATTAATTCTTGCACAGATTTTTTGATTGTATCCTTTTGTTCCCCCGAGTATCGGTAAGGTCTAATATTTATTGTGTCCACCCTTTGCTTGAGATGAATGGAATGGTCGTATGCTCTTTTTGGCAGTAATTGCTTTGGTTCTTGAAAGATTTCACCAAATTCTGCCAACAAACCTTCTATCTCTTCTTAGGTGTTAATATCATCATTCAACATAAGATGTTGCATGTGGAATTCAAGGGGGGTATGAGAAACACAACATAAACAGAGTATTTTTGTTGGAATTCTAATTAACTTGTGAAGGCTCCTACCTGAAACCTCGCTTGCTTGTTCTTTTAGGTTTCATATAGTCTTATTGTCTTGCTCTCCAATTGAAATTTTGTGGTGCACATTTTGAAGTTACACATCACATCGTTAAAGGTGCTCAGCCATTAAACTCCAAGAACCATATCATAACCTCCCAACTTAAGGATCAACGATTTTAGAGAACTGTAGACCTTGCATTTTCCACACAAAATTCTTGCATACTTTCTTGCAACCTAGTTTTAAGCTACCTCCTACAGTAATACTTAAAGGAGTTATGTTCATTACCTCAATATTTCCTTTGTGAATTACTTTTTCATCCAATAAATTATGGGTACTCCCATTATCTATGAGGATGTGTAGGAGCTTCATTTGATGACTCCCTATGATTCTTAGTTGTTTGTATTCTGCCTAATCTTTTAAGCTCCACATTGCTTCAAATGAGATGTTAGGGTTGAAGGGTGCTCCATCTTTTGGTTCTTCACTCATTGGTTCATCTTTAGCATTTTTTTCACCTTCCACCATATATAACTGGAATTGTTTCTTCTTACCGCGATGTCCTACATAATACTTTTCCTCGCATCAGAAGCATAAACCCTTGGCTCTTTTTTCGTCAAACTTCTCGTTGCTGGTTGTTCGTGTCCCTCATAAGTTTCTGTAGCTGTTGGGTTTGATGACATTTCCCTGGTTTCTAGCATATGTAATAACTCAACCTCTATAGGTGGTTTGAATGGAGATATTATCGAGTGACTAGTTCCCTTGTACACATTTGTTACTCCTCCTGCTGGGTTTCCAGGTTTAGTTCCCTTCCCAAAATATACTAGAATGCTAGCTGTAACTATTGCTTCCTATTTGCGTGCCAGTGTATATGCCTGGTTTAATGTCTGAGGATCCATCATTTAGACTATTAGTCACAGTTTTGGTTTAAGTCCTCTCAAGAAAAATCCCACCCATTAATCTTCGAGTAGTGATAGTTTATTTGATTTTTTTTTCAAATAAGGCACAATACTCTAACATAGAACCTTCTTGCTTTAACTCTTTTAAGTCGCCTATAGGGAAATTGTCCTCATCGAATCTCTATTGTAGCATGGTTATGAATTCTTTTCATTTTATCACATCCTTTTCCTTTTGATTTCTGAGCGTAAGCTGATACCACTCTATGTTATTCCTTCCATATGTAATGAAGCCAACCTCGTTTTCATCTTGTCAGGGCTGTGGTCTATTATAAAAAATTGCTCGTATCGATAACTCCAATTTTTGACTCCTATTCTATCGAACGTCGGAAAATTAATCTTATTGACTCTCGTCGGTCCTGTTTAGTCTCCTCCATCTCTCGAGCTTCTCATGGAGGATTCAATATCTTCCTTGTCCTTTTTTCTACATAAACTATTGGAACAATGATTTAATGTCGTTGATTTCTTTCTCATTTTGGTAATGAGCATCTAGAAGGTTCTTCATGCTTTCTTCTAGACGACTAAATTCTACTCCTTGTGTTCTTCTGGGTCCTTTGCCAAGGAACAATACTAAATGTTTAGAAATTATTAACTCATAAGCTACTCGTAACAAAATAGAAAGAATGAGCGATAAACAAAGAGAGAGAAACAATAGGGGGGAGAGAGAGAGAACAACACAATATTTTTCATTGTCTAACATTGCATTACAATGAATACTTAATAAAGTAGAAGAAGATTATGGATAATGTCACGTGTCTTCTTTTGACTTTAGGTTATTAGGTTCGTTGTTTAATACGATACGGATTCATTTATTTACTTATACATAACCTTCGATGTCGTTTCCATCTTCTTCTTCCTCTGTATTGTTTTAGTCCGATATTCATAACATAATAATTAAGCTTCTGATTCAATAAACTTCTCCCTTGCAGGTTGCTTCCCGAACCTAACTCCATCGAACCCACGAGGACGACAAAAAATGCCGCATTCACATCTCAAGTGGTTAAGCCTGAAACGATAATTTCATTTAATATCCTGAGTATGACATTATCGTTGACAGGTTTAGCTCACCTATTCCGTTACGCACTGTTTAATGGAACGGGTGATTTGTTTCCATTTTTGTGTGGTAGGTTATAATTTTTCATAAGCATCATATTAGACAACTAGGGGAAGCAAGAAGTTTAGACAATCTATGCAGCAGCGTGGCAGGAAAAAGTTTAGATTCCTTGCAAACTTCCAGTTATAGCCTTACGGGGGGTCTAAGGACAAAGATGTGGGGCAATGCCAATTTATGGGAAGCTTAATAAAGTACATAGAAGCTGTGCCAGTTGGCTTTCCTAATTTCTTGCTTCATGACGTAGTTCCTGCCTCAATGTAATTAACAAATTGTACGTCTTTTAACCGTTTATCCTACACAATTTTATACCAGATTATAACTGAAGTCTGCATTCAAGTCTCATAATTGGCTAGCTAACTCGCGATGAGAGTTTGGAATTCACGATTGCATTGTTAATCTAAATTATTCCCACAAACGTCGTAATCTTATGGCTTATTGAATTTAAGATTGACATCTTATGAATGAGAAAAGATTTGAGCTTAAGAAACTTTCTTGTAATTGTGGAGACCGAGGAAAGAATATTCACTTCTATACAAAAGCCTATGATAGCATGCAAATTTACTCATACTTCACTAGTCCTCATACAAATGACATGTATTTACACTCTTTATGAGCATCAATATAATTAAAGAAATATACGTTATTTATGCAATTATGTTCGTTCTATCTATTACTAAAAATGAGCATGCTGATAACTTTTCTAAAGGAGAAATCCTCATCACTCATATACACATAAAAGAACACGATATGGATTCATATACCAGAATCACAAGGTTCATCATACAACAAACCTACATTACTCATTTAACACGATATGTCACTTTTGTGGTAAATATGGGCACATTTACAAACTTATTTAACAAAACAAAGTTTAATGAGTCAAACCTTAAGGAAGTGGGTTCAGAAGAAGGAGAGTAACAATCAATGACTTAGGCTCATTTTGTACCTAAAACACATTAATTGGATTGTGTTTTTAGGTTTTTTCTAGGTTTTTAAGAAAGGAAAATACCTAAAAAGCATAGTAGATACTAAAGGTATATGACCGACGATGCATCTTAATTTTTAACTTTTAGATAAAGATGGAGAATTTGTTAAATTTGGACACAATGACAAAGGTAAGACAACTGACAATAACAAAGTTGGTAAGGAAGATTGGACTATTATTAATAATGTGCTTTTAGTAAATAGATTGAGGCATAACTTATTATGTGTAAGCCAATTATATGACAAAAAATACAAAATATATTTTGAGAAAAGATTGTTCATTGAGACTAGATTGGTTGGAAATAACATTGTTAGACTTTTGCTATTACTTCATATGGAATTGTTTGGACTAATTAGAGTTGCTAGTCTAGTGTGGTTAATTTTATGCTTTCTTTAACTAGGTCTATTTTATTTTTATCCAACCAGGGGTGATAACCTAAAGGGGATGTATATCCTATTTTATTAATAAGAAAAGTGAAAAGTACAGAGCAGGGGGCATGAACCTAACCTGCCCAAAACAATTGAAGTTGGCATTAACAAATAATCTAGCACTATATGCCAAACATCAAAGACACGAAAATATAAAGAAATTACAAATGCTAATATCAATATTATCTATTTAGTTAAACAATTCTTACTCTTAGTGAATGCAAGCCTGACCTATCTAAAGTCAATATATCCCTCAAGGTACGAGTCATCAGTGATTAAGTACCGTAAGTGGTCAAACCCTCCAACGAACATTGCTAAGAAATCTGCTGTTTGATTTGCCTCTCTATAACAATGAAGAAAACCATCCATAAAAGAGAACCTCATCACCTCAGCTAATTGATCCGCCAGCTTCCATGGAATCTGAACTTTACCAAGGCACATGTCAACCAAAACTCTGGAGTCTAACTCAACTATTACCCGAGAATTGGGTAATAATTAGTACAAAGCTTCAATCCTTGCAAAAGAGATTGTGTTTATGCTTCTAAACTTGTAACATGTTGCATAGGGAACACGGATGCCAAAACATACCTTCCCAACTCATCTCAAACAATCCCATCACTGCCACCCATCCCTAGGTTCCCTCTCGATGAACCATCATTCAGCTTCAAAAATCCCAAAGAGGGATTACACCAATGCATTAGGGAAACCTTATGGGGATGAACATACCTTTCAACAGTCCCCACCACATCTTGGCACTATTTACTTGAAATGGCTAAAAAAGAGAATTATGTAAAACATAAGAGATAAAATCAATAATCTCTGAGATCATCAAAGAGATAGGTGGAGGCAATCCATTAAATTTTGAAGAGCAATGCATCTTTCAAATACTCCAGCTAATAAAGGATGGCAACACATGAAAGACCAGTTTCATAGTCAAATTGCCCTCAGCTGACCATTACCATATGAACATATCTCTATACCTAAAGCATGGATCTGTTAATCTAAAGGGCATACCTAAAAATCTCCAAAAGTGCCTAGCCCAATCAGCATGAAGGAACATATGGTCCATAGATTGTTCGTAACCATTTTGACAACAATTGCATCTTGAAGATCCAAGAATCCTTAGCCTTCGCAAAGGAATATCTAGAGGAAGCCTGTTTTTCCATAAGCGTAGCATGAAAAGTAATACTTTCATAGGAATCCCTTTATACCAAATATTACAACCTATTATAGTTCGTGTGCCCACATCTTTAACATGGTTATATGCAAAAGTCATCGAGAATTCCCTAGGGGTGGTGTCCTTCCAGATAAGTTTATTACTAGAGTAAACAATACAATCTTGAATCTGCTCTCTAATAACGAGCATTCTTTTCCAAGTTAGAGAGTTTGTCAGTCTAGGTTGAATCTCCTCCAGATCGCCTCTACTTTTGTACTTAGTCGCTAGGAAGGATGCCCATAAAGAATTACTCACTAGATATCTCCACCATAACTTAGCTGAGAAAGATAATTATACGTCATACAAACTCCATAAACCAATACCATCTTCCTCCACTAGGTGATGATAAGTGTATATTGCATCATATTTTAGGGCTTAGTTTGATATGTATTTAATTGTTAATTCACTCGTCTAGTATACGTTTAGGTTAGAATTGTGTTAGTTTGTTAATTATTTATGTTTTAAGTGTTTTATAGGTTAGTACAAGTCTTTGAGCTTAAATATTATGTTTTTGAGGTACCTTGATGTATTTGTCAGTGTTTCAAAGAATGGAGAAGTTTCGAAGACATTCAGACCGAAACAACGGCTTATGATCATGCACGATCATAGCATGTAAGCCACAGTCATGGCCTACATTGGGCAGACGTACAGACATTAAAAAATGTCGAGTTTTGAGGGATTTTTCAAAATTTTTAGACCTCAAAAAATCCTAGGGTTGCTCAGAACACAAAGGATATTTAGAAAACAAGACAAAGAGGTAGATGGAGCTTTTGCATCCTCCACTTTTGGGAAACCCTAGAGAGAATTCATTGAGAGATTGAGAAAGAGAAGAACGAAGAGAGAAGAGGAGAAGAAGTTGACTTGACGTACTTCCAAAATATGAAGTGCCTAATGTCTATTAGTGAAGATGCATGAATTTGATATAGGAGGTGTAGATATATAAGCATAGACCTCATCTTTAATCTCAATTCTAAGCAAATTTTCAATGGACTTGTAAGCTTCAAATTTGAGAAAGACGAGATTTGCGGAGCTTATCGAGTAGGAAAACAATCTTAGAGCTTATTTAAGAGCAAAAAGTTGGCGATTTTAGTTAGACTTTTGATATTACTTCATATGGAATTGTTTGGACTAACTAGAGTTGCTAGTTAATTTTATACTTTCTTTAATTGGGTCTTTTTTTTAATCCAAGCAAGGGTGACAACCTAAAGGGGATGTACATCCTATTTTATTAATAAGAAAAGTGAAAAGTACAGAGTAGGGGGTATGAACCTAACCTGCCTAAGACAATTGAAGTTGGCATTAACAAATAATCTAGCACTATATGCCAAACATCAAAGACGTGAAAATATAAAGAAATTACAAATGCTAATATCAATATTATCTATTTAGTTAAACAGTTCTTACTCTTAGTGAAGGCAAGCTTGACCTATCTAAAGTCAATATATCCCTCAAGGTATGAGGCATCAGTGATTAAGTACCGTAGGTGGTCAAACCCTCCAACGAATATTGCTAAGAAATCGGCTATTTGATTTGCCTCTCTATAACAATGAAGAAAACCATCCATAAAAGAGAACCTCATCGCCTCAGCTAACCGATCCACCAGCGTCTATGAAATCTAAACTCTACCAAGGTACATGTCAACGAAAACTCTGGAGTCTAACTCAATTATTACCCGAGAATTGGGTAATAATTAATGTAAAGCTTCAATCCTTGCAAAAGAGATTGTGTTTATGCTTCTATACTTGTAGCATGTTGCATAGGGAAAACAAATCCCATTACATACCTTCCCAACTCATTTCAAACAATCCCACAACTACAACCGATCCCTAGGTTCCCT
>JANSVA010000218.1:53481559-53500639 GCA_025504915.1 Erythroxylum reticulatum | reverse complement strand
CAAAAAAATTACAATGTGACTAGAATGACAGTAAGTTTGTCCGTATCGATGAGAGCAACTTCATACATCAGCCATCATATACGAAAGATTAGCCGTAAGAATCATGAGAGCTACTTCAAGATTCGTAGAGCGCTGAAATTATGTATAATTAAGCTAGTTTGTTTTTAATTAGGAAAGAAAAAAGGAGGGTGATGAAATGAGAAAATAATCCGACAAAATATTCATTGAAAACCATTAACTACCCTCCAAAGTACAACTTCTTTATCATGTAAGCACTCAACAATCCAACCTAAGAGTAAAACAAAAAATGATTGTTGTAATATATATGCATTGGGTGCATCCATAACTTCAGCAACAAAATAAAATTAAGTTTATTTTCTTCTCAACCTAACAAATAAAGCCTTGAACAAATGAACAAATGCATATTTGTAAGGCACAAACAAAATCTGTGGCTAAAAGGATTGCTCCAAGTGTTAAAACAATGAAAAGCAAAGCAACAATATTAAAAATAGACCAATAGAAGTGCAATTCAAGTCATAAATTATTCTATTAACTATTTTTTTTATTTAAGATAGCTCACTGACAATGATAAGTGTCAAATCCAAAGAATAAATTAGCATAAGACTCTATAGGAAGGGACTAAATTCATCTAAATGTCTACCAGATTATATGAGATAGAAATTGAAGGGATGGATGTCAAGCATTGTTTATAATTCAAAATGGATCTTCAAAAACCTTATTAAGATATAACACTCTTAAGCTAAAGTAATTTCATGGTAAGGAGCAATCAAATCAAATATGAAAATTGGTTGAATTAAAAGATCAAGCAGTTACTTCTTGTGCTTGAGTGGACTAGTTTTATAACTAGATTTGGTGGGCTTTCTAGGTAGTGTTTGCGAAACTCTTCCAAAAATAGAAAAGACGAAACTCAATTGCAATAATATGGGAGGGGTTCAAAGAATTATACATCTTCAGTCCAAGATCAGATTATGAAAGTTATAGCAAGTACTCCTATGTATGTATTGGTCAACCATGCTCAAGCCAATCACTTTAGGTCCCAATGAGATGTGTATAGGAGGCCAACACTTGCATAATCCAAATCTATAATGAAGCATATTTCTAACACGCAATCAGTAGAAAAGTGAATTTACTTTCTAACATGTCAATTGTCATAGGATACAAGAAATATGGGAATAAACATAACTTACTTCCTTTACAAAGAGCAAAAAACTAATGAAAAATAGGCATTGAAACCCAAAAGCATCTAACATGGTATAGTCACTACAAAGTCTAAACATATAACCCCACTAGTTGAGGTATGAATATTATTAGAAGAACCCGAAAACATTAAAAAGAAAAATAAGAACCATTTGTTATGAGGTACGTCCAATATTACATAGCAACTATTCGAAACAAAACATCAAACACCTTGAGAGCATAGAAACATAAAATCAGCAGATGAAGTTAAAAGAGAGGACAAAGTTAACAATTAGCAACTCGGTCAATTTTCAATTTTTCTGAACCTCTTCCAAAGCTTTTACCCTCACCTCCTCCATGAGGATGATCTACTGGATTTATAGAAACACCTTGAATAACCGGTCTTCGACCCAACCAATGACTCTGCCCAACCTTCCTAAGCTTACTCTATAAATTTGTAGAGTAAAATCAGAGATTACTCCATCATATAGTCAAATTCCAAAAATATAACTAATTTAATTTAATTACACATGCCCACCTTCCATATTGGCTATACAAAGAGTTGACAAGGTTGTCCGTTTTGACCGGTCCAAACTAACAACCCGACCGGAGCTACTTGTTTTCTTCAATTGAATCACCACAGAGCTTAGCAATATCCCACGACCACACCCAACATCCAAAGCTAACTTCACTGTTGACCAATCATTGACACACTCCACCATTCTCTGCGCCATGTCGTGATGTAACACCAACGAACTATAAAAGAAGTTCCCGGGAGCCAAAAAAAGGAAAACCTTTGATAGAGCCGTTACCCAACCTGTGAACCCAGCGGCAAAGCGGACAACACCACCTAGGTTGTTTCCAAAGAGGAAAAAGGTCTCCAAAAAGCTACAGATGGGTTCGAAGTAGAAAAGAAATGTGAAAGAAAGAATAGAGAAAAAGACAGGCATAGAACAAGAGAAAGAGATAGTGTAGTTTTGGATCCAATCTCTGGTTGTAGAGGTGGGTTTTCCACTTCTAGGATTGAAAAGGTGGAGGTGAGGCCTCACTATGGGTGACATTGAGCAGAGGATGAGAGTTGAGTATTTTAAGCTTTATGGCCTTTTATTTTAAATGTCATTCTCGTTTTCATTCCCTCTTAAAATTATTTGGAATATTTTTTGACGATTCTTCAAATCATCACCAAAGATCATATTAGGTGACGATTTTTAAAAAATCATTGCCAAATGGTCAATCAAGGTCATCTTTTTGCACCAAATCAGGACCCATTTGCCACAATTTTTTAAAATTGTCGCTAAAAAGTTCACATTTTGACATTTTTTCAAAACGTTGCTAAAGGGTCTACATATTGTGATGTTTTTCAAAACCGTCGCAAAATATGGACCCTTTAATGACAACTTTTTACAATCGTCACCAAATAGTCCTCATTTGGTGACAATTATGAAAATCGTCACAAAGCTTACTCTTTTGCTACGATTTTTAAAAGCATCGCCAAAGCCTTACTTTTAACTATGATTTTTAAAGTGTAGCAAAAAAATACATCGCTAAATATCTTCCTTGTTGTAGTGATAAGAACTTTTGAAGCTTTGTTATTTAAACCCTTATTTTAAATACTCAATTATCTAGTTTTTCACAAGTTACTTCCCCCTTTATTTTTCTACAGAATTCTAACCTAGTTTTTGTTCTTTAAGCTTTGTTATTCAAAAGTTTAACAAGTTTAAAGTTTAATCAATTCTCTAGATTATTTCTAATTGTTGATTCAATTCCAAACAAATTTTTTCAATTTTGATAACTTTTGAAGTTGAATTAAATATGGTTAATTATCAAAAGTGAATAAAATACCCAAATTTTCAATTCTTTGCAAAAATAGCTGGAAGCTAGAGTCTTTGTTAATGGATCTAAAGTAGCAAGCCACGTCAGCTATAATAAGTCAAACATTTAATGGTTGGAGTAAGTTAATTTATACGCAAAGTTATGATTAAATTATATTAATTATTAATAAAATCAAAAAGAAATATTATCCTAACTCAAGCTTCTTTTTATCCATCTTTCTCTAATCTGCTTATAATTATTATCTCTATGCACCATCTACCTACATTCATTATCTCTTCCTACAATCTTAGGTCTTAAAATGCTAAGAATGCTTTAGCTTTTCAATGTCTCCTTCTTAAGAACTCTATCTACTTTACAGGGTAAATTTTTAGAGATATTGAGTATGAATTTATGTTTTTTAGGGCACCATAAAAGGTGGATTTAATATTTTACTTATGGTTGATTAGTTGTTGGAAGTTTTTCTTTTTGGAGTGCTTGACTAGTTAAGGAACTTACGTTCCTTTTTAGCTGGAAAATGCATGTCCCAAAGTTGGCTCTTTGAAAGAAAGAAAGAACAAAACTTTTTAGTTGCTAAGCAGAGGTAAATATCAAAGCTAATTGGCGGGGTGGAACCTAAGTTCTACCACTAAGTTTCCTCTATAAGCAACTACAAATACGATTTCTCTCCTAACTATTAGTTAGGATATCCAACTCTAGTTTGATATCTAGAGTTTTCTTGTAAGCTTAAGTGGTGTGCTTATTGTTATGAAAATCGATCAGATTAGAGCAGGTTTATAGCTAAATAGGACTGAAAGAATAGTAATGAATACACAGATTTTACATGAAAAACTCCCAACTTAGGGTACAAACTATGGGTAAAGATAGAAGAATTTTACTAATGAGAAAACTGGAGAATTGCAAGAAAAGACTAAACCCACAAAAATACACAGAATATTTTTGTCTCTCTTTCTCTTTTTTTTTTCTCTCTCACCTTACGTCGCTCTTTTTTTCTGCTCTTCTCTGCTTATTGTTCTTTACTCTCTTCATTTGGCTAGCTATCCTTTTACTTATTTCAACTTTGGTAGGCACCAAAAACGGTGCCTACCATTTTTGACAATTCTCTCACTTGAAGATTTAATTGAGAGTCAATCAAATCTTCACACTATTCTTTCTACCTTGTCGCTTCATATTGCTTACGTCTCTGTCAGGCCACATGAGGATCTACACCACATAAACTTGTCACCATTGATTGCTTTTGTCATAAATCTGCTAGGTTATCTATTGTATGAATTTTCTACATGTCCACCGTTCCTTCTTCCACTTCTCACGAGCGTCGTGATATTGAACTCGGATATGTTTTGTCTTTGAATGAAATGCTAAATTCTTTGCAAGATGCAAAGTACTTTGACTGTCACAATACAGAGTAATATTTTCTTATTTATTCCCAAATTCTTCTAACAACATCTTCAACCACACTGCTTCTTTACTAGCTTGTGTAACTGTTATATATTCTGCTTCTGTTGTTGACATAGCCAAAACTTACTAAAGTTTTGAAACATAACTCATATCTCCTTTAACTAGTGTAAACACGTATCCTATAGTGGATTTACTTTTATCAAGATCACCTATATAATTAGCATCAACATATCCTTTGACAATAAAACCTGATCCTCCATAACATAATGCAACATCTGAAGTTCTTTTGATATATTTGAGAATCCTCTTGACATTATTCCAATGTCTCTCGACCAGGATTCGTCATGTATTTACTAACTACTCCCACTGCATGTCCAATGTCTGGTCTTGTACAAATCATAGCGAACATTAGGCTCCCTATTGTTGATGTATACGATATCCAAGACATCTCCATCCTCTCTTCTTCATTGCTGGGACTCACACTTGAGGATAACTTGAAATTAACAGAAAAAGGGGTATAAATTGACTTACAATATTGCATGTTGAATCGCCGCAAGATCTTCTTCAAATAATTCTTCTGAGAAAGTCAAATCTTCTTATTATTTTTATTTCAGTGAATTTGCATCTTTATAATCTTGTTTGCTGGTCCCAAGTCTTTCATTTCAAATTCCCTAGCCAATTGTGCCTTTAATTCTTTGATACGATCATTATTGGGGTCTGCTACCAACATGTGGTCTACATACAACAGCAAGGCTATAAAATCATCTTTCTTAAACCTCTTGAAATATGTACAAGGGTTTGCATTTAGTTTACTATATTCAAGGCTTATGATGAAGGAATTAAATATCTTATACCAACACCTCGGAGCCTGCTTTAAACCATACAGAGATTTGATCAACCTGCAAACCAAGTTTTCTTTCCTTTTTTCTTCAAAACCTTCTGGCTAGAGCATGTAAATTTCTTCTTCAAGATCTTCATGAAGAAATGCAATTTTCACATCTAACTGCTCAAGATGCAAGTCAAATATAGTACACATTACCAGAACTACTCGAACTGTAATGAATTAAATCACAGGAGAAAATATTTTGTTAAAATCAATACCTTTTTTCTGAGCATATCCTTTTACTACCAATCTAGCACGATATCGCTCTACTTAATTGTCACCACTCCGCTTAATCTTGTAAACCCATTTATTATCAATAAGCTTTCTTTCTTGTGGTAGTAATACCAGCTCCCATGTCTTATTCTTATGCAAAGCTTCAATTTTTTCCTGCATTGCTACTATCCACTGAGATGCATCTGAACTTTTCGTTGCTTCTTGAAGTATTGATGGCTCTCCATCCTCAGTTAAAAGACAGTATACAATATTACTCTCTATAATATAATCTGAGTGCTAGCTCGGTGCTCTTCTTATGCGAGTTAGTGTCTGAGTATCTGAAACATCATATTCAACTGGTTCTTGCTCCTCATGCTCTGGTGCAACTTCAAAAGAATCATTTTGATCAACTTCCCTATCCACTTGTACTGTTGTAGTTTCTAGATTCTCTTATACCGTGCCAACATTTTTTGCTTGCTCTTGATCCTTATCTTCCATGAAGAAAATATCCTTGTTGATAACAATCTTGTGGGTAATAGAATCTCACAGACGATACCCCTTCACACCTTCAGCATATCCTAAGAAAATACATCTTCTAGATTTTAGATCCAACTTTATAGTTTCTTGGGCATTGAACATCACATAGGGCTGACTTCCAAATATATGGAGGTTGAAATAATCCACTAGTTTACCAGTCTACATCTCCATTGGTGTCTTCAACTCAATTGTAGTTGATGGAGCTCGATTCACTACTTAACAGGTAGTATTGACTGCGTCTGCCTAGAATTTCTTATCTAAGCATGCAGTTCTCAACATCGCTCTTATTCTTTTCAAGCAGATAGGAGTGTATGCTGTCATGAATTGCCATTTGATGCTTTCTTGCTTGTAGAATTCATCAAATTCTTTTACAGTATATTCGCCTCCATTATCTGAGCACAAACTCTTGATCTTCTTACCAGATTCGAGTTCCACCCACGCTATGTAAAATTTGAAAGTTGGAAACACATCTTCCTTCCTCTTGATAGGAAACACCCAACATCTCTTCGAACAATCATCAATGAATGATACAAAGAAATTTTCCCCTTCTAGGGAAGTAATTGGTACTTGCTATACATCATAGTGGATCAATTCTCTAATTTCTTTGCGTATGAACTTTGATGTGTTAAACTTTAATCAATGGTACTTACTTACCATTCAATGCTCACAGAAAGGTAATGTTACCTTTGTGAGACCTAGAAGTAGATTCTTCTCTGCAAGTATCTTCATTCCTTGTTCTAACATATGTCCAAGCTTTTTATACCACGTTATTGCAGATTTGTTTTCTGGACTAGTCACCGCAACGGATGACTCTCCTTCTTGCAAAGTTACTCCCTTTAGCATGTATAGATTTGCAACAATCTTCTCTGCTTTCATAAATACTAGCACTCCTTTAATCACTTTCATGATCTCGTTTTAAATCTCAAATCTGAAACTGAGATCATCCAGTTGTCCTATAGATAACAAATTCTTCTTCAGGCCCACCACATGTCGCACTTTTTCAATGGTTTGAATTATCCCATCATACATCTTTAACTTGATGGTGTCGATACCAACGATCTTCAGATCTTGATCATTAAAGCTGTACACAGATCCCCTAGAGATACATTCATATTGATGGAACCATTCTCTTCGAGAAGACATATGAAAAGTAACTGCTGAATCGAGAAGCCATACATTAACAAATCTTCTCTTACCTCCAATAGTTGTTGCTGCTTCATAGACCATTGCACCTCCATCATCTAAAGTATTTGCCACATTTCCTTGAGGAATAGAATTTTTCTTATTCAGATTCCAACAATCTTTCTTTAGGTGCCCTTTCTTGCCACAATTGTAGCACTTACAATTCTTCTTACTCTTAGATTTTGATCTACCATGATTATGACTCCCACTTGTGTCACGTTCCATTGATCTTCCTCTTATCATTGCCAAGGCCTCCGCTTGTTGCGAATTTGCCAGTCTGTCTTCCTTAATTTTTCATTGACTCTCTTCTTCTAAAATAGCAGTTATAATATTGTTAAAGACTAGAGTATCTGTGTTATTTGTTAAATTGATGATAAGTTAATCATATGAACTTGGTAGACTTTGGAATAGAAGTTCCGCACGTTAACTTATCTCTATTGATGTGCCCCAATGATGTAAGTTAGGAAAATAGAGTATTTAAAGTATTTAAGTGCTCCGTTACCGAAATGAATTCCGCCATGTGAAAAGTGTATAGTTTTCTCTTTAGAAAAATTTTGTTATGGAATAATTTGGCCTCGTACAATTTTGTGAGGTGATCTCATATTTCTTTGCAGTCTTCTTTTCCTCTATGCTAGATAATACTCCATCAGCTAAAGCTAAATGAAGATTTGCTATAGCATTCTCATCCATCTTGTTCCACTTTTCATTTGTGACTTCAGTTGGTCGTTCACTAATGGCCCAGACAATTATATTTCCTCAATATTGCTTTTATCTTCAACTTCCACAATAAGAAATTACTCTCATTGAACTTCTCAATCACAAATTTTGCTGCCATTACTTCTATCACGAACAGAATTTAGCTCTCACTATTTCACGTAAATAGTACCCGTATGTATGAATAGTACCCTTATATATGAATAGTTTCATATATGTGAATAGTACCGTATACATGAATAGTACTATATACTTGAATTATAGTAACTGCACAGTTTAATGCATAAATAAATGCATGAACAGTTGTCACCTTTTGAGGTTACTATTCACTAACTTTCAATGTGCTCACCCAAATTTCGAACGAATTATGTCAAAAAATTCGTCGTAATTTTCTCACCTCGCTTTGATATCGCTTGTTGTGAAAATCGATCAGATTAGAGCAAGTTCGTAGCTAAATAGGACTAAAAAAATAGTAATGAACACACATATTTTACGTGAAAATTTTCCAAATTAGGGTAAAAATTACGGATAAAGATAGAAAAATTTTACTACTGAGAACAAACAGGAGAATTACAAGGAAAAACTAGCCCTACAAAAATACACAGAATATTTTTGTCTCTCTTTCTCTTTCTTTTTTTCTCTCACCTCACATTTCTCTTTTGTTTTTTGCTCTTCTCTGCTTATTGTTCTTTGCTCTCTTCATGTCCTGCCTATTTATAGGCAGGAGACATGTAGAATGGCTGGCCATTTGGCCAACTATCGTTTTACTTATTTCAACTTTGGTATATGGAATGTATAATCTTATTTTTACTATTTTAGGTTGCTAATAGAATTTGGCAATGTCTATAAACCCATCCTATAAAGAATTGAAAGAAAAATGAGTACATTTACTGTAAAACTATATTGATTTTATCTAAAAATTGGGTTGAAATTTATACTAAAAAGAAATTTATATTGCCCTTTATTTTATAATATAGGATTACATTTAGATTTGTTAATAGAAACTCTAATGTGGGCTACTTTTGTAAAAAATTAAAATTTAAGATATTTTATTGTTAATTTTTAAAATTCAGGTTATAATTTATTTTTTCATATTTAATAGTTTTGAATCCTTTTATGTTTATTTAACAAATCAAGAGAGATGGATCAAGAATACAAACAATAACACCTTCACCAGACCCATACTTTTAGGTATTTCTTCTATTCGTTGTATCAACTTTATCAATGTGTTTTACATGACAATTTATAGTGTTTATATTTGTTATTCTACTATTACTAATTAAATTCTGTAGTTAAGATGTAAGGACATACTTCAAACATTTCAATCAGAACCAGCCCTGGGCAAAGGTAGGTTGGGCACCTGCCCAGTGCCCAGGTTAATAAAGAATAAAATAGATAATAAAAAGGCTTCATTTTATTTCATTTTATTCTTTATGAAAGTCTTGCTTTTCATAAAAAGCAACAAAAAGGTCTATATTTGATCTCTTCTGTTCTTTATAAGAATCCACTCTTAATTATCATAAAGAAAGAAAAAATAAAATAAGAACCTTTTTTTTTTACCCAGAGCCTATAAAACGTCAAGATCAGCTCTGATCTCAATGCTTTGTCAAATTCTCATAACACATACATATGCAAGCTCTATCAATGCTCTGTCAAATTCTCATAACAACCCTATTTCTAAAAAAAGTACACAATTCTACCTCATATTTGATATCCACCTGTCCTAATACTAATAATACATCGTGTAACAAGCAATTAATACTCTAGTTAAGTCAAACTACGTCTACCACTTTCTCACTAACCATCGAGGATTTCTAGCCAGTCAACTTCTAAACTTTGAAATGTTAATTTCTAACACTTTAATTTTTTCAAGAGTAGTAAATCACTCTATTTTGATGAATATTTGAGTCAAAACACTTGTAAAAGTTTCTTAAATTTGTTTGAAGATCAATGAGTTTTTTTAAAAAACTAAAATAAAATTTCTTGATTATAAAAAGATTTATGCACTATGCATTATATGTAAATAATCATGCAAATCCTTAGTTTATTAAAAAATGACTAAAACAATATTATAAAAGACTCCAATGATTTGTTAATGCATTGAGTAACTTCATTTTTCTTGTTTGGTTTACTTGACTTGAATTATTTTGAATCTCTCTTGCATTGTATTTGGTGCTCCACTTTGCTCAATTTGATTTTTTGCCCACTTATCCCTTGCTTTAAACTTGATTGACAAATTAACTTACGAATATCGTCAACAACAAAAAATTAATAGTAACATTTTTTATCGTCAAAATTGTGAATTGAAAGCTTACTTAGTCTAATATAAATATATATAAATCAAATCAAAGTAATATACACAGTTAAAAGATCAAGATAAATTATAACTAACTAAAAGATTTGATTGATTATGATCATATCAAAAAGACTCTTAACATCCCTTCTTAATATGAGGATGAATCAAAGTATAGTAATGATCTTGTTCGCTTGCAAAGAAAAAAAAAACAAAGTGTAGTGATCATTTGTTAGTAAGAAGAGAAACATGTAGATTGATAAACAACTTTAGCTTACATGGTTATTTGTTGACATGACGATTTTAATACAATATAATTGATAGTTAGTTAAAAGAAATTACAACTATGAAAAAACAAATATAATTACTATAATACTATATTGAAATAATTAATAAAAATAACAAAAAAGACGATAAAAAATGAAAGATAAAGATTAGAGTTACTTAGTTTAACCTTAAAGACTTATTTATTTGTATTCAATATACCATTAAAAGTCCTTATTTATAAATATAGTCCTATACTAAATTAAAAAGTATCCATACACAAATTAAATTAAATCAAATCAAATCAAAGTACTATAGATTTATGATTTAAATAAATCACAACTAACTAGGAAAAAATTAATATTACGATAATTATATTAGAAGATATTTTTGACATCTTATAATTTCTTAAGTATATTTTCTTTTGGTCGAAGATAATGAATATTTATAATTTTAATTGAAAATAAACTTAAATTGTACACATATCATTTTAGTTATATTTCAAGGAAAAATAGATGTTGCTTATGAATGTTGATTGCACGCATTTTTTCGTTTTGTGTGTTTTCACGTTTCTGCCATTGCATTTTGTCAAAAACGGAAGTCTAATGTCGTGCAAATGACGAGTGCATAAATTAAAGCATCGAGTGGTCAACGATTATAATAAAGAACAAAAGGTAGATACATTTATTGAGGAAATTGAAGAGGAGCAACATAGAGGCATTGGTTGATCAGCTAAATTATGCGGTGGACACCAACTAGCTATAGCTAGCCAATCTGCTGGATGTAATAACGTCAGGAGTGACCTCATTAAGGCGTACCAAAGCAAAGAGTCGAACGACTCTGATACACTATAGAGTAATAGCATACTTTGAAAGTGTAAAGAAAAAGCCGGATGGTTGAGCACAGAATCAATTTGTTTAAGGTTTCCTAGTGCTTTCAGATAAGCTTTGTCTTGTCTTTATGGAAAACTACAAAATCTATCATTAGAAAGTGCCGTAACCTAAAAGTAAAAGGATTTAAATCTATGTTATCCCTCACTGGTGCCAATAGCTACCAAATATATGTGCGTCTGAATTCTTTTTCCATTTGTCCTTTTTTACTTAGCTCTTTCATTTCATGCCGATTTTACTATTTCTTGAAGTGGAATGCCGAGAAAAGCAAGCACAACATCATGGTTGAATTTTATTTATTTTTTCAATTTGAAGCTGAATAATTAAAATTCTTCAAACATTTACACTATAAAAATAGATTAATGCAATATTTTTCCTTTTATCATAAAAAAATATTGTGTCATGAACTAAAAAGATGGAATATTATGCGATTTTTCTAAAGTACGACTGCACTATGAAAGTTGAGTACTCAGAAAATAAGAGAAGTCGTGAAAGGTGTGGCAGAAAAATGTTAAATTTCATTGGTTTGCAAGCAATAGAATAGTGAAATGCATGGGATGATGAGAGAGGACCACTCTTCCACTTCCACCCCTAGTGTAGTCGACCAAATCTCAACTCAGTCTATTCACCATGTTCTATGCCTTGACTTCCCACCGTCAGCTTACTTAGTGCTTTAGAAAAATATTTATTCTCAATGGCCAAAAAGAAAAGTCAATGGCCGATTAACGTTAATGCGTCGAACAGCAAAAACGCCATTTTGATATATAAGTCAATCTAGTGATTGCTGTCCTTAGAAAAGCAAGAGTGGAAAAGAAACCAACGCCTTTGCCATTATTTGATTTTTTTTAAATTATATATTTTAATTTTTAGAAAAAAAATCTTATATTTTACTAGATGAAAATACGTATTATCTTCGCTAATTTTTATGATATTTGAAACATCACATAAAAATATGAAGTATGTATATCTTTAATATAATACGTTATTTTTAAATATTAAAATATAAAAAATAAGAACCAATCAAATTACATAAAATTTTTGTATCTTTTACGTAAAATTTTAAATAATACATAATTATGGTATTACTTTAATTTAATAAGAAAATAAATAATTTGATTAGTTGATCACTTGAGAACTCAATAATGAGAATTACAAGACAAATACAGTGATCGATCATCTTCGTTAAAAACAAAGCCTTAAGTTGGACGATTTGCCGAATTGAAAGAGAAGAGAATGACACCATTATCATAGAACATATGTTGTCTGTTTGGTTAGCGTCTTCAACATGTAGGGACGGGACAAGACAAAACAGAACAGGATGGAACAGAACAAGAATTCAAGACAGTGAGATGTTTGATACGGTGAACAGAACAGAGAAAATTGTCTTCGTCGTGAGGACAGAAATATGTTTGGTTATAAGGGACAGAACAAAAAACAGTGTTAATGTCGAAAATGCCCCTAAATTATAATATATTGGAAAGATGTAATTTATTGATTATTTTTATAATTGTATCAATATTTATTTGAAGTATATGTGTAATTTGTTAATTACGATGAAATAAATGAGAAATTAGATATATTTATTGAAATACGAAACCTAAAAATTAACTATCTTATAAGTTAATTATCTTATTATTAACTTGTAACTGAAATAAAATTAATTATCTTATTATTATTATTATTATTATTATTATTATTAATTTTATTATATGAAATTAATTATCTTATTAATAATAATAATTTGTTATTATTATTATTATTATTATTGTTATTATGATTATGATTATTATTATTAACTTTATTATTATTATTATTATTATTATTGTTGTTGTTGTTGTTGTTGTTGTTGTTGTTGTTGCTGTTGCAAAGGACGTGTTAGGTTTTGTATATAATTTAGAAGGTTATTTTTAACATTTTCAGTTCTTGTCTATAGGACAAGAATTCTTGTACCTCAGTTTTAAAAGGAACAAAAATTTCTGTCCTTGTCCTCTAAGGACGGAACAAAAATGACTGAAGACAATAAGCAAACAATACGAAAAACAGAACTTTTGTGTCTCTGTCCATCATCTTTACCTACAAAGACATTAACCAACAGCAAGGATAATGTTTGTTAAGTCCTAGTGATGAAGTGCCTTTGACGCAATGAAATGGATCGATCAACAAGCCACCAGTCAACTGCACACGCTGATAATTATAAACTAAGTACTTTTAAATCAAAACATCTGTCAATATTTTGTGTGATTATTTTATGCCAAAATCACTTTCACAAGGGAGAGAAGAATCAGAGACGACAAGGATAAATTTATAGCAGCCACCCATACTTGATTGAACTAGCTTGGGTCGGTATCAACTCACGTTTGTTTATTCCTTCTCAGCCTCAAAATAAACTTAGAATACTGAATCGTGTAGTTGCCCCAATCCTTTTACTGCAGACTACAGTCAAGACGTCATAGGAATTAGGTCGACAATGTCTGGACAAACTGATGCACAAACTCATGCTCTGACGGGGCAAAGTGCGAGGGAGTAGAGCAACTAACGAAATGTCGAAATTTAAAGTCTTATACATAGTCTCACTAATTCCTAGCGAAATCAGGTATGATTAATACAGGAAAGGATAAACCAATTTTCAGGAAATCAGGTATGATTATTTTGTAACAGTTCACGTCTATGAGAGCTCGGAATCCTTGAAAAATTATAGATATAATAAAACATGCTGAAATACTAATATTTATTAATGTATAATTAATTAATAATAATTCTAATGATTGAATCTAAAATTAGATAATAATTATCTTTAATAATTCTTATGTTCCTGTGTATAAACTTTTTTAAAATGATTATGTTTTCATATGGATATGAACAATCAAAAGCGATAAAATGAGCTCCTTGAATGAAACGTGAATTTCAAGATTTGTCTTTAGTTGGACAAAGAAAACTAGAGTACTTTTGAATTCGAAAGTGTTAGGCATATGAGACGGTAAAACAAAACTCTGAATTTACGCTTTTTTTTTAATAAAAATCAAATATTACAAAAGTGCCCCAATCATTATCTTTTTTGTTTTTTAATATGTACTTTTAGATAAATGTGCGTCCATTATAATCTAAATAATTATGAGACCCACTACAACTTTGTTTATCCTAGATGAGAGACTAACTTAGTCATTTAGATGTTTCAAATTTTTTATTTTATTCTTAAAAAATCTTCAATCTCACGCCAGGGACTATCAAAACTTTTTTTTATTGAAAGCTGGAGTTTAAATGAAAAGTCAAGTATTGAAATTCAATTTATATATTAAAATCAAATATTATAATAATAATAAAATATATCATTGTTAATAAAGATGTAAGCATGTACCTCGATTAGTGGTTGGAACCAAACTCTTCTTCTTTACCTCTATTCAATAGAGTTTGAAATTCATAATAAGAAATTCTTTGTTTTTTTTTCAGTTTCTATAAGGTAAAAGTGTCAAAAAATCTTTTGATATTTATAATCATCTCGAAAAAGGTTTATTGACTTTTCAATTTCTTTCCCTTTTAATAAATATATTTATTAACTCTTAAATTTTTGACTGTTTTAGTAAATAATTTTTTTAATTTCAACCCTTTTAATAAGTCTCTTATTCAGCATAGAAGATGTCATCCATTGTAAATTGTGCTAATTAATAACACATACAAAAAAACTAAAAATGTACATATGAAAATTCATTCGAGGAGAATGTGTTAAGATAAATATAATTATTTTGAGAAGAATAAATACACAGCTCGGGTTAATACAAGCCATCTGCAAGAAGAAAAAGATAGGTGGACTCAATTTACAAGGCTACTATAATGCGGCAACTTCACAGTTTATAACTTACTTTTGAATAATATGTTTTCCATTGCAATATGGTGAATGAAGAGAGAGCATATGAGAGAGTAATCTTTCAATCAGCGGGTAACCATCTTCATCTTGTTCGCCTTTCACTTCATTCCTGGACTTAGAATAAGATGTTTTTCTAGTGCTTAAAATAGAAAATTTCCCAACGTTTTGCAAAAGCAGAACACAACAAAGTAAATAGTGTAATAGAATGGCGTTGGAAGTCCACAAAATAAAGGATGAGCAATGAATTAAATGGTATGGCAGAGAATTGAGAGAACTTGAGATTAAAGCACAAAGTTTAAAGTATTCTAGGCTTGTTGGACACTTTTCTTAAAGTGTTATTTGCCCCTATTATATTTGTAAACTAGTTTAAAAGCAAATTACTTCTAGAATAAGAGTATGAATGTTCTTCAAGAATTATGAATGCATAGATTGTATTGGTAACTCTTGGAAAGGAAACAACTCTTCAGAATAATCATGTCTATTTATAATAATTATGCGACAAGTTACAACTCTTAAAAAGGAAATAATCCTTCAGAATAATCATGTCTATTCATGATAAGTCAGAACTTTTGGAAAGAAAGCAACTCTTTAAAACATTCACATCTATTTATGACAAGTCGTAACTTTTGGAAATGAAACAACTCTTCATAATAATCACGTCTATTCATTACAAGAATTATTTGGAAAGGAATCAACCTTTTATTTCTAAGTTAGACTTTAACTACTTACATCACAAAGTAATTTCCAACAAATAGAAGGTGGAAGTACTAGTTAAAACAATGGATGGATACTCGGAGTTACTAAAAGTAGAAAACTCTAGGATCTAGACTCCATTTTAACTTTAGATGCAAAGCTCAGAGTGGGATCTAAAGGTAAACAGCTTAAACTAGGATTGAATTCACCAATGACAGCTACGAGAAGATCATTTCATAGAAAGCAGAGTTCAATTGGAGAAGAAAATTTAAAGTTGCTTTATAAAGAATTTGTTTTAGCTGACCAAATTATAGTTTTCTAAGGAATTTTATTAAACATACAGCTAACAAAAGCCCATCTAGTTCTGTTTGTTGGAATCCAAGAATTAAATGACCAAATGAATACACTCAACTGGAGTCATCGTTTGAAGATCATTGAAAGACCAAGAATATATGGAAAAGGGGAAAGAAAAAAGTAGAGTAAATAATCACTAACCATAGTTTCTGAAAATTTTTAGATATGTTAAAGCTGAAAGAATGTCAAATTGAAACTGAAGGACATCAAAACTTAGAATAATGGCAAAATGATCAACAAACGAAAAATCTGCAAATGAAGTTATAACTAATAAACAAAATTAGGGTAGGATTTATGCTTGGATTTGGTGCCTGCGTTGCTAGAATTCCTTGGAGAAGGTAAGACTCGTATAACATCTGTATTTCGACCAATTCAATTTTATGAATAATAGTCATCATTCAGCAGGAGACTAACACATTCAAAGTAAAACGAAAATTAAAACACATCTTATGTAGCCAACTAGAACAAGGTGTTAGTGAGAGACCCAAAAGTAGCACACACATATGTGTATATATAATTCAAACATAGATTTGAAAACTCTGATCGTTTCCCAAGAACATAAACAACTGAAAAAATACCTGATGTTCGCAATTTTGCAGCAACCATATCATAGTTGTGTAGTAAGGGAAAAGATGGATTTCGCTGACGGGCCAATCATCCGTTAGGCTTTACAGGCCTGTATTTGTAGACCTGTTTGTCCGAAAAGAAAAGCTTATCAGGGAATGCATTGCAAGATTACATAGTATCAAGATTCCAGATATGTTGCTCCCACTCCCTCCACCAATTCGTTTTTCATTAAATGCCACTCGTTGCTTTTGTGATGTGTGAAAAAAATAGTTAAACATAATTTTAAGAACCAAGTAGTAAAACGAGTTGAATGTAATATAAAATAAGATAATTTAACTAGTGCCGTTCTCTTCCTCTGATTAATATAATTCTTACAATTTAATCAAAAGCAATGTCTCATCAGAGTGATAAGTAATTAATATAATTCTTGAAATATTAATTTTTAATCAAATTAAATTTAGCAAATTGAAATCAATGAATCAAAATATATTTGATAGAGTTCAATTTGTATCATTTGGATAAGATCAAATTCGATCTTGACAAATTTGATAAGATTATTCCCTTATAACCGAAAAATCACATATTCAAATTACATAAACAACATTTTTATAAAATGCCGAAAAAAATTATATATAATTGATTACTTTGACAAACAATTTCACTTAACTGGTATAATTTAATTTCATTGAAACTAGTGTACACAGGAAAGACCAAACAGATTAGCATAAAGTTAGAGACGGCGCTTCTTTAGAGGCAAAAAAAGCAATCCAAGATTTTAGCCATCTATGGAAAGCCTGATTACATTCTCCAACATCATGCTAACTTCGGGGCGTTAATAGACTGAAAACAAACAATTGTCCAATTATGAAAAACAAAAAGCCTAAATATGTAATTGAATTAAAGTAAAATCTAGATTAATATCAAGTTTAAATTTTAATATTTGGGTCAAACTTTTCTCAAATTATTTGAAAATTAAAGTTCAAATATAAATTATAAAATTTAATTTTATAATAAAATAGATTAGAAAATAAAATAAGAGTTGAACATCATCTTTGTTTTAAACTTGAATAGAATGGATTTTATGTATGTTGTGCAAATGAAAAGGCAATAGTGCTTTTTGGTGACTTACTTTTTGTTTGAGAATTGAGATATAGAGAGTATTGCCTCTATCAATCTCAAATTTCCGCATTTTATGAATCCTAACGTAAATTTCTTCCTCCTGTAGGGGCATAACACGATAATGAATCAAAGCCATATTTAGTTTGATCATATCACTATCAAAATATCGATAAAGACAAACGCCAAATTGACGAAAACATCCTCAGCCAGATACTATAATGAAGCCACAATTCTTATCAAAAACATACAATAATCACAAATATGAAATATAAACTTGCAATATATCATTAAAAAATTAAAAAGGGGCCTTCTTTCCCTTCCACTTAAGAAAAACCTAAAGTTAATTTCAGAAACAGTAAAATTTTATAGGGTCTTTCTATTTAGATACGGATAGTCCACATCATTAGAGACATATCTATTTTATTGAGCTTATTTCGGGAGACAATGCCCAAATCGTGACATCTTTCATGCGGATCAGAACTTATGTGACGTTTCAACAAACAACTCACATAATTGAGTTCTAATAAAATATCAAAACTGCCAAAGAATCAAAACATGGTTTTTTAAATAATATTTGTTGCGTAAGTTATTAAAAATTAAGAACCTTACAACAATATTCACATACCCTCCAAATTCTTAGGGTACTTAAAATGTTTTAAATAGTAACCTATCACTATCTCAGATGCTACATTAATCTTAAACTAGTCATCCTGTCATGCCACGTATTAAATCATATACCACCAAGCTATTTTAAAAATGCTAAAAAACTAAAAAAGGTTTTCTTTAACATAATGTCATTTTAAGAAGCATAATGCTAAGTGTTACGAAGTACTGATTATATATAAAACATCAGTATACGTTTGGAGGGCAGTGGGCTGATAGCTATACATTGTTTTGTTCTGCAGTTCACGTGGATGAGTAAAAAAATAAAAATAAAGGATGCATTGTTGAGATTTGGCTCCTTTGTTGTCCCATATTGGTTGGGGACAACAATTGAAGCAAAGCTCTTTCCTATATAAGGAGGTTGCTACCTCCTTATTCTTCACACCAAACAAAGTCAAAGATTTGTATGACAAATTTGACT
>JANSVA010000218.1:53466470-53481459 GCA_025504915.1 Erythroxylum reticulatum | reverse complement strand
AGAATACTTCAGGGCTGGAGTGAATAGTTCACGTGGATGAGTAAAAAAATAAAAATAAAGGATGCATGTCCTTTTAGGATTCACATAATTTTAATTTACTCCCTACATCAAATGATAAAGAGCTGAGTACCATCTCCTAAAGCGATGGATCCTTTAAAACAACCATTTAATGAGCGTACTTTGTTAGTGAAGTTTTGTTTTGTATAAATGTGGCATTTGAGTCTTTTATCTATATATAACATGGTACGTATAATTCATAAAATATATGCATTCCAGAATTATATACGGACAATATTAACTTCCAAAGCCACTATCATTGATTGCAATAACCCCAGAGCTTATTTATCTCTGCAAACGACTTGAAATTGGTATTTTGTGACTCACGTCTTGACTGTAAAATTGTTTTAATAGCTTTATTTACTTCTGAAAAGACTTCTTGTCCGTGACATAGGTGAGCATTTAATTCTTGTAAGACTATTTTAACCCAAGCAAGATGGCAAGTGCATATTCTTGTAACAATATCTCTTCTGTTCTTAAATACCCTGTCCATAGCAATCTCATCCATCCAATTTTGATTTATTTATTGCAATGGATGGATGAGCTTGCTTTTGAAATAGGACGAGCAGATTTTCAGGAACAAAAGATCTGTTCCCCATATTCCCATTTTGTTATCTAATATTGGATTGGATATTGGTAGGAAAGTTGCCCTCTGTCTCCCCAAGTTTCTAGTTTGAAGTCTTAGATTTTGATTAGTCCTTACACAGGATAGATGTTCACTTCAAGCCAATCATTGTTTGCCAAAGGATCCAAAGAGCTTAGAATTTAGGCTAAAAGCCAAATTGAGCTTATAGTTTTTAATTTTGATCAGTTTATGTCGTAAACTTATTACTTGATCAATGAAAGTCTAAACTTTCACAAATTTGCTCAATTTAAGACTTTTTTAGACAGCAATTAGGACGTATTATACACACATCGTTACAATATATAACGTGGAACTGTTACTATATTTTTAAGTGCACATTAAAAAAATAAAAGATAACGTGAAATGGTCAAATGAAATTAAAATTTACAAAACTCTAAATCCCTAATATCCACTGATCTCCGTCTTCCCTCTTTTACACATCTTTACCGCCAACCGATCCGCGCTCCAGTCTTCTTTCAAGGGGTTCTCTTGTCAGCTTCACTCATCAACTGGCCAATTTGCCTTCCAGTTTCTCTCTAATAATCGCCAAGTACGTTTGATATACTCATTATTTTGGTCTTTTGTGTATTATCTTTCAACTTAGATATGCTACTCATTCACGATATTGTCCCGAATGGGTTTTCTCATATGAATGCCCTTTTAGTAAGATTTCTGATGGACTTCACAACCGCCTTCAATTTTGTAGCGATGATCTTAAAAATTACTTTATATACTGCATGCAATAGGAAATAAGGAGAATACTTAGTCATAAACAATTTTTAAGCCTCTAAAGATAGACAAGGTAGAAAAGTTAAATGTGAAATATGACCTAAAACAGAGGCATGTCAAAGCCTATAATCCACTCAGTAGATGATTATAGAGAATTAATCTGATGCATAGTTTGTGACATGAACAAGTTTGCAACGAAAAGGTCTTTTTAAAGAAATTTATAAACCATAAAAGGACAAGTAAAGTCTAGTTTGACTTCCGTTCATATTATAATTAGGGTTAGAGATGTTTAAGGAGAAAGAGCCCTGGAATACACATCTTATAGTAATTTTTGACAAGATTAAAGATTATAATCATTCTAAGAAAGCATATCAATTTAGATGATAGAGATCATCATCATGGGATACCTTTGCAATGAGGTTTTCTATCTTTTATTTATTTTTATTAATTCAAGGATGCTTTTTGACTGAGTTTTCTTTATTTCTAGATTATAAGTAATCATATTTTATCTTGTTATAGATGGATTTTGGTTTTCTAATTAAGATTTCAATATCTGAGAAATATATGAGTTGCTCTTAATGTTATTTAAATATAGTTATATGATGATTCTAGTATTAAGGTAACCTTTATAAGGATTTATAGAACTTAGTATATTCTTATATGAGTTATATATATATATACATATATGAGGTTTGTACGTAATGCCACAATATATGAAACAATTATATCATCTTTTCAACTTATGTTTGCTAATATATTCTATTAGGTGGCACTCCTGTACAATCATTATCCCTATTCCTTTACCATACACATCCACTTCTAAGATATTTATTCACTCTGTTGTTCATATATACCTCTTAAATCATATGTTTAGAATGAATTAGTTGGTTGATGGAATTGTTATGAATATATTAAGCATCATGTGTTGTGTTATGCTTCAATTTCTCACTTTGACTTCAGTGTTTCCTTTCACCATTCTAACTTTATCTCTTTCTTTTCATAGGGTTGATCATTTCGGTTTGGCAGAGTAACATTTGATGAGGTAAATCTGAGGTTTCACCATATGGGATGATTTGTTAATGTGGCTGATAATGTTAGGTATGAGGGTGTTTTGTGGATGAAATTCAATTTGATACTGACTTACTTAACTACTTTAAACTAGTTGATGTATACAAGAGAAGTGGATATAACAATGTGAAAAAGATATTTTATCTTATGTCTAGTTTTGAACTGAGGCTTGTACAAGATAATGCTAGTATGTTAGATACGGCTTGTACAAGATAATGCTAGTATGTTAGATACGGATAGTCAGATGATGGGTATAGGTGGTGTTGATATTTATATTAAACATGGTGTAGATACACTTGTTGAAAGGATTGAGGATGAATATAATGAGCTTAATCAGGATAATGTAGTTGAAGATAATGGTGACGATGTTAATAAGGTTTGGAGGTAATGTAGGTAATTTAGACAATGTCTCAAATGTGGAGGATGAAGATGATGCAGATATGGAGAATGAAGATGATGCAAATATGGAGGATGAAGAAGATGAAGATGATGAAGAGGATTAGAGCAAAGAGATGAAGATAATGGTCCGGATGAAGATAATGGAGACCGTGGACAATATGAAGATGATGCAGGTGATGTAGATGATGAAGATGAGATAGTTTTGTATGAATATTATGATAGTGATGAATATGCAGAACTTGTTAGTGACATAGATGATATGGTAGATGATGTTATTAGGAGGAAAATAAAATACCTTATTTATGATGAAAATGTAGCTAAGCGTTCCATTAAATTAGGGATAATTTTTCTTAATCATTTGCAATTTAAGCTTACAGTTAGTTTGTTGTCCATCAAAACAAAGAAGGATGTCATGTTTAACAAAAATAAGCTCAAATTTGTCCAAGGTAAATGTAGGACAGAGAACTATCCTTAGTATACATATGGTGCATTTAATAGGAAGTTGTAGTCATTTCAAGTTAGGAAATTCAGGGACACTTATGACTGTAATAGGGTATATACAAATCCTAATATATACAGCAACATCTTGTTTAACTTGTTAAAAGATAAGCTTAAAAGGCAGTCATTTTTAAAGAATGATGATATCAAATTTTACGTTAAGGATTGTTTTGGTGTTGAAGGGTCTAAGAGTATGGTGAGAAGAACAAAGAAAAAAATAGTAGACATTGTTGTGATAAACATTGAAGAGGAGTTTGAGAAGCTTTGGTCTTATGTTGAAGTGATTAGGCAGACCAACCCAGGAAACACTGTTACATTGATAGTATCTCATCCAATTCCAACATCTGCATCTGTATTTGAAAGAATTTACACATGTTTAAAAGCTATTAAATACAGGTTTAGGCATAGGTGCAAGCATTATATTGGCCAAGATGGAAGTTGGCTAAAATCCATAACTAAGGATGAACTTCTATGTGATGTGGGAAGAGATGAAAACAATTAAACATTTCCTGTTGTCTGGTTTATATTAAAGTTGAGTTGACTATCACTGAGAAGTGATTCATTGAAAAGCTGCAGGAAGATTTACGTCACTTGGGCTCTAAAATTAGTTTGACTATAATGATTGACCAACAAAAGGTAAAAGTTTAATATCAATCTTTTTTTACTTTTATTTTTATACTATTTATGTGTATATTATAACTGTTATGAAATATATAGATTTGTGTCCAGATGCCTATTGAAATGGTTATGTTTTTCCTTATAAGGACTTGATAGAGTCATTACAGCTTTGTGTCTAGATGTTGAGTACAGATTTTGTGCTAGACATGTTTATGTAAATTGACATAGAAGAGGGCATAAAAGGGAAGTGATGAAGGAGCACTTTTGGAAAATTGCAAAATCCTTCACATTAAGAGAATTTCAAGAAAATCTGGATAAGCTAAGAGCCAAGAAGGAAAGTCCAGCAAAAGATATTGAGAGTTATACGCTAGTTCGGCAATGGTGCAGGGCTTTCCAAAGGGAAGATTCTATGATTGAGTTGATTAACAATAACTTATGTGAGACATTCAATAAGACTCCAGTTGATGCAAGAAAAATGTCAGTTTTAGGGATGTTTGAGCACATTAGAAGAAAGATGATGAAAAGAATTGTGAGAAAAAGAAAAGAGACTACCAAGTGGAAAGGAAATTTAGGGTCAAAATTATGGGAAGCTATTGATAAGAGTGTTATGATTGCTCAACATTGTTCAGTACATCATAATGGAGAAAGAGGGTATGAGATTGATCATGGCGAGAACAAATATATGGTGAGACTTTATAACAAAATATGCTCTTGTAGGAGATATATCCTCTTTGGCATTCCTTGTGCATATGTCATATGTGCTATTAGAGACAAAAGGGTTAATAGTGAAGAGTACACTTCAAGTCAGTTATGGAAGAGTGAATATGTCAAAGCATATGGGAAGGCTATTCAATCAATATCTGGTATTAAGGACTGACCTATTAGCAATGAAGAAATATTAGGCCACCAGAAAGAGCCTGGTGGGCCCAAAATAGCTAGAAAAAGGTCATTGATGAGTCTCAAAAGAATACAAAAGTGATCAAAAAGCAAAATACTGACCACGGGTCTAGGAGGGGCATGATCATGACATGCAACCACTGCTATACAGAAGGACACAACAAAAAGATTGTCCTTAGAAGGGCAAAGAGGTAATTTCTAAATTGTTTTGTCTTTTCTGGGGTTCAACTAATATTGTTTTCTATAGTAGTGGAAATCTGATAGGTTTTTTTGTTCCATTTTCACTGTTATCAATAGCAGGCTCTAGATCAGTTTCAAAATCCTAACCCAGACCAGTCAACTTATCTCCATAAGGAGCAAAACACATCCAACTCACAATCAACTCTATAAAATATATCTACAATTCAGATCAACACCAACATCCCAATAAATGCCTCTGCATCTACATCTAACAATGTTGAAAAGGGAAAGAGAGGTGAAAGAAGAGCTTCTACCTCTACCATTGCTACTGTGTCTGTATCTGTCGGTGCTATAACTATTTCAGGTATTACCAACACCTCAAGTACTACTCGTGTATGTGGAAGTGCAAATGCAACAGCCTCAGTTGTTCTCCCAATACCTAAAGATGCTTCAGAAACAACAAATATTTGTACATTTTCAAAGGCCACCACCAAAAAGACTACCAAAGGGAGAAGAGGGCCTGGTTATAGTGTTGTAGATGATGGAAGTAGAATGAGGATGTTTCGTGCTGACAGATTTAGCCCGAATTCTCAAGCAAAAATTTTAGGAAAAGGGCCTGTCACATACTCTTATCTTCAACAAGAAGAGAATAGGAAGTTTAAGAAATAGATGGAAGGGGTGGGTATATACATAAATGAAACCACAAGGTTGCAGATGCTAAATATAATTGTTAAATATTTGCATTCTTATTAAACATTAATTAAGTGATACAACTTAAGTTAACAATTTTTACATTCTATCTACAGCCTAGAAGTCGAAGTCACAAAGCTTGGGTAGATATCAATAACGAGCAAGCAAGCTGTTATTGGGCTTGTGAATTCAAGTCATGAAAGTCAAATTGCACTTTCAAAGGGAAAGGAGAAAATGTAAACTTAACTGTGTTTGTTAGTGAAATTAATAACTTTATGATATTTGTGTACTGTACAATGGTTGAGAGGTTGGATATCTATTTTTTGTTGGTATTTACATGTTATTATATCAATGAATGCAATGACTGCCAATTTCAGTGTGAATTGTTTTTCTTTTAGGGTTTTTTCCTTTTTGTTAAAGTTCATGAATGTTAAATGATGAAACTACATTTGTTTATGTATGCCATAGAAAAACTTTCACTTAGCTTAATTACATTTACACAACATATACATTGATAATATAAAGAGTTGGAATTATAGATCTATTGAACATCTTTGTCTCCTTATCAAAAAATTGACTACTTATAAAAGAATTTAGCAGTTGTGCTAATGATTTGCTTGAAGCTAAAGTAACTATAACATTTTTATAAGTAGTCAATTGTTGCCTCTTTTAACTAGCAACCAATACTTCATCTTGATTGATTAAAGATCTTATTTTGTTACCATACGTTGAAACATCAAACATATTTACGGTAGTATATAAAACATCAAATATGCTTAGGCTAGTACATCAAACTTAGCAGTTCCAAATGTTGAAACATCAAACAATTGCACTTCCAACTTCAAGTAAGCTCAATTACATTTATACATTGTTCTAGTACATAAAACTATTTCTAAGTAAGGCTTTAAACATACAACTATTGCCTATAGTGCCTTCATTATTTAAGCTAACAACCATAAGCAAAACTACTAAACACAAGCTTAAAAAAGCTACAAATTTCCAACACTTTACTGAATGTGTTTCATCACTACTCCTCATAGCAACTAAATCATTCTTCAACTTCAAATTTTCTGCAATCATTTCAGCTTGCAAAACGTCTACTACATTCTTTTTTAACTTCTGCTATGATGATGATGATGATGATAAATAAGAAAGAAGACAAGGTAATAAATAAATCAAACAATTCAATACGAGAAAATATTTAGGCTAAGTGAGAAAATCCTTAGGTTAAATAACTAAGAAACAAGTACCATATATTAAAAGTTTAGGCTAAATACAAGACATAAGATGAAAGAAAAAATGTTTAAAAGACTTATGAAAAAGAGAAGGACCTCTTTATGTTAGATCCTCTACTTGTATCTTAGTACATTAAACTTTTTTCATTGAGGATCATGTCCTTGATAAGTTTCAACATATTCATATCATTCTTAATCACTTTCTCTCAAATTTTCTTAGGCCTTTCTCTCTTTCTCTTTTTTTTTTTATAGTTATTGAGTACAATCTTCTCATATCTTCTTACTGGTGCATCGGGGTATCTCCTCTTAATATGTCTAAAACACCCAAGCTTTGTCTCTCTTAATTTTTTTGTTAATATTAATTACTTTTACTTTGTCTCTTATTGTTACATTTATGACATTTTCTCTTCTAATAAGGTTGCACATTAAACTCCAAAGTTTTCATAATAATATAGAAAAACAATACACCTTTTATACCATATTTATTTTATCACAATTTCTTCCCTCCTCTTACTCTTTTAAACTATCAGGTAATAATAATTGTATAGTAGTCTAAACTCTAAAATAACTTTTATTTTAAATACTCAAACGTTCCATATGTAACAATAAAAAATAAAAAGTTTGCTAATGATCATTTCATCATATAAAATTTATAAATAGAAAATATAAATCTAAAAGTTGGTCTTTTCTTTAAAAAAAACTTGATATGGATTTAGTTTCAAAGATCGAAGTAATTTGATAATTAGAAAAACACAAAAGCTAATTAGTATTAATTTTATTTAAATTTCAAAATTGTAATGACAAGTATTCAAACATGACTGAAAACAATAGTTCAATAAATCAAAGCTTCGATTGATAGACCAAACTACATGGAAACAAAAGAACCTGATGTCAATTGAAGTTAGTGAACTGACCAAATAATTGAGTGTTGAAGAAATTGCAAGTCTTTCTTTTAAGAACTTATTTGGCTATCCATTGAAAGCAAGAAACACTAATAATGAGAATTTCATCGATTTTGCCCTCAAAAACATTACTTTGATAGATTAATGAATCTTGATTGAGAATGTTTGTAAGATTCGGGAGTGTCAAAGGGTCCAAAAAAACTAATATGTAGAGAGAAAGAGAGTTCTGATCTTAAGTTCGTTTGTATCATAACTATTCCAAATTTTCGTATTGAATTAATTTAATAATATTTTTGTGTTCATTGAATTCTTAGATTCATTTGACACCCGTGTTTAGGTTAAAAGCTTGAGTTGGAGTTGGGAATAAAGCTGCGTTTACTCAATATGAGAAATATAGGATACCCTGTATAGTATAACACAAGTTCTACCGAGTCTTAGTAATTTACATATAACTACGAAAATAGACAATTTGAATTAAAGATAGCAGTGGTCCGAGTAGCCCTACCAGTTTGTTGTTTTATAAATGTTTTGAGTGTCATATATATATATATATATAGATTTATTGAATGGGATTATATAACAAAAATTAATAAACAATTATTTTTATAAATTAATAGAAGTCTCAATGTCCCACGATTAGCTGATAGAAACGCGTGAGCTAATCTAAAAGTGAACTTGGAACGTCATGTCACCCTACTCAAAGCCCAAGAGTTGCTCTACTTAATGCAAAAGTTTCTTTGAGGATCTGACTTGCACCTGTTCCTCAGTTCCTTCTGTTCCCTGCCTAGTGCCTACACATGAGATCCTCTCTTAAATTTACACCTACGGTGTTTTAAATAAAACAGAGGATCTGTTCCGTCTGCGTAAGACCAATTATCGAGAGTTGTGAGATGCGACATTTGATGAACTCTTATGCTATCGCTGTCAAAATTTCTAGCATGAGAATTTACACTCAACTACTTTTCTAATAACTAATTGAGTTATCTGTGCGGGCATCTATTTTTCACTTCTGATTTAAGACTAAGTAATTTCTCATCTGAAGAACAGTCAGATTTTACAGTCTATTTATCTAGTTTTTTTTAAATATATTTACATCTAAACTAAAATTACATTTTTTTTTAACCCATTGACAACTTTCCTGTATTAGATTCTGCACCGTACATCGATAACGTAAGCATCCTTTAAAAAGGGTTAATGTAATTTTTATTAAACACTACAATAATTCAAATAAAGCATTATATAGTTAATTAATTACCGAAAATTTTAAATTATAACTATTATTAATTTTTACATAACAACTATTCCTTTTATGATGTATTCAATATTTTTATATTATTAGATTCAAATAAGTCTGAGTTGATTAAAATTCAAATGATTCACTGTATACTTTATTTTTGATACTTTCAATTTAAAAGTATAATAATAAATAATAAAATAACAATATAAATCTTTAAAATTTTATTGCATACATATATAATAAGTACACATCTTAGTTTAAGGATAATGTTGTTTTTAATTTTTACTTCATAAATTTCATTGTTACTTCTACTTAAGCGATTTTTTTTCTTCTCTTTGTCTTTGTTAAGAAAAATAACAGTAACTTAAATTGAGTGAGTTTTTGACTTTTTATGAGTATATGTAAAAAAATATAAAAGGTGGCAATTTGTAAAGAATAATTGGTCCAACAGTTTACATGGAATTAAATATCATTAACATATTATTATTAATTAATTGTATTTAGTATTGCTTACATAATAGTAAGTTTACTGTCTTAGATTAAATACAATGGGGAATGCATACTAAATAAAATACTATTATTATTTTTAAAATCAGAAAAAAGATTGAAACGGTGCAAAATGCACAAAGATAACTATTTATCTAATATGGGAGACGTAACATAGCCAGACCCTTAAGATGCCATGTTACAGGAATGAAAAAGATGTGCTTGAGACTGAAGACTGAAGACTGAAAAGGGCTTTTTGAGGGAGAAAAGAGATAAATACTCTTCTTTTTTTATTTTTTTTTTGGGTTTAATTTTAAATGAAGCAAGACTGCAAGATAGATGTTAGAGAGAGTGAGAGAATAGGCCTAAGAAGAGAATGGTCGCTTTCAGAAGACGTGATGATGTTGGCATATAAAGGATCTTAATCTATCCATCAGGCATCAAAGCAAAAGCATCCAGATTCCAGAGGCTGCCATTCTATTCCAATCGTGTAGTGAAACGGTAACTACGGTTAGAAGTTGGAACTCTGGCCAAGTAGTGAAAACATGCTCAGTGCTCGCATAACATTACGGTAAAGATTTGTCTTTGACAAGAGAGAGCGGTTAAAGATAGAAACTTGGGACGCTTTTGGTTGAATGTGAAAAAGGTTTTTATAATTTTCTTTTGTTTTTTGTTTCTTGCGGCCTTTGTATTGTGTGTGATGTGTACAAAGGCAGTGAATCTTTAATTTCCTTCCTGACGAAACACTGGCATCACCATCAAAGCCTCTTCCAATAGGCCCAGGATTGAATCAAAGAAGTATTCTTCTTCTTCTTCTTCCCTATAGTACCTCCTCTATACTTGCCGTTCTCTACCCCCTCTCTCTCTCTCACTGGGGTGCTCGTGAAAGTGATGCAACTTGCAGCAGAATTCCCTAGATCAGCGGTATGTGATAAGTGATAACGTTTGTGTTTTCTTTTAGTTGTTGGGTCTGAAAGCTTGCATCTCTATTTAATTTGGTGAAAAGTGCCAAGGACCTAAAAAGCCCAATTACCAAACCAACAGTGGAGAGAGAGGAAATGGGATAGCACGGCTAGGCAGCAACAGAGCTGCTTTCTGCTCAGGCTTGGTTTTCAGTTTTAGGTGGTGGGTGTCATGGAAGCGGAAATATTGAATGGCAGAGGCTTTTGGGAGAGGCAGCAGTATCAGGTATTATCACAACGGTGGCAAATGTTACACAAGCAACGAGAAGAGATTAGGAAGCAGCAGCAGCATAGTAGCAGTAAAGGAACAACTACCAGCCTCTACTGAATCAAAATTGTCCTCCTTTAAAAGCTGGAACACAAAAGGCATCAAGCCTTGAGTCTGGATCCGCAAAGAAAGGATAATATAGTCCTAAATTCGAGACATGTAGAGTTAGAGAGTGACGGAGAACAAGATGATCGCCCCAGCCTCTTACCAAAAGAGAATCACTGTCGTCAATACTTCCCAAACATAGAACCCCAACTGAACCAACAACACCAAAACCGTTACTTCTTTCAAGGGTTAGATATACAACGGCAACAACCCTCTCATCATCAACTTCACAGCAAAAGATCCTACCTCACACCTTCTTCTTCTTCAACTTTTCCAGAGCAGAGCATCGAATATGCAAGGAAAATGGGAGACAACCACCGCCAAGCAACAACATCGTCGAGACTTGGGTTAAGGAGCGGAAGGGGAGAGATCGTGGAGGTCCAAGGAGGCCACATTGTGCGCTCCACAGGCAGAAAAGACCGTCACAGCAAGGTCTGCACGGCCAAAGGCCCCAGAGACCGACGAGTCCGTCTCTCAGCCCCCACAGCCATTCAGTTCTACGACGTCCAGGACCGCCTCGGCTACGACCGACCAAGCAAGGCCGTCGACTGGCTCATCAAGAAAGCCAAGACCGCCATCGACGAGCTCGCCGAGCTACCCACATGGGACCGAACAACCGCTGCCACCAATACCTCTTCTACTAAAACAAGAACCACTCAACAACAACATGAAGAAGAAGAAGAGCGCACAAGCAATGAGAATCAAAGAGAGTATCATTTTTCGATGCAGAATATTGCTTGTCCTGCCACTGTTAGTAACAGGAAACAAACAGCCACTATAAAGTCCCCAAAAACGACACAATCAACAACAGTAGTAGTGTCAAGTGATGTCCCAAACAAGCAGCAGCAACAACCCATGTCGGAAAACAACCCTTCCAGTTTTCTTCCACCATCATTAGACTCCGATTCCATAGCCGATACTATCAAGTCTTTTTTCCCAATGGGTGCGTCGATGGAGACATCAACGTCTCCTATACAATTCCAAAGTTACTCACCAGATTTGCTGTCGAGAACAACCAGTCAAGCGCAAGATCTACGACTCTCACTCCATTCATTTCAAGAGCCAATTTTATTACCACACCATGGTCATACTCAGAGTGAACATCAAGTGTTCTTCTCAGGAACTGCGGCTCAAAGTGATCTCGGTTTCGACGGCTCTTCTGGCTTGTGGTCGGAGAACCACCAAAGAATGGTGGCTTGGAACGCTGGTGATGCTAATAATGGTGGTATTGGTGGTGGCGGTGGAGGATTCATATTCAACACACCGCCGTTGCCGCCGCCACTGTTGCAGCCAGGGTTTGGCCAAAACCAGTTATTTACTCAGAGGGGACCCCTTCAGTCCAGTAACACGCCTTCAATTCGTGCTTGGATGGATCCTGCAATCACGGTCGCTTATCATCATCACTCTCATCATGAAATGTCACAAGTTCATCATCAGCAAGACCACTCAGGGATCTCAGGCATTGGATTCGGATTATCCGGTTTCCGTATTCCAGCACGAATTCAAGGCGAAGAAGAGGAGCACGGCGGTATTCACAACAGACCGTCATCTGCTTCCTCTGATTCTCGCCATTGATTGACCCAAAACCACGAATCTCTCCTCTTACATGTGCTCTTGCTAATACTCCCGTCTCAACTTAGTCCTTTTTTCACTGTTTCCTATCTCATTATTCATTTTGAACATGTTTTCTTTGCTACTTTTTTCTTGCAGGACAACATTAAAGCTTATGTTGGAGCTGAAAGATGAATAACAGACTAGTTTGGAGGAGATATTTCGTTCACTTTTGGTAAAATTCAATGGCAAATACCGGGTGAGGAGAGAGATCTGAGTTGATATTCTCAGGTTTTTTCGATCCTCGGTTTGTGTAGCTTCTGTCAAATGTATTATTATCACGTCCAAGTAGCTTTATTTGTTTCCATTTCATGTAAGGTTGGGCTTCGGACTCAACTTTGTTATCTTGACATGCTTTTATGTGCTAGACTTTTGAATGTTGATGTTTTCTGTTCATTTCAATAATTAGTGATAGAAGCTCAAACACTTGCTCAATGGCAAATTTCATGTTTTGCTCAATTTCAGCATACCTGATAGTTGTAATGTGGCATGTTTAAAAGGATGTTTTACAAAATGAAGCTCCCCAAGATCATAAATGTTTCGAATCTTGCAGCAGAGTAGTCTATGACAATCCTATGCGTAGGTGCTTTTAGAGCTGGTTTTAATGACCTTTTCTGAAAGATATAAACTTGGAAGATACAGCAGAGAATCGTAAGAGGGGAGTCTTTTCTCTTTTCCCTTGTTTAGTGAGGGTCAATTCCTTTCATGTAGAAGAAGAAGGAAAAAACAGGAAGAAGCAGGTTTCTTTCCTTGACGGTTCATTTGTAGCTTTACTGTTTTCCTTGCCTCATCAACAACCTTTAATCTGCGAGCATTGAAAGCATAACTAATCTTTTGACATGTCTATCGTTGCTTGGATTTCTGGGAGCATATAATGATTAGTTACTTTCCATATAGTTTGTTGAAAACAATTGGTGTGACTTCAACTATGTGCAGAATTTTTTTCTAGCTGCAAAACTTGCTTCATGAACTGTTATGTTCTTCTGGTCTCCCTGGTTATATTGCCCTGCCTAGACTTCTCTTCTCAAGTAGTAAGAAAGAAAGAACGCTGAAGGCAGAATTCTCTTCTCAAGTTGAATAAGCTTATCTATATGTATATACCTATCGGTCAAAGGGAAGCTACATTAAGCTAATTATGTGGGTTAGATCTCTTAAACTTTAGAGTATCACTTGGGAAAAGGACATTTTACCCTATATTATATCAGTCACCATCTCAATTGAAGCCAAGATTTTGGTTTTTATGGTTTTGTGCTCTTCTTATAGAAAACGTTCCAGCTAGACAGAAGCAATGTTTTTAAGCACTCGGATATTTTTGTGTAGGGGACCGAAGACAGAAGGGCAAGTGCCACCATTTTTGGTACTATCCATATGGGCATTCCATCATTGATGTTATGCTCATTTCCCCTGTTCTCCCTTCATGGCTCCTCCTGTAGATTCTACTCCACTTTAACTTTAATAGCCCCACCTGCCATGTTTATCTTAGCTTATCATTTAGAGGGACTACCAAACCTTGATCTCTATATTCCTCCGCAACCTGGGTCTTCTTAATGCGAAAGCAATGTCGAAGATTTTGAATCTACTATCGTCAACATCAATACAACTTAAAATGACACTTAGCTCTATGGTGTATAGGTTCTATAACGGGGTTTGGATTCTTCCGGTCTTGGCTTCAATTGAGATGGTGACTGATGTACTATGTGGTAAAACGTCCTTTTCTTAAGTGATACTTTAAAGGTTAAGAGATCTAGCCCACATAATTAGCTTAATGTAGCTTCCCTTTGAAAGATAGGTATCTAATGCATTGCATGATTCAGCTTAATGGCGTCTGCCTGTCTCGTCTACATATTCAATTGTTTTTGCACGAGAAGGACATGCCAGTTCGTGGGTCCTTAAATTTAGATTTTACAGGAAAAGGTGCCGAACTTCAATGAGAGTAGGAATCTATCATCTTTTCAGTTAGACTACCGTTTGATTAACTAAATTCATATTGTTATATTAAAATTAGAAATCCCACGTTCACAGACAAAAGGTTTCACCCTCCCAATGGTTTGGGGCTCCAAGCCTTTCAACTTTTGAATATTGCAACATTATGCACCTGTTTTCCAGTCGGACAAAAAACGCGAGTACAAAGCTAATCGCCCATTTAACAAGCTTGCCACTTGAATCTCCAGGAACTTCTTGACAATTGGAATGGGAAGCTTCGTACTAACTCCATTCCCGGTGGAAGCAAGTTTGAATAGGATAGGATTGCAATCTTTATCTCCGATCTGCTCATGGCCGAGCAGCTCTCTACCAGCCCGAACCCTAGTCTGTTGAGATTTGGCTCCTTTGTTGTCTCATATTGGTTGGGGACAACAATTGAAGCAAAGCTCTTTCCTATATAAGGAGGTTGCTACCTCCTTATTTTAGTACACCAAACAAA
>JANSVA010000218.1:53447181-53464363 GCA_025504915.1 Erythroxylum reticulatum | reverse complement strand
AAAAAAATTTATTTTAAAAGAAAATGAAATAAAAAATAATATTTGAGAAATTTCACATTTATTTAATCAATATAATTCATAATTGTTTAATGAAAAATGTCTTTAAAAAATTTGTATATGCTAAACATTTTGAAATGAATGACTTCAAAATAAATTTATTATAAAAAAAAGTTAACCAAAAATAGTCTATGAAAATGACACGTTCATGTAATTAAACATAATTCATAATTGTTTAATAAAAATATGTTCTTAAAAAATTTTATATATTAAAATGATATATTTATTTAATTAACATAATTCATAATTACTTAATAAAAATGTGTTCATGAACGCTCTGTGACTGGCTGCTTCATGGCGTTAAGGTAGCAGCCCGTGATCTTATATTATTATTATGGACAAAAACGTGGTCCCGGCGGGGCTCGAACCCGCGACCTTCGGCTCATAAGACCAACGCTCTAACCAACTGAGCTACGGGACCTTGTTTTATGTTGATAAAAGTTATCTTAATCTATCTAAACCGAATGTCAAAGTCATTTTCCCGCATACGGCTATTCTTGTAACTCCAATCTCGACTTGGATTTACAAATAATTTTAATATAATTATTTTCCGTTTGTCTGAAGTTTAAATTTTAAGGGCATTGACTGACATCGAATATTGATGTATACCTCACCAGAAACTTGGGACGGTACCGCGTAAGCATCTTGTTATGTTCTCTCTCTCTTTTACTTTTGGTTTTCAAAATTAGGAGGTATCACAGAGTTTGAATTGTTGGAAATCAGTATACACGCATATATCTATGAAAGGGGAAAAACAATTTCCAATAGGGGGCGGCAAAAGATACACAAAGGCATAAAAAAACAATTTTTAGAAATAAAAAGAAAGTGCAGGAGTGGAAACAATTTTCAAAACAGAGATTTTATTGTTTAGAACACATGAGCAAAGTGATAGTCAAATTTTCAGAAAGCAAAATATGAAAAGTCTCAAAGAACAAACACAGTCCAATTCTTAAAACTTTAAAATTTTATCAATATCAATATCAATAAGAATCAAGCCTCTGCTTCAAGATAAACAATTAAACCTAACTCTTATATTATTGTTGAAAACCAACCATGATCGAATCACAGGTGTAGTAAAAATAAAAAATTTATGACTTAATCTATCCATGCATGATTATGATGTATAACTTAATCCTTTCTTCATCCAATATTCCAACTGACACAGAGTATGAATATGATGTCTACTCTTTTGATTCAATCATATTCGTTTTTACTAATTAGTAATTGATTTATAATTAGTATTTGAAAATGCTTTTTTAAATGTCAATTCACTATGGTTAAAGAATTTCATAAATCATTATTAATTAAGAACGGTAGAATATTCTCTTTAATTACTTTAGAGTAACGAATCATTTATTGACTTACTCAATTATCTTCGTATAGTTCATACTACATCCAAGTACTACCAACTGAATTACCCTAGGACAATTTATAGGTAGTATTAAAATATAGTAATTTTTACATGATATACTTTGGTAATCTCAAATTTAAGGATCAATTATACAATCATCATCGTGAGGAAATCCACAAAAACATAAATAATATTCCATTTGAGATTCTCATAGTTGGGTCAGTTCAGTGACTTATTTTCTGATAATCACTCATACATTAGTTTAAGTATCTTCATACTTTAATTTATGAGATCAATTACTTTATTGATAAGAAAGAAACATAATGTGGGTTAGTTTTATCGTTTCAACAATATCTTGTCCTAATAAAACTTCAACTAAGAATATTTAGAAACAATATATAAATGTAAATTGAATATCGCAATTATGATATCATCATAATTTTAATTACACATTAATTATTTAAGGATTTTACCTTTAGTATTAAAACATCAAATGTAATTAATACATAAAGTTAAAGAATGCCTTTATTAATTATTTTATAATGATTTTATTTGTTTAGAGAATTATTATTCAATTTATTAAATAAATAAATAAACTATTTAGAGAATTATTGTTCAATTTATTCAATAAATTGTTTAGAGAATTATTTATTTATTTATTCAATAAATAGTTTTCTATTGTGATTTTTAGCTTTTCTTTTTAGTTTTTAGTTTCTATGTTTTCAATGTTTTAAAAATTGGACTAGATATCGAATCAATCAAAAGAAAGATTTAAAGTTTAAAAGTTCAACTGGCATTAAAGTATTTAAAAACGGGTACATAATAAATAAGAAGTAAAAATATAATATTTTATTAAAATAAAAAGAATATACCAATGTTTATTATTATATAATAAAATAATAATAAATCAAATCTAATATTTCAAACTAAATCTAAATCTAACATAAAACTTAAAATAACAATAAAAAATCAAATTTATACTTCTGAAGGAGGTTGTGTCTTATTATTGTCAAAAGTTTCAAATTCTCTAAAGTTATCTAAAGACTCGTAAACCACGATTTCATCTAAAATATCTACATCAACTTCTTCTACTACATTCAAATAAATTAAAAATTAGTAATGTATGAAATTATTCTTAATTGTAAATTTGTAATACATTATACTGTTAAGTTAAGTATGATCATAATAAGATATAAATTGACCATCAGTACATTGTCTTAATTTATTTATTATGATAAATGCATTTTCTTCATATTAATTTATTTATTATGATAAATGCATTTTCTTCATAAATTGTCTTATCAAGTTCATTATAATCAAGATCAGGTGATGATTCTTCTTCTTTGATCCAAAAATCAGTATAGTCAATACAATCAATATCAACTAAAACATATGTTCTCTTTTACTAAGGTTGCCTGGCATTCTAGAAGAAGCTAGATGCGTGGATGGGAAAAGAGAGATGAAAGAGAAATCCAAAGAGAAGAAGAAAAAGAGAGAAACAAGAGAAATAAGATAGGGTTTAATTTCCTTAATCCTCATAGAGATTTTGGAGCTGTTCAAGAAAGGAAAAAGGTATAGGAAGAAAAAATCTTCCTTTTGAGCTAAAGATCCCTTCATTTGACAAAAAACGAAGGTAAATTTTATTGATTTTACATTGTGGGATTTTCTATTAGATTCTTATTGAATAAGACTTGGTTTATTTTACGAAACCAAGAGAATCATACGCAAGAGCAAGGGGAAAGACAACCTTAACTTGGATTTTTGCAAGCAAAGGAGGTAGGTAATATGTTTATAGTTGTTGTGTGATAGGCAAATGCCCTACTTGTGTGATTATGTGCTAAATTGCTTAAATTGAATGAATGTAATTGTTAAAAATGTATGATGCTTCATTATCATGTCATGCCATGAAAGATGAATGGCATTTTGTATGAATGAAAAGATGAGAAAGCATAAGAAGCATGCGAATACAAATTTTGATTAAATTATGCCATTGAAACATGTGATGGCATTTTATATAAATGAAAAGAAAGGAAAGAGCATAAAAGCATTTCATAAAATGATTTGAGCATAAGTTGATTGTGTTTGAAAGAGAATGGAACCATTCTATTCGTCACATGCACGTTGACAAGAGCCTTCTCCCGGCTTCCCACTTATGGCATATGACCTCAAAAAAATGGACTCATTCTGCTCATGGGGTAAACTTCGGTTTCTTCATTCTGTTTCTATGAAACCCTCAAGCTAATTGTTTGTACATTGCATAATTGAACTGTCAAGTATGATGCATTTTGATATGTTAAAATAGAATGCTAATTTTGAGTGTGATGATTGATGTTAAATTACATCTGACATGTTCTATTTAATGAGATGTTGAGCTATGAACTATGAATGAATGAATTGCAAGCCTAGTGAGATACAGACGTGTATGAATATATAAATGTACATACATATCTATTTGATTGTATGGCTCGTTGCCAACGGCTATAAATATATTAGCCACTGAGTTGTGTAACTCACCCCATGATTCCCTCCTCAGGTGCAGAAAGAGAAGATTAGCGATCCTTGCAAGGCATTGGAACTCCAAGATAGATAGAGACTTTTTTAATTAAGTTAATTTAAAAATTTTGTAATTTAGAATCATATCAAGCATAAGCATTCAATTGTATCATGTGTACTTTTGTAATTTTGTATTTTGAAACGAGTTTGTATGAACTTTATTTGGGTTCATTAATGAAATAAGGTTGGATTTCTTCTTGTAAATCTTCAAATTTGATTGTTGGATGTTCGATTGTTATGGGCATGCCACCCTTATGGGTCGACGGGCTTCGTTTAGTGTCTAAACAGTTGGGCTCTAGAAACGGGATCCAACAACAAGTGAGTAGCCAGGAGAAGGCTCTTGTCAACGTGCACATGACGAATAGAATGGTTCCACTCTCGCCTAAACAAAAGCATATAATCATGCTCAAATCATTTTATGAAATGCTTTCATAATTTTCATGCTCTTTCCTTTCTTTTCATTTATACAAAATGTCATCACAAGTTTCAATGGCATAATTTGATCAAAAATTCATATTTTCATGCTTCTTATGCTTTCTCATCTTTTTATTCATACAAAATGCCATTCGTCTTTCATGGCATGGCATGATAATGAAGCATCATACATTTTTAACAATTACATTCATTCAATTTAAGCAATTTAGCATGTAATCACACAAGTAGGGCCTTTGCCCATCACACAACAACTATAAACATATTACCCACCTTATTTGCTTGCCAAAAATCCAAGTCAAGGTTGTCTTTCCCCTTGCTCTTGGGTAGGATTCTCTTGGTTCCCTAAAACAAACCAAGTCCCATTCAATAGGAATCCAACAGAAAATCCCAAAATGCAAAATCACTAAAATTTACCTTAATTCTTTGTCAAATGAAGGGATCTTTAGCTCAAAAGGAAGATATTTTCTTTCTCTACCTTCTTCATTTGAACAGCTCCAAAATCTCTCTTGAGGACTAAGTAAAATTAAACCTTAGCTTCTTTCTCTCTTTCTTTTATTCTCTTCAGATTTCTCTTTCTTCTCTCTTTCTTATCATCCACGAATTAGCTTCTTCTAAAATGCACGACAATCTTCTCCGCTTTTTATACCCTTAACGATTGCACAATGTCCATTTCACCCTTCCTTATATGTTTTATGTTCTTTATCCTTAATTGTCTTGCCAACAATATTTTTGAACATTCTGACATAACTCTTTCTTCTAGAAAGAAATGGTCTCCCTTGTCTTAAGTTTCTAAGGACACCAAAATCAATCCATTTAGTTCAGAACTCTAAGAGTATTGCCCCAAACATTTTCAGACTGTTCTTATATTGAAAAAGTACACTATACTTAAATTTCTCCCATTCATACTCTTCCGATCTTTAGCCTTATTTTGGTTCAATTCATCTTTCAAATCGATACTACATGCTATCAAACTCTATGGAGGGACAGAATGTGTTAAGAAACTATTAGTTCAAGAATCACCTCACTTGGAGGTCAAATTATAAGGTTATGGCCGAAAGAATCAAACAAAGGTCTTATCCTCAAACATCTTGAACTTTAACTCCGGAAAAATGGCTTAACTCTAACTACAAATGTCGAATCAAAGTGTTCTTTAGATTATCTGAAAGAGGACTTCAAGATCTACAACTTTCATGAAAACCTTGAAGACAAATTCCGTCATCTGAAGAGTCAAAAATGGACTAGACGTTAAATGAAACTAATCAAAAGCAGACGAAACAAAAGGCAAACGAAGCAATGAAGACAAAGCAATGCAGAAGAAACAATACAGACTAATCAAAGTAGACGAAACAAAAGACAGACGAAGTACAAAGGCAGACAAAGTAGAAAGCGGATGAAGCGAAAAGGCAGACGAAGAAAAAGAACAGACGAAGTGGAAAGCAGACAAAGCAAAAGAACAGACGAAACAGACGAAGCAAAAGGCAGACGAAACAAAGGAATAGACAAAGAGAAAGACAGACGAAGCAAAAGACAGACAAATGGCAAAGCAGATGAATGCCATAAGCAGATGAAACAAAAGTCTTAAGACGAAACGAAATACAGAAAAAGCAAAAGACAGACAAAACCTAAGTCAACCTAAGACGAAGTAAAGTTAACTTAAGACGATGCAACTCTTAAGACAAAGCGGGTTTTAAGATAAAGTGACGTCATCATAGACAAGGTAACGTCATCATAGACGATACGTCTTTATAGATGATACATCTTGACAGATGATGCATTCTTAAGACGAAATGACATCATCATAGACGATGTGACATCATCACAGACGATACATCCTCACAGACGATGCATCCTTACAGACAAAATGACGTCATCACAGACGATTCATCTTTATAGATAATAATACGTCTTTATACTCTTAAGCATTTCCTTTTCTAAGGACCATAACTCTCAATCCATAGGTCCAAAAATTACATACTATATACTGTTGGAAAGCTAGAAAAATAAGCTACAACTTTCCAGATCAATTACCAATTTTTGTTTCCAAATCTTTTCTTAACACAACTCATACCAAGATCATCTTTTCTAATTCATTTAATCCTCATCCTCAACTCAATATTATCCATAAAGAATTATAGTCCATGATTAATCATGAACACCAATAATAGAACATACTCACACACACACACACACACACTATATATATATATATATATACTTCATCAACTTACTACATAACTCAACTTCACTTTCACCCTAGTTCTTCCCATTTCATAGTCTCTCATATACCAAAACACCAAAGCAAAATAGGAATCTATCCATACTTGTCATTTACTACTTCAAATCTTTTAGGAAAAATTTTGGGGTCCAACATAATGCATGAGCATGAAACACATTTCTAATCTCTCAGTGAATCTCTCACATTTACAATTTTAGCCTTAACATAGGTAACGGGATGTTACACCCAAGCATCAAACATATATTAAGAACACGATGGGTTTAAAGGAGTTTCAATTTACAAGATGAAGGTTACAAAATTTTAACAAAACTTCAAGGGTTTTAGGGATTGTAGAAAAATGTCGTAAGTGGGAGGAAAGAAGAAGAAAACATAAGAACAAAATATGAAAGAAGGTGGTCTTGCAAGTGTGAGAGACGTGGGTGAGGGGTGTGGTGAAGAAAATGGACATATGTCTGTCCAAGTGTCGAGCCAAGAGCCATACTATGTGTTTTTCTTCTACACTCACAATTGCCACTCCCTTATTAGTCCATTTGTCATTTAATCTCTAAACCATATGTTACTCAACTATACCTCCATTTATCACTCTTTTATTCAAGCCAATTGTCACTTTATTATTGATGCCACATATCACCATCTCATAGGCTCATTCAACCCAAATTCTTATATACCATTTTATCTTTCCCTTTTATCACTTTTCTTAGACTAAATGCACATATCACTTTATCAATCACTCGATTAGAATAATAAATTCCCAATTCACTAATTATAATTCATCAAACAAAATTAAAGACATAATCAACATACAAACACATCATAATCATTTAGGATCTTTCATACCCTTGGTTATATCAGTGAGCGCATAAACTATTTTTACAATGTCCCTAGATTATGATTCACATGTATATGCAAATGTGATGTATGCAATTGAAATGCACTTCATGAATTCTCATATGATGACTCAATTTAACAGTTAAATTCCTAAGTATAAGAATGGGGTACTATATCAAAACTCTAGTTGTAACCTTGTAAGGTTTTGTTTTAAACCTATATTTATATTTTAATTCAAGTATTTTTTTGTATTCTTATATTTTATAAATAATTAATATTGATTATTCTAACAAATTAATTATTCTATAGTTATTTATGAATTCAGTGACTCGTGATTATCATGAAGTATTAGTATAAGTAACAAGTAGGTTATTTATGAAGATATAACTTATGAGAAACAATAAAACTAAATTGAACAATTGTAGCTGTCTCGATTATTTAATTTCAGGTTTAGTCTTTTTCACCAAGATTATTATTGTCATTTAATTGATATAGAATGATATCATGCCCAACAAATTTACAGTAAGTTTTATTTTGAATGATGGGTTTAAAACAATTAATTTAAAAATATTGGGTCTTATTATAGCTATCCTAGTAGGTTTTGGACTAACAGCTTAAATTATGAAAATTATTCTTTTTAGACTAAGCCTCGAAGTTACAATTGGATGAGATATTTCCCTAAAATTATAGTTACAAACTATTAAATTTCTCACTTTAATACTTAGTTGATTTAGTTTAATTCCTTGTAAATTTAATTTATTAGTTATTGTTAAATTTCATATATTAGTTAATTAATCATAACCTCTTATTTTATTTTATCAATTAAAATTATGAAACTAGTTTTTAATTCTCTTATGATTCAACCTAATTCAATAACTACTATAAGAATTTCGTTAATCGAAATTAATTTTGAGGGCTTTGGCAACCTAATCACTTGCACATTGATACATTGTGGCAATATACTAGAAGCCTTATTTCCTTTAGCAACAAACAGATATGATAAGAAAATGTTTAAACTATAAATATATATATTAAAGTACAACTATACTTAAAAGCATAGAGAAATTTCAAACCTATATTACTAACTTTATTATTGTTTGAGGTAGAATGATGTTGTTATGTAGGAATTACATTTCTAGCATCAAATAATTAGTTTGGATGAACTTACAAATTGTTATATTGTGGAATTCTTTTAAAAGCCACCTTCTTTTCTTTGTTTCTACCAAGTGCCATAAAGTTGGATATCTACAAGAAAATAAATAAATATCATATTAAAATAAAAATCATATATACGAAATAGATTAAAGAAAAACCAACATTATTAATAAAGTTAAACAATAAAAACGTATCACTATGTAAAAATTTATGCAACCAAATCCAAATTTTATCAATAAAAAGAGCACTTTTAAGATACATGCAATCATTATAATCAAGATCTTCAAAATCTTCATTAATTGCATTGTGATTTGACTCTTCATCACTATTATATATAGCCAAAGTATCGTTATTGTGATATAATTCTTCCTCAAGATATTCTTTATCACTTTCTATAATAATAATAATGCCTTATACTTCAGTTGCTTCTAATATATTAGGATTAACATCTATCCTATAAAATGATGATATATCCTCATCTTCAATTTCAAGTGCTACATTATTCCCTTATGATTCAATCTCTTGATATACTTCACTACTATCATAACCAGTTTCACCATTTTCCCTTTCTAAGACATTAAAAATATTTTGGTATTCAAACTTCTGCATAACTTATCAATTGCTACTCGATATCATGTCATTAAGATATAACACTAGCTTTACTTAACTTGTGATCACAAATGGTTCATGTTCATACCAAGTGTTACTAATATTGATGTTAATAATATTTCCATTCACTTTTATGTTCATCCATTTATCACCAAGATTAAACCATTTACACTTAAATAGAATAACCTTTCTATCTTTGATGTAATCTAACTCAATCATTTAAAAAATAACACCATATAAATCATTAAATTCGTTCTTATGTTTTCCTTTGTCAATAACCCCACTATTTTGGCTTCTAAGATGATTGTTATGTTCTTTTATGTAAAATCTAACTCCATTAATGACGCAACATGTATATTTTCTACTACACATATAAGGTCCATATGCCAAATAGTATAATGCTTTTGTTGCTTCTAACAATTTATGGTTATGTAACTCTATCATTTATACAAAAAAAGAAAAAATCATAAAAATTAATGTTGTAATATTATTGTCAATGCTCATTTTATTCTACTTTTACACAAATAATTTACTTATATCGTAAACCATGATGGGAAGTTTAGTTTATTCCTTTCTTCAACATTAACTTCACCTTTGCTACTAATATCACTTTTGTGCTCTTTAATTAAAATGTAAATTGATGTAAGAAAAGAGACACTCAATATTAAATTATAATATGAACTAATGTATGAGAAGTAATAGATGTATTCCATATATGAGTCGACTTTCTTACAATTGTTCAAAATGTACCAATGGCCAATTTCAAGTTCTTCATTCGTTAACTCCACATATTTTCTTTTTTTAAATGGCCTTACTTTTTGAGAGAAAATTGAGAAGTCATCATCTTGATCAAAATCAAAGTTACATTCTTCTTTATTAAATTGTGTCTCAATGCCATGTAAGTACATAGAACAAAATGTCAAATATTCATTTGATATATAAGCCTTTACAATAAAACGTTCACATCGAGCTTTATTGTGTATGTAATGCTAAAAGGAGCCTTAAAACCTTAAAAAGTATAAAAGATCAACATTTGTGTCTAAATAATAGCAAAAGGTAATAAATGTAGAATTAAAAATAAATTGCCTTTCAATTAAGGGCATACTTTAAAATTGAACCAATCTATAAAGTTTTGCCTTACGTGGCAAGTGAATTGCCGAATAAACCATAACATCAAAGAATGATGGTGAAAAAACTAGTTCAAACTTACAAAGGATCAAAGAAACGTCATTTCCCATTTGTTCAAGTTCTTCTAGTTTTAGTGTCTTACAACATAATTACTTAAAAAATTCACACAATTTACCTAAAGTTATCGTCACATCTTTTAAAAAACACCCTTATATTTAAATAAAAAGTAACCGTTATAGAAGCACTTGACAATCATCACTCTTTAAGCTTGAAACTTTTTCATTATTTGCATTGAAAACATGGGCTATATTAGAGGCATACCAATTAGGAAACTTAACTAATTTAAGAAACTAAAAAAAATTGTTTTTCATTTTGTGACATAATGTAATAAGCAAGTGAAATCATATAACTCATCATTTCTCCTTGTCAAATGCAAATATTTTCTTAAATTGATGTCTTCCAAGTCTAATATAACCTTAATTATGTCCTTCAATTTTTCACCAATACCCATCAAAGTGCTTAAAATATTCTCACAAATATTTTTCAATATGCAAGACATCAAGATTATGCCTCAATAGTAAATCCTTCTAATAAGGTAAATTGAAATTTATGTTTTTTATTCCATTTGAGGTCAATAGAAATTCTCTTTCACTTTCTATTAATTGGATGTTTGCCAAGTATAAATCTCATAAATATGATAATTGATCTAATACATCATCTTTTGACAAGTGCAGTGGAGCTTCACTATATTCTAGTTTACATTAAATAATTTACTTCTCCACCATTTATGCCCATAAGTCACATAACAATAGTGTCTTATATAACATATTTTGCTTCGTAGTCTCATAAAATGAGTTTGATGATTACATATAGGGCATGCCATATACCCTTTAGTGCTCCATCCAGACAAATTTTCATAGGCTAAAAAATTATTTATAGTCCTCAAAACAACCATATGCATTTTAAAGTTTTCACCTTCTATAGCATCATAAGTTTCCAACCCAACTTCCTAAAGATCTTTTAAAATATCAACTAATGGTTATATGTATGCATTAATGTCTTTACTAAGAGTAGTAGGCCCTGGAATAAGAAAAGACAATTAAAAAAAAGCTTTTTTATGTCCTTCTATGGGGTAAATTATATGGAATAAGAATTACCATCCAGATACTATAAGAAGTAATCATATGACCAAATGAATTAAATACATCAGAGGCCAATACAAGTCAAACATTATGACAATCCTCTATAAACCATGGAAACATCCTATCCAATTCTTTCTATTCCTTTGAGTCTACTAGATGACACGTGACATTATCATCAATGCTTTTTTCTTTATGCCATCTTATATGTATGGTTGTTTTTATTGACATAAACAACCTTTGTAGTCATTTTTTAATAGGGAAGTATTTTAAGACTTTACGAGGTATATTTTTTCCCTTTTCCATCATCCACTAGCCACCTTGTTATACCAAAAATGGACATTCTTAAGATCTTTAAACTCCTAAAAGATATCATAATCATACTTATAAGCATGTATTGATATATATCCTAATCTTACATCCCTCAAAAAAAATTTTGCTTCACAGTAAGACATAGGTAATTTGTAGCTAATCTGTAATGCATCTTTTAGCAAGTCAAGCAACATGTCAAAAGATTTGTTACTCAACATATTTTATACCTTCAAGTGCAACTAATTCATAACAAAAGATTATTGTGAGAAATTGGCGCACTTTAGATATAATTATTCTTAAGCTTCTTTCAGTAACTTCTCAAATTTATATCATGTAATTCCATTAAATATATTAGGCATATCCATAATCTCCATATAATTCCCTACATCCATAACATTTCTTGTTACATCACCTACATCATCATTGTTATTACCATCATTATTACCTATTTCATAACCTTGATTAAAACTTTTATCATTACTAGCTTCAAAACATTATCCATAATAAAGCCATCGAGTATAGAATTTATTTATACCTCATATTAGCAAGTGATTATATACCCCAACTTGACTTTGAGTGTTGAAATTTAAGAAATTAATGTATGGATAATGAATTTCATATTATAAACTCATTTGATCTTTTCCAAATTTCATGAAATTATTCACTCCTTATAAGTATTAACTTGACCATTTTTGATAAGTTGTCCAAATTTTATCCATTTAGTTATACATTTATAAGTCATTTACTAAATAATTAATGCAATTTAGGTTGCAAATAACATAATAAGTAATCAAAATTAATATAGCAACACCAAAAACAAATAAAGAAATAAATAAATTGGTAATGATGATGGTATAAAAATTTATTCAACAAAAAACTAAAAAGGAATAAAGAAACAAGAATAATTATAGAGGCAATTATATAATTATAGAACCCATATATTTTGATACAACTTTTGAAGTGATTTTATATATTAATAATTTGCCTTTAATTATTTATATAATTTTCTTTAAAACTGTGATCACACTTAATTAAATGTATTCTTGCTAAGAGGCTAATTGCCTCTAATCTCAAGTTACATCCTTATGCTTTCTTAAATAATTTGTATAATATACCCTAAGAAGAAATGATGGTGTCTCAATTCCATCCTATCAATACGAGAGCCTATTTCATCCCTTTTGTTGATGATGTTTTTCCCTAAAATTAGGAAGGATTAAATGGCAAATATTTTTCCATTAGACAATTCAAATGTAATTATCTCTTCTTACAGGCTATTGAGACATATAGGTACTCTCATTATCTCTTGGTTTAAAGTCGTAGTTTAACTACTAATATTCTAGATTTAGTAATACATGTAGCTAAAATAAAATATTTTCATGACAACCTTCTCCTAGAATAAGTATGATCAATTAAAAAAGACAGATTTTTTCATATATTTTTCTTTCTTTTGTCTTCTTTTATTTAATAGAAGAACCTTTGCTTTAAAGAGTCCAAGTCTACAATAAACCTAATCCATCTTTTTCTTAGGTGCAATTGTTGAGGGTTAGTTAGATTTAGGCTTAAAACCATTGGTATTCTTCTGATACTAAGAAATGGATAAGCTTTAAAGAGTCCAAGTCTGCAATAAACCCAATCCATCTTTTCTAGGGTGTAATTGTTGAGGGTTAGTTAGATTTAGGCTTAAAACCATTGGTTCTTCTGATACTAAGAAATGGATAGAGGAAGCAATAGTATGCATCAATAATGGACATGGTAAAGCAATACTAGAATAAAATATTCCCAATAGTAAAATCTTGGAGGCTCATTATTTAATATATATAACAAAGCACATACATCTTATTCAAATATAATTTTATACAATGTATTAAAAAACCTCAAAATCGTTGTATTTTTTATTATTTTTTGACAGATCAAAGGGTACAATTAAACTGACTACTAATGGAAAATATTAATTTTCAGATGTTTTACTAAAAACATCATTATTTCACCTTTTATTTAGGACTCCTTAGAATGTGTCAGCTACAAATGTGCCTTTTTAACATCTTCAAGTTGTCATTCTTTCAAATATGTTATGTGCAAAATTTATTATCCTTACTGATAAAGCAAACACACGTAGGAGGTACTTTTAATTCGAATAAAACGACAAGGGCCTGTCAAAACTTAAAACCACAATAGGAGTCTGCAAAGTAAGAGGAGCTTGTTATGCGATAGGACCCTATTTAAGTAATCGGATTGTGTTAAGTGATAGAAGCCTGTTAAATAACAGGAGCCTACTAAAAGATAAATCCAGTTAAGACAATTTAAAACAGAGGTGCTTGTTAAAATGAAAGGAACCTTTAGTAAGTTGAAAATCGAAGGAGCCTACTATAACAGTAAATGAGCCTTTTGCTATAATGATCACACACACAATATAATGCAGAAATATAAAAATTAAAAGAAGAGAGAGGACGCAGTGGATTTATACTGGTTCGGATTACAACCTAAGCCTATGTCAAATCCCCAAGTATCCAATTTCAGTGTTTCACTATAAAAATCTAAGTAGTAATTTGACAAGCCTTTTCAAGCTCACGAGTACATATTTTTTAAAGTTCTCCAACCTTCCACACTAATAGTATTTATCAAGCCTCTACAAGTTCACGAGTACATATTTTTCAAGGTTCTCCAATCTTCCACACTAGTAGTATTTATTGAGCCTCTACAAGCTCACGAGTACATATTTTTCAAGGTCCTCCAACATTCCACACTAGCAATATTTTGCTAACCTCTACAAGCTCTCAACAAATGAAGAAGTAATTTGCTCCATATTGATCACTCACAAAAAGAATTGTCACTTTCTAATGCATAAGAGATTTTGATCAAGATATGAATTTTGGGAATATTGGTGCTTCTGAAGTATTTCAAATATTCTGGCTTTTGTCCCCCATTTGCAAAATGCAATGACTCATCTTTAAATAGACATCTTCTTCAAACTAGTCATTGCTTCTCTTATATCTTGAATTGAATTTGAATCTTCAATACCATATTTGATAAAATCTTCTAGTATCCAAATGTTAAGACAAATGATCATATCATAGAGCTTATTGTGATTTGTAAGATCCTTCCAAATATTGTGGAATCATTTATAATAAATCATGTAAGTTCATAAGGAAGGTTTTTGCAAGAAAGGAAGCATTTATCATATGATTTTATTTCCTTTGTAGAATTAACCCATTAACAATAGAAGAAAATAAATCCAATTTGAAAGGTCATCATCAAAATCGTTAAATCTTGAGCAAACAAGAGTCTAAGATATACCTGTCATCTTTATAAGTTCTTACTGAATAGACGAAACCATTCCTTTCTTAGTAAGGAGCATATCGTTAACAAATCACAAATTAAAACTTCACAAATTTAGTTAGTACATATATCACAAATTCATCATGCTTACAGATCATGCAAGTAAAATTCACATAAGTATATCATACATCTTTCTGCAAAATATATCATCGTCCTAATTATCCCCCTTTGTCATTATCAAAAAGTAGAGGGGAAAAATAAATTAGGCAAAAAAAAATAGCAACAAAGTTATTGAAGAGATATATAATATGTCATGTCCAAAATCACGTAAGGCAAAAATATATCATCAACTGACTCTTAACTCTCCCCCTACGTTAGAGTTGAGAATGCTTCATTGAGAGATGGAACAGTAGCACCAAACTAAGATAAATGATCATTCTATCTTTCCAGTATGAATAGTTTTTTCCATTGAAATAAGGAGGCTTTAAGGTAGATTGTCCTTCAAAACTTCTCATATTGTTTTTCATGATGTATCAAATGTTGTAAAACACAAAAATGTGAAACCTCGCTCTGATACCAAATGACAAAGCAAACACACGCAAGAGGTACTTTTAAATCGAATAAAACAACAGGGGCCTGTCGAAACTTAAAACCACAATAGGAGCCTACAAAGCAAGAGGAGCCTGTTAAATGACAGGAGCCTACTAAAGGATAAATCTAGTTAAGATAATTTAAAATAGAGGGCGCCTGTTAAAATGAAAAGAACCTTTAGCAAGTTGAAAATAGAAGGAGCCTACTATAACAGTAAAGGAACCTCTTGTTGAAATGAACACACATACAATATAATGTGAAAATATAAAAGTTAAGAGAAGAGAGAGAAGGACGCAGTCAATTTATACTAGTTCGGTTTACAACTCAAGCCTACTCCCAGTCCCTAGCTATCCAACTTAAGTGTTTCACTATGAAAATCCAAGTAGTAATTTGAATAGCCTCTTCAAGCTCTTAATAAAATGAAGAAGTAATTTGTTCCATATGAGCTTCAATTATCTCTCACAAAAAGAATTTTCTCTTTCTAAGGCATAAAAGATTTTGATCAAGATATGACTTTTGGGAATATTGATGCTTCTAAAGTATTTAAAAGATTCTTTCTTTTGCCTCCCATTTGCAAAATGCAGTGGCTCTTCTTTAAATAGACATCTTCTTCAAACTAGTCGTTGCTTCTCTTATATCTTGAATTGACTTTGAAACTTCAATACCATATTTGATAAAATCTTCCAGTATCTAGATCTTAAGACAAATGATCATATCACAGAGCTGATTGTGATTTGTAAGATCCCTTCAAATATTAAGGAATCTTTTCTAATAAATCAAGTAAGTTCATAAAGAAAGTTTTTGCAAGAAAGGAAGCATTTATTGTATGACCTTTGGAAAATTAACCTGTTAGTAATAAAAGGAAATAAATCCAATTTGAAAGGTTGTCATCAAAATCATTAAGTCTTGAGCTAACACTTACTTCTTATTCTTTATCATTTTTCATTTTGTGTTTATAGTTATGCAAGTTGCTAACATGCCTTTCTTATTATCATTGTCTTCATATTACACTTTTTCATTATAATCAAGTTGTGAAATTGCCTTCCTTATTTTTTTCAATTTTCATTCTTCATCTTTCACTTCTTTACTTTTTTTTATTTCTAGTTTTCAAGTAAACAAGTAGTAAAAGTTTTCCTCCTTAGTACTCCTTTTTTTATTCCCACAATCCCTTAAGATTATTATACCTTTTATATCATATTAAGAAATTATATTTATTATGATTAACTTTGTTTTGGAAACATAACAGAAGCAAAACATACCATATGTGCGCAAAGAGATATATGGTTAATTCATTACAAAAAGTTAATCTTTAAACTGCAAAGTACAAAAAGATTTTATATTTTTGATAATTATTGTTTTCATGTCCAACAAAAACAATGATAAATCTCCTAAACTGCTCATCTTTTTTCATATTTTTGATGAAGATTACTATATCACCTATGTCTGGAAAATGACCACTCCCACTGATCAAGTCATTCTCAAGAAATTTTGCATTTCTTGATTCCACGATTC
>JANSVA010000218.1:53434174-53447081 GCA_025504915.1 Erythroxylum reticulatum | reverse complement strand
TTCTTCTTCTTTGATCCAAAAATCAGTATAGTCAATACAATCAATATCAACTAAAACATATGTTCTCTTTTACTAAGCACTCTAAATACATAATAGAGAAATTATAAGCCAACAATAGAAATAAAAATAATGAAAAATCAATAAAACCAATAAAATACTTGTTCTTTATTTTCATATTATAAGTAACATAAACAAGGTCATTGAGTCGTTGATGTTTCAAACGATTTCATTTCTTTATATGAATACGTTAAAAAATGTTCCAATTACATTTACATCATGATGTAAAAGCTGTTTGGCTGAGTAATCTAATAGCAAATTTTGTCAATATTGGAGCACTTTCACTGAATAATCTCTACCATTCCTTTTTGTTTTAAATTAATAGTTATGAGAAATAAATATATATGTTATTAATAAGTAACAGATGAATTAAAAGTAAAAAAAACTTACCAAGCTACATTTTTTCATCATGAGTTCTCTCTTTGTAGATGATCTAGCAAAACTCCCCAAACCTTCATAATACAATTTAATTTCATTTATTGGTTGTAATTGCTGTTCAATAGAGAAAATTTATTTGCATTTAATCGTATCAGAGAGACCGCCTATAATATCATTTATACATGCATCTTCACTATATAAACAACAAGAATTGAGAAAATGAGCTACAAAGTGGATCCTTCAAGTAAGATGTTTATCCCATCGTCAATTAAGAATATCTATATAAGGCTTGTACATTTTCTCCTTCCCTTTAACAAGACTCATAATGTTTTGCTAGATCTATACATACTATCATATGTATACCACGAAGATGGCTTCTCATCTTAGTCAATAATCATCAATAATCTTATAAGTGGAGTCAATAATCTTTACAATGATCAAATAGGCATCCTTAAATTTATTATCTAGAATAATAAAGATATCTTCTTTTCTTTTCACATTATTTGATAACTTATTAATTGAAAATTGTTTACTTGTCATTAAATTTTGAAGTAGTTGTTTATGTTCAAAAAAAACTTTTTAAAGTAATAAATGTTGTTCAAACTTAGTAGTATTAGGATGGATGATCACAACCAAATCTTCTTATTTTCTTAACCAAGAAAAATATTTAATATAATTATACACAAAAAATGTGATCTTAGATGCACGTCAAGCAAGACTAGAAATATGATCCATGTTACTAATATATTTTAAAATGAGATTTATACATGAGAAGTGCACAAAGACCTATAAATATCCTATACTTTGATTATAACAAGTACCCAACTGATATATAATTAGCTACGTTATTTGTAACAAAATGCACAATATGTTTGGTCCAACCTACTCGACAATTTCAAAAAATAATTCAAATAAAATATGAGCATTTTTTACTATATCAGAATCAATAGTGGAGTCGATAAAAGTTATTCTAATATAACAATATGCCAAAAAATTAATCAAGGTTTATTGTCATTGATTCATCTATCCATCTACTATAATAGTGCATTCTGTTGATTCCTATCTAGACTTATATGTATCTACAATCAACTGACATTCCTTTTTTAAATCTTAAAGCAGAGGCATACAAATCTCATAATAAAAAGGTATTTTAAATCTCAGACCTATCGTTATTGTAACATCTATTGCTTCTTAAAAATATGGTGAATTTAAAACATTTAAAGGAATACACGATTGATAGAACTATCTAGCCAACGCTCATTTACATCACAAAATAACATCCTTATCAATCAAAATACTTTTTAAACTAAGTTGAGAATCAAGAGTAGTTCTTGGAGGAAAATAATAATCTATGTTAATAGTATCTTTCCTTTTTTATTTGTCTAATACTTACAGTGCTTTATCATCTCCAAAAGTTATACCATAATCCTCTTTATTTTCCTTTTTCTTTTTTACATGTTGCTACAAATAATTTCCAATGCTCTTACGTACATCAAATGACACTTTTTTGCAATAAGCAATCTTACTCATAACATAAACAAGATGTTCTTTCATTATATAAATCCCCTCTAAATATTCTACCTAAAAATGTACAACTGTAATAGATATTCCCATCAAATGCTTGAGAAGAAGAAAACTAATTCTACACTAGGTCAGACTTAATAATTTTGCATTAGGTCAGACTTACCACTAGGAAAGGATGCTAAGTTCCTCAAATCTTTTTTTCATAATTCCATATTCTCTATTATAATTTTAGCCTGAAAATATGAGAATTTTTGTTGATAGTTTTGTACAAAAATAAGTCACAATAATAAATAGAAAAAAGTGACAAAATAATAAGCCAAAGAATAAAGATGAAACGAAAAGATAATCTGAAAATGAAAATACTCCCTAATTTTGTCTTCTTAACTCTTGCTTCTATTATGTCTATCTGATAACGTGATATTTGAATTCAATCACCACAACTAACAAAAGATATAATAATAATAAAAAGGAGAGATATCTTCTGATCTTGACATAAGGAATCAAAGTATATATAGAACAAATAAAAAAGAGCTTGAAAAAAATTGAAAACATTAAAGAAAATCAATTCAAATAGGGATAGAAATTGAAATATTTTCCTATATTGAATAAATCTATAAAGTCACTAAAAAAAGTTTAAATATGTTTAAGGAAGGGCATTGGAGTTTCCTAAACATATTTCTTTAAAGCTTAAACATTACTTTTTAACACACTCTTAAAATTATTATGAACAAAATTACTTCTATTCTAAATTACTAATTAATAACTTTTTTAATGTCATTTTTTAAACATATTTCTTAACGTTTAAACGTCACTCTTTAACATACTCTTAAATTATTATAAAAAAAATTAATGACTAATTAATATCATTTTCAGTGTCTCTATCTGATCATACTTCTTTAAAGCTTAAAAATTACCTTTTAACATACTCTTTAATTATCCTAAACAAAATTTGTTATATATACTAAATTATTAATTAATAACTCTTTCAATGTCTTTCTTTAAACAAACTTCTTTAAAGTTTATACATTACTTTTTGATATAATCTTAAATCATCCTAAATAAAATTACTTATCTATATTAAATCATGAATTAATAACTTTTTTAGTGTTCTTCTTTAAACTTATTTCTTTAAACTTTAAGGATCCCTCTTTAATATACTTTTAAATTATCCTAAACAAAATTACTTATTTATATTAAATTAATAATTAATAACTTTTTTATTGTCCTTCTTTAAAGTTTATACATCCCTCGTTAGGGCACTTTTAAATTATCCTAAACAAAATTGGTTATCTAATATCTATTCTAAATTATAATTAATAACTTTTTTTAGAATCCTTCTTTAAGTATATTTAAATAAACTTCAGTTTTGTTTTGATCAATACATATTAATATTCTTAATATCTAAAAATAATTGAAAATTTTATTATCTTCTTATTTTTAAGTTTTACTATTTATTTCAAATATGATCTAAGATATAATACGATAACATCCCAAAAAGAAAATTCTAATTACGAATGCCATAGGAACAAAATTAAAAAAATCAACGTGCGTTGTTTTTGTCTTGACATGTGGCTATATGCCCATCATGAAACATCAATGGTAGAAAGTTCCCCATGTCTCTCGCTTCTTTTGCATTTCTCTTCATTCCTTTGGGTCTGATTTGTTCTTTGCTCAGAAGGTGATGATATTGGGAATTTTCAGAGGGTGTGGGTATTTTGTTTAACCTTAACCCACAGATGATCTTTTATATTATTCTTTACGCCTTTTCTATTCTCTGCACTCTCTGTGTTTCAATTCATCATGCCACTTTTGTAATTTCTCTTCGTATATTGTCAACGAGCAGATGATTCTTTATTTTGTGCTATATGTCTTCTCTGTTCTCTGTACTCTCTATGTTTCAATTCATCATGTCACTTTCGTGATGTCTCTTTGTATATTGTGAAGATTCCTCCTTATTATATCCTTGATCTCCTTCTGCACATTAGGGAAGATTCCAACATGCTTTGATGATTGAACTGCTACTGGGTATGTAAATTCTTTGTGATTATGACTTCTCAGATGCTACCTAGGATATTTTGTTCCAGTGTTTTGTTTCCCTGTTTAGTTTCATGATTGTAGAGAAATCTCACTGATTCTCCACCAAACTAATACAGCTGATCTAAAAGTGCCTAGTTAGAGAATCTTGCTCAAGTTTTAAGAAGAAGACTGTCGGTTGTTGTGCCTGTCGATGACCTAGCTCTTACTAAGGAAGATGAATGCACAGTTTATGTTCCTTCACGGTTTAAAGAAAACTAGCCGACCGATTTTTATTCGTAATAGTCAAAAACATAACTCATATTGAAAACCAAGCCTGTTCGTACTTAATTCGGTGTGACTGAGCGGTCCGATCTAGTTTTTAAATCAATCAATTTTTGAAATAAAAAATAGTTTGGTTGTTAACTTAAATGTAATTATATTTTTATTACTATTAATAATTATATATTAGATAACATTTAAAGATAAAATATTTTATCAATAAAATCAAAATTTTTTATTAAAATAAATAATTTAATAAGTAATTTTTATTTATAAATTAATTTTTATTTATAAATATTAAATTTTATTTTATTTTGAAGTTTATATATTTTGAATTTTAAATTTATTACTAGTTATTAAATTAAAATTATTTTAAAATTAAATTGTTCATAATTCTAAATAATTAAATATAATATTAAATTACCTTATTCATAATTGTCATCAATAATTGATGTTAAATCATTAAATAATATATATTTTTGTTGATACTCAATTATATTATGAAAAATAAAAATAGAAAAAAATAACTTTTTATGGTTTTCATAATATGAAAGTCAGAAGAAACCAAATCAAAAAATAGAAATAAATTTTCAAATAAAAAGATTTTTTTACTGAATTTGAAAACATAAATCTAAAAATCCAAAAACATTAATAGAAATAAATAAACTTTATATTATCCATACAGACAACAAACCTTGTACTCAATAAGCATACCTGCTAAGTTTCAAGACAAGGTACTAGAGTCAATGTCTCCTCATATGTTGAGTATTAGTGCTCAACACCATTGAATTTACGACTTTTGAAAGCGATATGATGTCTTTTTTGCACCAAGACACCATTAAAAACTTTGTCTAAAGCATTTGTATACACTTCAAAAATAGGGATGCAGTCTTGCCTGGCCCGACTAGGCTTTGGATCGATTTGATCGGGATACTTGTCGAGTTCGACCTTTGGCTCGAAGGGAATTTGCAAAACGACATCATTTTGTCAAAATATTTTTAAAAATATAGATGAGTCAGGCTAGCAACCACCAATCCATCGAGCTGTGGGCCACCCATCTTGTGGGTCTAGCCCGACAAGGCTAGGCACACCGTGAGCCCGATCTAACCCATTGTCATCCCTATTAAAAAAGGGGACCAAAATCAGGCAATTTCAACGTAGTTTCAATCGAAACAATAGCTTTTAACTTCTCAAAAGCTTATTAGCATGCCTTTGACCATCACCACTCTTATTTTTTCGTTAACAAATAAATCAAAAGTGTTGCTTTCTTTGAGTATCCCATAATAAATCAGTGATAGTAATTTGCCAAGTTAAGAAAGCTCTTAAGTTCTTTCACCACTTTTGGAACCCACCAATTAACAATTACTTATAGCTTTTTTAGATCCATCCGCACTTTGTCCTTGCTCATTAAATGTCCCAAGTACTTGATTTTTGATTACGCAAACTCAAACTTCTCCATCTTCACGAAAACCTTATGTTGTTACAACCATTCAAACACCTTTCTCAAACCTTATACATATTCTGCCATATTATTACTATAGACCATAATATTGTCTAAATAGATTACCAAAAAATATTTCAAAAATTCATATAACACATCATTCATCAAGTTGCAAAAAGTTGTAAGGGCATTCGTCAAACCAAATAATATGACCAAAAATTTGTACAAGTTATACTGAGTTACACCTATTTCATTTGTTCGTCTCCTTTGGCAATTTGCACTTACTAATACCCATTATGTAAGTCCAACTTTGCGAATGTTGCAGCTCTTGATAATATGTCCATCAAGTCTTGAACTAGAGAAACAAGATGTTTATTTTTTATAGTTACCTTCTTCAAGACTCGATAGTCTATACACATGCACAAGGCCTTGTGTTGCTTTATTTGGAATAATATTGGAGCACCATAAAGGGCTTTGAAGGGTTGGATGTATCCCGCTTCTAACAATTCACCAAGCTACTTCTGTAACTCCACTAACTTTAATGGTGACATTTGATAAAGGGCATGAGTAAGGAGAATTGCACTTGGCACCAGTCAATTTTATGAGCAACTTTGCGCCAATAGGAAATTCTTTGGTAACTATTTAGGTATTACATCTTTGAATTCCCTTAATATTTTTGCAACTACATCTGAGACTTCTACCATATGGTCTTCTGTAATTTCCCATATGACTGCAAGGTATATCTCTGTGCCTGTCTTAATGCCTTTCTCAATTTTTAAAGTAGTGACATGTGCCAAAGTTATTGCTTCATTGTTCCTTTGATAGACCTACAACAATTTATGTAATATGAATTTTGATCATTTATTAACATAATACCTCCTAAATGTAGATATAACACCACCTTTGACATTTTGAAGAAGTTGATACCCAAATTCATATCAAAGTTAGAGAAACGTATCATCTTCATTTTTCATTTCCCATACCAACTTCCCACACTCAAGGGAGCATTGTATGTAGCTCCTACCACTACTTGTGCTTTTTCCATGAGAGTTTTCATCTTTATAGAGGTTTTTCTTAGTTTTAAACCCAATTTTAGCACCATTTGTTCCACAACAAAAGAATGAGTGGCATTTGTATCCATCATAGTTGTAAGATCCTTCCCATTAACATATATCATTATATACATTAAGCATTCAAAGGGACTCACTTCAGTACTCATTCTTACTAAGTAAGCAAATATGATTAAGCCCTACTTCAAAATGATCACTTTCACCATCTGCATTTGCTATCAATGCATTAATCTTCTCCTTTCTTGGGCAATCTTAGGCACTATGAGGGCACTTTATCCAAAAAAAAACCATGAATTTTCTTGGAAAATTTCAAACCTTGCTTAGGTTGTCTAATTTGTTTGGACTTCTCTTTGTGATCATTTCCTTTTTCTCGTTTTGGTCTTTTTCTTCTTTCCTTCACTTGTCTCTTGGTAATTACTTTCGACTTTTGAGAAGTGAAAGAGGATTTGGTTTCTTTTGACACTTTGAGATCTACCAATACATTTGTAGGTGCAATAATACCCATTAAATCATTAACATTTTATATAGCAGCTCTATTTGTATCCAAAGTTGTAAATTCAATATGAAGTTGAATAGCTTGTCTTCATTTAACATATTCTTCGTATCACACATTAAGGAATTAAATTTTTTAACCTAAATCAAGCCGATTAAAGTTGCATGGTCCATCAAAGTTAGTCGAAAATTGAACTATGCTTAGTCCTCATAAGTCCCTTTGGTTTCTTTGACATGCCTAATACATGCTAAACATTTGCCAAGACTCAACAATGATTAAGAAAAAGGGTTAACACCTAGTTATTAAAATACTCCAAGAAATATAGTTTCTCTTTGACATTTTATCCATTAACTTGTGTATGGGAAAACTCGTTTAAAATCTATCGAACTACGTCAATAAGGCCATACGAGCAAAGTATGAAATCTTGACAATTTTGCAAAACATTTGAGCTATCGATAACCATAAGCTGCAAATTCTTGTCGTTGACGATCAGGAAATGGAGTTCACCTTTGGTCGTTGAGGTGGCGGTGGAGCTAGGTTCTCTGCGGCTCACCGGGTCGAAGTTAAGTTTTGTCAATTTGACTCACTCGCTTCACAAAAATTTGTCTTTTCGTCTCACAACCTTTACAGAAGAGTGCAGGAGGCTTGAATCCCTAAGTTTAGAGGCTTTTAGTACTTTCAAAACAAGCTAGCCTGTAAAAGTGTGTAAATATGGTCTATAGAATAAAAATGGGTATCATATGTGTTGAATAACTTTCAAGGTAACCAATAGTGCAATGGGATGCCTGTAGTAATGCTATGAACATCCAAAGTCCTTTCACTTGGAGGCAATGACTTTTGATGTTCAGATCAAGCGTAGAACGTCATGCAGTTGACACTTTTAATAGTCATTCTAATAACCATTTGAAATCAAACGAAATATATATTGCTTATTACGGAGTGATAGTGTTAGAAATGCTGCCAAAACCAAACAGCAGGAAAACGTGTAAGATCACAATGATTAGGAATGTAATTTACAAACATAAGATCTACTTTTGTGTTTGATTTATGAGAATGAGATGAATACTTTACTTACACTTTATTTTAAGTAAAATGTATTATTTTGGCCTAATTTGTTAGTGGGTATTTTCAGAACATACTACTTTGTAAAGCATAGAAGTTGGTCGACAAACTATACGATGGAAATCATATTTCTTAGAATCTTTTTATAATTGGGTCTATCGAGAATATAATGTTTTATTTTTTACTTGAAAGAAAAATAAGTTTCTTATTTGTTTTTTTTAAAATCTTTTAACTGATTAATTGAATTTTAAAATATATTTATTATTTTATTATCAATTTATTATAGTTCACATACATATTCATTTAAAAATATTTAATTTAGTACCTAGTTTGTGTCAAACTTAGTTGGCGTTTTAGGTACCGAATTTCGGTGCCTAACATGCCTAATAAAACAAACAATCATACCTTCAATCTCCTACCTATAAACCGGTACCTACCATGCCTAATAAAACAAATAATCATACCTTCAATTTGAGATAAACAAAGAGAAAGCATCTCATACGGGCAGAACAAAAAACAAAAAAAGAGAAGTGGGGTGAGAGAAAAAGAGAGAAAAATATTATGTATTTTTTATGGGTTTAGTTTTTCTCCTTATAAGTCTCCCATTTTCAGTAGTAAATTTTTTCTATACTTACCCATAGTTTTTGCCCTGATTTATGAGTTTTTCACGTAAAATTTGTATATTTATTTTATCTTCAATATTTTTAGATTCGTTTTAGCTGCAACCTTACTCTATCGAAGTCCTAATTGTTCCTAAAAAGTGGTATGAGAGTCAGCCTTATGTGTGTATCTGCTTATTGTATGCTTTGTGGTTGCCACCAAGAGTGGATCCTCCACATTAAAAGATAAGTTAGAATATTATTTACCCTGTCCAAGGCACTATTCATAAAGCGGTTGTAATAGAAGAAATAGCGGCAAAGTACGGCATTGAAAAATTCAATGGGAGCAAGTTCTCATTGTGGAAGCTGAAAATAAAGGCAATCTTCAGGAAAAATAATTGTCAGGCGGCCATTAGTGAACGACTAGCTAGAGTCACATATGAAAGTGAAACGAGGTGGATGGGAATGTTGTAGCTAATCTTCACCTAGCTTTAGCTAATAGAGTATTATCTAACGTAGAGGAAAAGAAGACTGTAAAGGAAAAATGATATCACCTCACAAAATTATAAGAGGTCAAATCATTCCACAACAAAATTTTTCTAAAGAGGAAACTATACACTTTACGTATGATGGAATCCACTTTAGTGATAGAGCACTTAAACACTTTGAATACTCTATTTTCGCAACTCATATCATTGGGGTACACAATAGCAATAAGTGAATGTGTGGAACTTCTACTTCAAAGTCTACTGAATTCATATGATCAACTCGTTATAAATTTAACAACTAATACAAACACTTTAGTCTTCGATCACCTTGTAGCTGTTATTCTGGAATAAGAGAATTGGTGCAAAAGCAAGGAAGACAGGTTGACAAGTTCGTAACAAACGGAGGCCTTGGCGGTAATTAGAGGTAGATCAATGGAACGTAGTCCAATTGGGAGCCACAATCATAGTAGATCAAAATTCAGGAGTAAGAAAAACTATAAATGCTACAATTGTGGCAAGAAAGGTCACCTGAAAAAGGATTGCTGGAATCTAAACAAGAAAGGTTATATTCCTCATGGAAACGTTTTAAGCACTTCAGATGATGGAAGCACAATAGTTTATGAAGCAGCAACGATTATTGGAGGAAAGAGAATATTTGTTGATGTCTAGTTGTTTGATTCAGTAACTACTTTTCATACGACCTCTCGAAGAGAATGGTTCCATCAATATGAATCTATCTTTAGAGGATCTGTGTATAGCTATAATGATCAATCTTTTAATATCGCTGGTATTGGCACTATCAAGTTAAAGTTGTATGGTGGTACAATTCAAACTATTAAAAAAGCACGAAATGTGAAGGACCTGAAGAAGAATTTGTTGTCTGTAGGACAACCGGATGATCTCAGTTTTAGAATTGAGATTCAAAACAAGATCATGAAAGTGATTAAAGGAGCGTTGGTATTTATGAAAGCAGAGAAGATAGTTGCAAATCTGTACATGCTGAAGGGAGTATCTTTGTAAGAAAGAGAGGCATCCCGTGACTAGTCCAAATGACAAACATGTAATGACATGGCATAAAAAGCTTGGACATATGTCAGAACAAGGAATGAAGATACTTGCAAAGAAAAATCTACTTCTAAGGCTTACAAAGGTTTCACTTCCCTTATGTGAGCATTGTATTGTGAGTAAGCAGCATCGATTGAAGTTCAATATATCAAAGATCATAAACAAAGAAATTCTATAATTGATTCACTTAAATGTATGGTAAGCATCAGTTACATCCCTAGGAGGAGAAAATTTCTTTGTATCATTCATAGATGATTATTCGAGGAGATGTTGGGTGTTTCCTATCAAGAGGAAATCACATGTGTTTCCAGTCTTCAAATTTCATAAAGCGCGGGTGGAACTCGAATCTGGTAAGAAGATCAAGTGTTTGTGGTCAGATAATGGAGGAGAATATAATGTTAAAGAATTTGATGAATTTTGTAAGCAAGAATGCATCAAAAGGCAGTTCACGATGGCATACACTCCCTAACAAAATGAAGTAGCAGAGCAGATGAATAGAACTCTGTTAGAAAGAACAAGAGCGATGATGAGAACTGCACACTTAGATAAGAAATTCTGGACAGAAACAGTCAATACCGCTTGTTATGTGATGAATCGAGCTCCATCAACTACAATTGAGTTGAAGACGTTGATGGAGATGTGGACTGGTAAACCAGTGGATTATTCCAATCTCTATATATTTGGAAGTTCTGCCTATGTGATGTTCAATGCCCAAGAAACTACAAAGTTGGATCTAAAATCTAGAAGATGCATTTTCTTAGGATATGCTGAAGGTGTGAAGGGATATCATCTATGAGATCCCACTACTCACAAGATTGCTATCAATAGGCATGTCATCTTCATGGAAGATAAGGATCAATAGCAAACAGAAAATGTTGACACTATACAAGAGAATCCAGAAACTACAACATTACAAGTAGATAGGGAAGTTGATCAAAATGATTCTTCTGAAGCTGCACCAAAACACAAGGAGCAAGAACTAGTTGAGATGTTCCAGATACTCGGAGATCAACTTGCATAAGAAGAGCACCGAGCTGGCACTCAGACTATTTATAGAGGGTAATATTGCGTACTTTCTTTTAACTGAGGATGAAAACCCATCAACTCTTCAAGAAGCAATGAATAGTTCAGATGCATCTCAGTAGATGATAGCAATGCAAGAAGAAATTGAAGCACTTCATAAGAATAAGACATGGGAGCTAGTGTCATTACTGTAAGGAAGAAAGCCCATTGGCAATAAATATGCTTACAAGATCAAGAGAAGTGGTGATGATCAAGTGGAGCGATATCGCGCTAGATTGGTGGTAAAAGGATATGCTCAAAAAGAAGGTATTGATTTTAACGAAATATTTTCTCCTGTGGTTCGACTCACTATAGTTCGAGTAGTTCTGACCTAAAAATTGAACCGAACCTACCGGTCAGATCGAAAAATCAGTGACTCGGAGCATAAAACGGTTCGATTTGACTTTTATTTTTTGTGAGTGGTTGGCCTGTTTATTTTACGATCGGACCGGTAAAAACCTGAGAACCGGTATAAGAGAAAACCGCTCGTTCACGTAAAATAACTCTTCCTCACGCCTCTCTCTCACTTCTGTCAAATAAAACTCAAAAATAGAATAAAAGAAAGACATCGCCGCTTGAGAAGGAAGACGTCGTTGCTCTCTCTGGCCTCATCTTACCCATTGCCTCTGTTTGCTCTATTCATCAGGTCTCTCTCTCACATCTCTCTCACATCTGTCTCTGTCTCTTAGGTAGCGAAATTGGGAGCTTGAGAGGTGGGGACTGGTAGTGTTTCTCTTCCTGGTCAGAGTCGTCAGACTGTTCTGTTGGTTGGTTCACATAGTTTGGCTTTTCTTTCTCTGCTTTTCGTTACTTTTTGGACTTGTTTAGAACTTTAGATTTAAAAAAAATAAAGGAACTAAAGGTTATGTGAAATTATTATTTTATTCGGTATAAAACAAAAGGTTAAAGTGAATGGGACTTTGTAATACTTTTTAAAAGCAATTCCTTGATAAAAGAATAGTTAATGACGTGGCCCACCATTACCTTAGCTTTTTTTTTCTAAGAAACCTTAGACTTACAGAGGAGCTTTTCATGGATTAAAAATTTTCAAGGTTGCTTATCTAAGAGGGACTGTCGTACTTTGCTTCAAAATTTTCCAAGTTATTTTGTTCTATTTACTGTGCTTCCCCAGAATATCTCTAAACTTTATTACATCTATTTCTATATTCAAGCTATGAATTTGATTAATAATTCTCAAAAATATCTTTCATTTCTAGTTTTGGATGTTGTGTCTCTTCGGTGTTTCTTAAGGCATGTGATTTGAGAGAAAAAAACATCAAATATTGGGAAGAAAAAAAAAGCAAAGTTAGACGATGACCTTGGAATCCCTTTTTCTTTATCCTTTTCTTGAATAAACAAATGATTAGCTAGGC
>JANSVA010000218.1:53402969-53429171 GCA_025504915.1 Erythroxylum reticulatum | reverse complement strand
AATATAATATTAAAGATTAGATATATTATTTCCAAGTGTAATTTTGTCTAATATTGTTTATTATGAAATTAGGTGATCAAGAAATTGCCGAACAACCAAATTTGGAATTTATTGAAGATGTTCATGTTGGCAATGATAAAGGAGCATTTGATTTTGACTTGAACGAATATTATGATTACTGATCTTTTTCTTAATCTTTTTGATGAAATATAACTAGTGAGCTTTGTTATCTTATTTTATGTTATGTTTTTGAACTTTAAAAAAAAGTGTATGTTTTTGAAGTTTGAAGGTTTAAGTTAGATATATAATTAAATAGTATATTTAAAATTTATCTTATATATATAATATATAAAATAAAATTTATATATTTATTAGTCATCGGTTCAATCACGGTTCAATTCCGGTTTAACCATTGACCCTTAAATCAGTTGCTTCTCTGGTTCAGTCACCGGTCCGATTCTTAAAACATTGGTTCTGACAATGTATGCTATATTTGACTTGCATCTTGAGTAGTTACATGTGAAAATTACATTTCTTCATGGAAATCTTGAAGAAGAAATTTATATGCTTCAACCAGAAGATTTTAAAGAAAAAGAGAAAGAGAACTTAGTTTGCAGGTTCAACAAATCTCTGTATGGTTTAAAGCAGACGCTGAGGTGTTGGTATAAGAGATTTAATTCCTTCATTATGAGCCATGGATACATCAAACTGAATGCAGACCTCGGTGTATATTTCAAGAGGTTTAAGAAAAATGATTTTATAGTCTTGCTATTGTATGTAGACGACATGTTGATAGCAGGTCCTAATAATGATTGTATCAAAGAATTGAAGGCACATTTAGCTAGGGAATTTGAAATGAAGGACTTGAGACTAGCGAACAAAATTTTAGGGATGCAAATTCACCAAGACATAAATTATAGGAAGATTCGGCTTTCTCAAAAGAATTATTTGAAGAAGATCTTGTGGCGATTCAATATGCAAGATTGTAAGTCAATTTATACCCCTCTTCTTGTTAATTTTAAGTTATCCTCAGGTATGAGTCCTATCGATGAAGAAGAGAGGATGGAAATGTCTCGAGTTGGGGAGCTTGATGTTCACTATGATTTGTACAAGACCAAATGTTGCACATGCAGTAGGAGTGGTTAGTCGATATATGGCGAATCCTGGTCGAGAGCATTGAAATACAGTTAAGAGGATTCTCAAATATATCAAGGGAACCTCAGATGTTGTATTATGTTATGGAGGATCAGATTTTACTGTCAGAGGATATGTTGATGATTATGTAGGTGATCTTGACAAAAGTAAATCCACTACTAGATATGTGTTCACATTTGCTGGAGGGGCTGTGAACTAGGTTTTAAAACTGTAGTCAATTGTAATTACGTCAACAACAGAAGTAGAATATATAACAGTTACACAAGCTAGTAAAGAAGTGGTGTGTTTGAAGATGTTGTTGGAAGAACTTAAGTATAAACAAGAGAATATTACTCTATATTGTGACAGTTAGAGTGCTTTGCATCTTACAAAGAATCCAACATTTTATTCAAAGACAAAGCACGTTTGAGTTTAGTATCACTTCATTTGTGAGAAAGTTGAAGAAGAAGTGGTGGACATGCAGAAAATTCATACAATGGATAACCTGACAAATTTTATGACAAAAGCAATGAATGCTGATAAGTTCATGAGGTGTTGATCTTTATACAACGTGACAGAGATGCAATCAATATGAAGCGGCAAGTAGAAAGAATTGTGTAAAGATATGATTAATTCTCAATCAAATCTTCAAGTGAGAAAATTTTAGCAACTTCGACATTAAACGACTATGATTCCATCATATAGCCAACAATTCCCTAATTGGCTTCAACAACAAGAGAAATCGCTGGCTCTTTCGCATTTCAAATGCTATAATTATATTTAAAAAAGGAAGGATTAATACCCACAAAATTTTATTTAATTTGTAGTACTACTCATAACCAATTTCTCATCTTGCAGACTTGACTAATGGTTTAGTAGAACAAACTTCACTAGTAAAAGAGGTGGTCTTTAATGTAAAATTAAACATATGCTGACTTAAAATACAAGGATTATTTTAGGTTTCAAATGAAGAGAAACAATAAACAAGTGATAGTGAACATAAACCCATCCGTAAAATTTGTAAAGAGGGAGAGAGACAGTGATAGGATGGGCCTGGGTAGGTAAAGAGATGGTGACATGAAATGGGACTCACAAATATATATATAAATATATATATATATTTTTTGGTCTTTGTCATATAGGATACACTTATGGCATTGAGCCTGTAAAATTAATAAATAATACTACCCATTTGTTTTTCTAATGCAGACAAGATGAAGATGTTAAGTTAAAGTCCTTTCCGATTATTTATAAAACATTAGGATTTTTTTTGTACGTGTTAAAACTCTAAGATTTAAATATAATTTACTTAAAAATACATTTTAAATCTCAATGTTTACATTAGATATAGTTTGAACTTAGACATTTCTAAAAATTCAATTTAAACCATAATATTTTAAAACATTATAAAAAGACCCTAAATTGATGAAATTTGATAGAATTAAATATTTGTGAATACTGATGTGACATTATTTATTATTTATTAATAAAAAAATTAAGCCCTTATTATCACGTGACAAAGTGAAACCTACCATATAAGATATCTTTTCCACAATGAAGATAGTAAGGGCCCGTTTGCTTGAGCTTTTATCAGTAGAGCTTTTGTCAGTAGAGTTTTTCTGAGAAGAGCTTTTTCTAAAAGCCAGTTGACTGTTTGGCTGTCAATTAAAAAAACAGCTTTTTTAAAAGAGCTTCATACAGTAGACTGTTTGGTAACATAAAAATAAAAAGCATTTTTATTAATTTTAACTATATTTTATTTTATAAAAAAATTATTTATGCTAAATAATTTTTAAAGTATACTAAACAATATGCAAAGTACCATATTGTAGGAAATTTTAGATAACCATCTTGTAGGAAATAATTTAAAGAGATGTCTCATTTTCTTATAAGAAATAAAATTAATATGAAAAATAAATATTAAAGCATGTAAAAAAAGTTAAATAATATTATGATCCCAAAATAAATATTCAAGTTGAAATAGTTAAATGCATAATAAACTATTCATTTTATCATAATACAAGAAGATTTGCAATATGTTCCCTCGCATCATTCATCTCGTTATTTTGTGGCTAGTCTAAATGATTTTCTTCAATGTCTTCATTTTCATTGTTTTCTTTATTTGTAGGAAGTAATTCATCATCTTCATCATAGGGAGAAAACTCTTCATCCTTTTGAGCATTTAACCTTATAAAATTGTGAATGACCATTGAAGCAATCATAATTTGAACTTCTTCCATTTCTTTCAGCTTCACAAGTAATTCTGCAAATTTTTTTAAAATTTTTTTGATCAGCCTCACAACATAAGATACCAACAAAAGCTTCTTTCAGTCTCACAACAAAAGATAAAAAAAAGACTACAAATTTTTAAAGTAATAGACTGTCAACCCAGACCACCAAAGTCTGGGTTATAAATTTTACAACAAGTCTGCGTTGTTCAACAACGCAGAACAGACCTTGGTCTGCGTTGAACATCAACGCAAACCTTCGTATGCGTATTTAACAAAGATGAAGTTTCACAGTACAAGAAAAAAATATAAACAAGATAAACAGAAGTCGGCTGGTGGTGATTGATCACAGTACAAGACAAAAATATAAACAAAAAATAACCTGTATCTGGCGAGGACGAGAGTGATTGATGAACAGAAGAGAAAAACAGAAGTCAGCTGGTGGTGATTGAGAAACAAAAGAAACGTGTATGTGGGGTTTTTGGTTAAACGTAAGTGACGGGAAAATAGCTTCCCAAAAAAGCTGTATTTGAGCTTTTAAAAAAGCTGTTTCTACTTCAAAAGCGCTTTTAAAATTTACAACCAAACAGGTACTTTTTCTTTAAAATAGCTTTTGCAGTAGACAAAAGTACTTTTGGACCCTCCAAAAGCTGAACCAAACAGGGGCTAACTATATTATATAAGCCCAAGTATCTACACAAAAAAGTCATACAATTACGAGCCATCCCCAGTTTGACTTTGTAGTTTTTTTTCCCCATGACATTAAACTATCCAACCAAACATGTATAATATTTTATGAGATAGTTAAACCTATCTGTAGAAAGTGAACCTTCCCCAACAATCTTTGGTTGATGCAATCATAAAACATCAATCAAAATGACATGTGATAGACAGTATCAAACAAATAACAAACGAAAATTGTAATACGTTAACAAAGAGTAAGTCCTAACACCAAATAACACCAAATAACCCATGATACGTGCATGCAATGGAATGGTTCAATATCAAAACATTAAAGCAATAAAGAACTAGAGACCACTTATGGAGACCAGATGAGCAATGGGTGCCCCTTTATAAGCCAAAACAATTTTCAATCAAGTCACGTAGCTACCTCGTGAATTTGACAACACAATGAAGCATAAATTAACAAATTCTTTCAAGAAAAAGATGACACTTTGCACCAACCTCATACTTATTTTTTTAATTCTTTATCTCACCTGACAAGACAACTCCCTAATTGAAATCAAAATGAGAGTGGATGGACACGTCATAGCTGCCGTGACACTTGTTAACCATAATCTTATCTTATAAGATTTACTCTTATCTTATCATTGATATTTTTTTAAATTCTAGCTAATTGATCTGATTGTAGAGCATAATATTAGGGATATTTAGTTAGACTAATTGCATATAAATACCCCATTATACGTTGAATCATATACACAAAAATATAGAAGCCTCTTCGTCATTCTTTATCTGTATTAGTTTTTGCATGGTATCAAAGCCTCCTTTGTAAAAAGGAGTAAAAAATCTGGAGTTCTTTCTTCAACTTTTCTTTTGTAATCTTTTGTCCGCACATTTTAGCTTCTCAATCTGCTCCAAGAATGATTCACCATAAACCAGATTGTTGCTCTGTCCAAGTAGACTGCAATAGTGTAACCAAAACCACTAGATGCCGCCTCATGCGCCCCCATGCACTAGGAGAAGCAGCTGAAGTCTTAAAAATCTAGTTGCAGCTGCTGGGAGGAAGCAGGCAATCTAAACAACGTCATTCAACTTCCAATCAAATCGACGTCATTTAGTTTTAGAAAGCAAAAGTCTTATAATGCCACATCAACACACACATCAACTACCATATATCGTACACATCATCTACCACTTCGTCAAATGTCCAAGCCAGTGTCACGATATCATCCTTCTTAGTGTTGTGTCACATATTTAGTGACATGCCATTGTTTTATTTGTTCACGTGTATTATCTGATTTATCCACGTGGCTCTATCTTTTTTATCCACGTGTCACTATCTTGTTTATTCGCGTTTCTATAGCAACTCCTCTCCTTCAAACCCACCAGTCCAGTTCGGCTCAAAAAGAGTTAATTGACACTTTAATTACCCGATCCAAACACTTTTTTTTGGTTATTTTGTAAACCATATTGTTTCATTAGGGTTTTCAATATTTTGAATTCAATTTTGAGGTTAGAATAATCAAATTCCATCTCTTTAAACATATTTTCTCCTATTTTATTATCTCCATTCACTACGTATGCCTCTAAACTTCCTCAATCATATTAATCTCATTTTTTATGGTTTCAGTTATGATCTTTGGGCTAAGGAAATGTGTAACATTTTTAAATGGAGGCTCCTTTAGCATATTGTTACTAGAGAACTACCCAAACCTACCTAAAAGAAAGATGAAGACATTGATGTATTCGTAAGATGGTTAATAGTCTGGGATGGAATAAGTCATCAAATCTTAACATGGTTTAGAAATACATGTGCTAAAGAAATCAAAATTAATTTTGACACCTTGACACAACCTAGGAGGTATGGAATTTTTTGAAAAATTGTTCATCGAATACAATAATAACTGGGACAAACAATACAAAGTTATGTGTTCGAATTATAAGCACTTTTGTGATCAATTTGCACTAAGGGATCCTACTTAGCCCAGTCATGATGCTACTACTATATATGCAAATCTTCGTGATTATCATCATATATGGAATTTTTTTTTGAGTCTCAAATATGAGTTTAAACCCATTCACAACTCTCTCTTTCATCAAGGATCCCTACCAATCTCATCACTATAATTAAGGAGCTCATCTTAGAGGAAACTGCCTCAATACACTCCGCATGGAAAATTTTGTCACATCTATTGATGTTCTTACAACTCATACCTCTCCTCAAACATCTCATAATAAGAGTAAGAATTTTTGTAAGGAATCTTGCGGCTACTATAAACTATCTAGGCATTATATCTCATAATTAGGAAAAGACTCAAACAGAACTCTAGACAAGGTAACTCCTCCAAGTCCTCTTAACTTGCTTTCACTACTGCTGCTGCCATTGAGTGTCTAACAAAGAACACCTCTCCCAAACTCTCTTTAAAGGATCTTTATGCCCTTCTTCAATAACTCTAACTAGACTCCAGTATTATATCGTCCCCTATCTTATGTATCACATTAGGTTCTTCAACATCTTGGTGTTATGATCCTACTTGTTGCAATCATACAGCCTCTAATTCCTCCATTCTTGAATCATTGACAATATCGTATATTTATCATATTGTTTATATTGCTGATAACTCTACTATACATGTATAGTGTATAATGTATAGGTACTATTCATACATTCAAACTATTCTTACCTGAAACCTTTATTTATGCTAGACATTTACGTGAACTTGGTGTTAAATTATCCTTTTTGAGTTATGGTTGCATTGTACAAGATCCACAAATAGGCACGATCCTTGAGCAAGGGCGTAAGGTTGGACGGCTATTTGAGCTTACTTTCTTGAATCTTTCCTCCAAGTTTGTTACTGGTGTTGTCACTTCTCATACATTACACTCTCGATTGGGTCATCCTTTTACTTTTAGATTAGGATCTTTAATTTCTGGTGGTACTCTAGGCCTTATTAAGGCTGAACATTTAGATTGCGTCTCTTGTAAATTATCTAAAAGTCATATCTTACCTTTTTTCTCTTATTGATTTTATTTCTTAAGCACCTTTTGATCTAATTCACTATGACATTTAGGGCTCTGCACCTTATGAAACTATGGGTGGTCTGAGATATTATGTTATCATTGTCAATTATATTCCTCGTTGTACATAGATCTATCTAATGTGACATAGATCTAAACAATTCTTTATTTACTCTTACTTTATCAATATGATTCAAACATAATTTTCTTGCATAATTAAAGTATTTCGTACTAATAATGCCATATAATACAAAGATACAAACTTCACTAACTTTCTTGTTCAACAACGGACCATCATTCAGAGATTGTGCCCAAACATATCTTTTAAAAATGTTCAAACCAAACACAAATATAGACGTATTCTTGACACTATTCGAGCTCTTATTAGATCCTCTTCATGTCCTAAACACTTTTAGGATGAAGCAACTCTTACTACTATTTATACTATTAATTGTATTCCTTCTCCTACCATAGGTAATGTCTCTCCCTATGAGCACTTATTCAATCATGCTCTTAGTTATCGATCTTTTAAAGTTTTTGGATATGCATATTTTGTTCTTTTACAACCTCATGAGCATGCCAAACTAAAACCAATAGCACATTTATATTATTTTCTTGGGTAAGACATAGTTGCCTAAAGCACAAATGATATAGATGTTGGGATCCCCTATTTCAAAGACTTTGAATATCTCGACATGTAATCTTTTGAAACCTTAAATATTTTCCACACTCTCAAAATTCTGAGTAAACAATAATTTTTTTAATCCTACCATATCTTTATTTCATAATATTTCTTCAGCAGGCCTATTTTACAACTATAATAGTTCAACAAAACTAGCACCTAATTCCATTTTATCTTCCCTAGTTGTAGATCCTCCACCTTCACCAAATAATTTTTCATAATCTACTCATTCATCAAAATCTATCAATCTCATCAACTTCTCCATCGTTTCCCTTGAGAAAGTCAACCCTCTTTTCATTTTAAAGACAATATTTATTCCACTATTCTTTCCCTATCTGAACCTCGCACCTATCTTGAGGCCAACTTTGACCCTTTATAGCAACAAGAAATGGAAGAAGAACTACAGGCACTCTCTAACACTAACACTTGGTACTTGGTACTTGATTGACTTATCTCCAAACAATTCTGTCATTAGATGTAAATGGGTGTACAAAATCAAGACTCAAGCAGATGGATTAGTGGAAAGACATAAAGCTGGCCTTATTGCTAAAGGATTTACTTAGGAATATGACATTGATTATGAGGAGACCTTTGCTCCTATAGCCAAATTAACCCAAGTATCTTATTGCTATTGTTGACAGCAAAAGATGGCAGCTATTCCAAATGGATGTCAATAATGTCTTCCTTAAAGAGATCTAATAGAAGAAGTGTACATGTAATCTTCTTTGAGGTATGATCATCCTCTTAATAAGGTTTGTCATATCTGTAAAGCCTTGTATGAATTAAAACAAGCTTCTCAAGCCTGGTTTGCAAAATTTATTTCTACCATTAGACAACTTGCTTTACAGTTTAGCTTTTATGATCATGCTTTGTTTCTTTGCAAAACAAATCAAGGGTATACTTTTCTCCTTCTCTATGTGGATGTTATGATAATACCTGGTGATGACATATAGGGTATCTCTACCTTTAAGTCCTTTTTCCATTAATAGCTTGAGATAAAAGACTTAGGTAATTTGAGCTATTTTTGGGTCTCAAGGTATCCTTGGATGAATTTGGATATTATCTGTCACAAGTAAAGGATGCTACTGATCTCATCTATCTAGCTAGGATAATTAATACTAAGACAACTCCATTTGACTCTAATGATCACCTTTTTGCTACTGATAGGAGTCTACTCAGTGATGGTACGTTTATCAGTAATTAGTTGGTAGTCTTATTTGTCTTACTGTCTCTCGTCTACATATTGCTTATGATGTTCACATTATAAGTCAATTCTGTACCACTCACTTCTTTGCTATTCTTTATATGTTGAGGTATGTTCGAGGTACTCTGTTTCATGGTCTTCTTTTTTGCAACTCTTCTCTATTGGAGCCATGAGCCTATTCTAATGTTGATTGGGCTAGGTACCCAATAGACCATCGATCCACCATTAGTTATTATTTCTTTCTGGGCAAATCTTTTATTTTTTGACATAGTAAGAAACAAACAATTGTCTCTTGATCTGATACAAAAGGAGAATATAAGAGGTCTTGTTGATAATACCTCTAAACTCGTTTGGTCATAATGGTTGCTTCCACATATGTGTGTATCTTTCTCTGCTGTAATGCTATCCAAATTGCCTATAATGGCATCTTTCATAAACGGACTAAAAACATTGACTTCAATTGTCATCTAATTTGACATCATGTTCTCTAATGGGCTTTACCACTTGTTCCCAATTCCTCACAGTCTCAGATTGTTGACATCTTCACAAAGTCTCATTCAATTTGGCATTTTGGAGATTTCGATTCCAAACTTAAGCTCTCGTCTTTTATTTCACCTTAAGTTTGAGGGGGAAGGGGTGTTAATAATAATCTTATCATTATAAGATTTACTCGTCTCTTATTATTAATTCTAGTTTATTGATATATTATCTTTGATTCTAGCTAATTGATATGATTGTATAGCATAAAATTAGGGATATTTAGTTAGACTAAGCATATATAAATACCCTTTATACATTGAATCATACACAAAGAAATACAAAGGCCTCTTTGTCATTCTTTCTTTACTCTTAATTTCTACATCACTATTGGAAAATTGGGACGGGATCCAATCTCGTATGTAGCGAAATAATATTGAAACATATTTTGTATTTGATTTCTTAAAGCCATGATCACTTAAAATTTTATAACATTATTAACATATAAAATATAACAAAGCATGAATCATATTTAGTACCTCATTCTGATGCTTGATCTTTGCTTTGTTGTTTCTCTCAAGAACTATTTTTTAAATTGACTTATCTTAACCACCATAGCAAATAAGTATCTAATCTCTAATAGTATCCACATAACAAGTTAAGAGAGTTATACAAGTATTGCAGAAAGGGTTAAGCAATAAATGTTAACTCCTTTAGAGTCTAAGCATATTTATAATAAGTTATGAATATTTTAGTAATTTAATTTAAATAAAATTCTAATTTAAAATTACAATTGTAACCGTAACATATTTCAGATTAGATAATTTGAGCTCATTAAATTTATAATTAATTAAATTATAAATTTAATTAATAATGTCATGTTAACATTGATATTGTATTTAACTAAAGAATAATCCTATCAAAATTTTCATTCATTTAAGGTCAATTTTGAACAATTTAAAAATATTATGTTTTAAATTAAACGCTTCGAAATATTAGGCTTAAGTTGTATTAAGGCGTAAATATTGAGATTCAAAGTAGAGTAATAGTCAATTGAATTTTAGTTAAAACCGTAAGATTTAATTTGGACCTTTTACCTCTAATTTGAGGCATAACTTGATTTTTTTACCTAAAAGTAACCTAGGTTCGAGTCATTCATTTTAGATTCTATTGTAGCCAAGTCATGTTTTTTTTTTAAATTTTAATTTGTTTTTAAATTTAATAGTACTTGAATTTCTAGTTTTATTTTTTGTTTCTATTTCGTTCTATTTTTATAACTTATGAAAGTAAAAAGTAGTTATAATATTCCTTTTTATTTTTTACAATATTATTTAGTTATCAATTAATTAAACGATATCTATTTATTTAACGTTAATCAAAATTAAAATTCTACAAATAATTATTTATTAAATAAGAAATTTAAAATTCAAATATTTAAACTTAGATGATAAAAATTTATTGTAAAATTAAAATATATTCTGATATGTAATATTAGTTTACAAACAAAAATTTATAACTAATTTATTATTAATTGTTATTAATATATTATATAAAAATTAAAATAAAATTAATTAACTAATTCATAATTCACAATGAAACATATTTTTATTAAAAGAAAATAAAAACTAAGTTATGAAATAAAAATAAAAAATCACAATAGAAGTCCTAAACTTTGATGACTTTCTCTTTTTGCGCCCAGAATCAATTTCTTCCTAGGTCAACTAAAGAGCGTGATAATAAACTCTTAATAATTTTCAGTGTTCTGTTGATTTAAGCCTAAAGATATAATTAACTATAACACAGCAATTAAGCTCCTAATTACATATCAATTCGATTCTATCCCAACTTCAACTTTACTTGTAATCTAATTCCACCCTCTAAGTAGAAAATCTTAGCAAACCCTTTAGTTTAAACTGTTTGAAATTTAATTCCTTTAAAATATGAAAGCAGAACAAAATCACCAACTCCATTTTAGGATTAGAAAATTTGTCAAATCTAGACCAAGAACGCATGCCATTTTGTGATGCTTTAAGCTACTTTAAAAATACAGTATGAACCTCTTCGGATTGATCATCCAGAGTCAAACCACATGCTGACTCTATTGCCTCGATCGGTGAATATTGCAGGTTTTGTCTTAAGATACAGATTTGGATGCATTATTATTGGGCATTTGGTTTTTAGGATAATCACCGTCACCTCGTAGGACTCCGTGGAGATTGAATATTGATCCGCCATCGCTTACAAGAAAACCTGTCCCCTGCAAGAACTTTGTACGAGAACAAGTTGGCAAGAAGCAACTTTCGGTGAGTCGTTCATATTTCTGCATCTCACCAAGTAACACATGTTTTTTCTTTCTACCCATTGGCAACCTGCGGTTGATCTTTCGGTCACGTTCAGCTTGAAGTGAGTATCGAGATAAGGGATGTTGTCTCCAATTGAAAATTAAATACACGATATTATAATTCTTATCTAGTTATTTTGTAACAGATACACTCAACGCCTAATGTTTATCATTGTAATTGTGAATCGGGTGAGCCACTTGGTATGTAATAAGATAATAATTCACTGGACAAACTCAATTTTAAATAAATGTTTAATAACTTGTATTTTTAGGACTCAAGAGTTCAATTTGGCTATTCTTTCGTAGTTGTTCAAGGAGCCACTTCGTACAAAAAGGAATCTAAATTATGCCGGAGAAGGGAAGAAGATCGTGGGTCTCTCTCCTCATAAGAGTTTTTAGTAGTGAAAAATATTTAACAATGATTATATATAACATAGTACCCAGAGTTTATTTAACATGCATTTAATTATTATATAACTTGACTGACGCATAAGATTTGGGTTGTTAGGACAGGCTCTGGCTTTTAGCTCCATTTGGAAACTTGAAGCCCACGATCTAGAGAGAGAAAATGGGAGCTGGGTATTTAGGGAGAGTAGGTCTAGCAATGAAAAGAGGAGAGTGGAGCGAGGATATGGGCGAGAAGTGGGTGAGGAACAAAAGTATACATTATATATATAGTAATTTAGTTGATCAAGGCTTTCGCTGTGTTTTTCTTTTAACCAGGCTGTTACAGCAAGAAGAAAGTGAGACCCAAAGAGCCACGAAAATGTTTTTTAAAATATAGTTAAAACACTTTTTCCTGTGATCTGTCTCTCAGACAAACAAGCAACATTTGGTTTGAGAAAAATCCGAAACCTTCTCAGTTTCTCTCACTCCAGCCACATCCTGTATGTTTCTCTCTCTCTTGCTAAAATTTTGGCTAGGCTTATGGGTTTGTTCTCCTCTTTCCATAAAGATACGATCTTTAGTCCATAACCTGCGAGATTTTGGGTACAGTCTTTATTCGTTTTTCCTTTAGACTTCTGGGTTCTTGGGAATTCCTCTAGATTTTGCTGTTGTAATCTTCGGATTTTTTTTTTAATTTCAAATTACCATATCCTGAAAGCAAGACTCAGTTTCTCTCTTTTATCTCTCTAAATCTTTGTATTTGCGATTGCTTTGTATTTGCTTGAAATCTTGTCAGCAAGAATGGCCAACCTGGAATTGGCAAAATAAAAACTCAAGATTTCAGTGTCCCCCACTAAATCTTCGTATCCAAGTTCAACTTTGAACAATATCTTCAAATCTTGATGTTCTAAACACGAAGATAAACGACTGTGACTATATTTTTGGTCTTTTCTCTACGTCTTTGCAAATGGTTAGGTTCTGAATCTTTTGGGAACTCCTTTGTTCACGTATTACATCAACGATAACAGAAATGGCTCAAGAAGAAGAAACCCAAAAGTATAGTAGCAGTAATACTGGTGGTGCTGGTTTTAATATTGGAAGTGCGGGTAGATACTCCAAGAAGCAAAAACAAAAAAAAGTGCCCCAAAGAGGCCTAGGTGTGGCACAGCTTGAAAAGATCAGACTAGAGGAGCAGCAAAAGAAGGATGGCTCTGTAGTTTTACCATCTCCACCTCCAATGTCACCCACTAGACCTTCTAATCTGTCTGTGCCACTTCCAAATTATCAGTCTTATTCCTCTTCAATACCATATCCTCCTGACCGATCATCTCCAAATTCAATCCTGCAGCCTCGAAACGTTGATGTTGATAGCTCAAATACTGTTCCATTAGCTAACTCTATGTGGTGGCAATCCATTCCTATTCAAGTGCATGGAAATGTGCCTAAAATGTGGAACTCACGCCAATACAATCTTGAAAAGGAGAGTTTTGGGGTTGATCCTGGATTGGCTTTTCGATCAAGTTTGAATTTTCCTTGCGAATCCAATCCTATTTCTTCTCTTCCCAGTTTAGTTACCAGATCACAGAAGCATCAACTGCCTTCATCCTCTGTTTCTTCTTCTTCATCAATGGTAAATTCTTCTTATTTCTCATATTCAACTGCTTTTTCAAAGATTGTGTCTGTTTCTTCTTCAACACTTATTTCATAGACTATTATCTTAAATGATACATGAAAATGATACAGATGAATGTCTCATCAGCAAGTTCACCTTCTTCATTACTGAATTTCCAAATGGAGCCCCCTTCAAACCAAAGTTATTATGGCAACTATGCATCTATTTGGCCAGAGGAAGAGAAGGTATCGCCTTCACTTTTAACCTTCTCAATTTTTAATTTTTTAACATGATATGTCCTTTCCCTCGAGTTCTGAATGTAGTTTTCAACACAATAATTATGTAGTTTATCAATGGTGGTATGGAAGGCACTGCCTTATTTTCTTTTCTTGTTGTATCCAATTGAAAATGGTGCAGAAGCTGTAAATTGCTTGATTATTAATCGGCATATTTGTTCAAAATGTGGTATAGATGGCTGGCGTGAAGAGGCCTTATCCGTTCTCTCTGGATGACCCACCATGCCCTTTCAATTGTAAATTTCCTCTAACCATACACAACATTAGTAGATCGGACGATCAAATAGCATCTGTTGGTAACAGAGGCACTTTCAATGCTAAAACAGACAACCCAAATTTCAGGTTTCACTTGGTCCAGTTGCTTTGGTTTTGCAAAGGTTCTGATGCTCTAATATATAGGGAGACATCTGATTCTTTTGTCTTTCTTCTTTCCTCTTTGTAGAGAAGGACCTTCATGTTCCAATTCAAGATTGGAGCCTAATTCAAACAAAGTCATTAAAGGAAACAGGGTTTCCAGTGAAGATTTTCTCACACTAGCCCCTCCATTATCTAATTTGGCATGTCTAGATTCCAAGTTCAAGCGCCCTTCGTCTTGCCTAGCCTACCATAACTATGACACATTTAACTTTGGCTTGCTACCTCATCAAGTTAGATTCAGCAACTTATTTCCCCAATTCAACAGCTTAATCTTTTTTTAGGTTTTTTCGTGTGTGTCTAATTGATTGTTTTTGTGAATTTCTTAAAAGGCTACCATGGAAGATACGATCCTCCAACCAGGTCCAAGTGTATCAAATCAACATCAGCCTTACTATAGCTTTTTCCCACCAAAAGTAATGCAAATTGGCCAACCTACAAACACTTGTGGCAACTGTAATGGTGGTGAATTGGGTGAAAGAGTTGATCTCAATTTGAAGTTATAGTCTCATTATATTGCACATTCTTGTAAAATGTTTGGCAAGCCAGCTGTTTCTTTTTCTGAGACCATACTAAGGGATGGTTCTTGTATTTCTTTTTTAAAACTTGTTGATATCATACAAGATTTGAAGTTGAGATATGTCCAAATCTGCAAATGTAAGCTATAGGGTGAAAGAGACCTTCCAACTCTTGGCCATCAGCCATGTGGGGAGAGGTAAGACTTACCTTACTTGGATGCTATGCTTTTGAAGAAGGAAAATTTAGTTTGTTGTGACCCTGAGTTTGGGTGCTTACTTTCTCTGCCTTTTTATGTCTTTGATAATTGAACGAGTGAGTGTGGCACATCGTTGGTAACAAAACCATTGCATGTGAGCTTCTGGCCATGTCCTTTTGTTTTGGTGGGCTCCTTTTTGTCCTACCTTTCTATTATGCCGCAAATAATCGGTTGAGGCAGGAGCTCTATTAAATAGGAGAAAGGTGTAGAAATCGCAAGCCGCAAGAATTGTTTTAGAAACAGATGAATTCGGTCCCTATGTTTGAAGGTCCAGTGAATAAATCTTCGCATTTATGCAAATATTTACAAATTATGTCCATTAGGTAAGTTTCATACAACAGGTTGGATCGATAGAATGTAAATAAAAAAAAAATTAAACACAAAATTTTTTGGCTTCATAATCTTTCTTGGTACTCTTTTACTTTATCAATTCAACCATCCCTAAAAGACGCAAGCAAACAAGATTCCAGATGATAACGATGAAAATGGGCCTGAGTGAGTTATGTAATTCTTCAATTACAATATATCATGTAATATTTGTTAATTTAGTAAAACTCGTATATTATAATTACTGAGTGAGTTATGTAATTCTTCAATTACAATATATCATGTAATATTTGTTAATTTTAGTAAAACTTGTAAATTATAATTAATAAAGTATTTAGCTAGGGACATAGGGTGAAATCAGTATTACTTTAAAATTAGAAATTAATTTATCATCTTATTGATGTAGAGTTGAAAGGGTTATAAACTCCAATGTAAAATTATAACCAAGTCTGATGTCAGATACATGCCAACTCATATTTTATTGCACAAATGCCGTCAAATGATTACAAGCAGTTTTTCTGGATCAGGACACACGTCAAAATAGATACAAAATCATGCTGAAGAACAAAGGCATGTATAGAATTGTCTGTAACCTCACGCATAAAATACCAAAAGGTAACCATCCGATTTAAGTTCAAAGTCCAAAGAGCCTGCATTCAAATTCTCAACATCGACCACTCTATGACCAACCAAAAACGTAATCAAGAACGTATACCAATGCCAGAGAAAACGGGTAGAGGATGTAGGCTAAACCAGATGTCCAGAGGGGAAATGTTGTGCGGAAGCTCGCAAATGCGCCCATCACAATACAAACAATAAAAATAACCAACACTTCAGATGAGAAGTCCCAAGTCAGTCCCCTTATGTAAACGAGGGCCAAGAAAACTGATAGGCAAAGAAGGTTATTCATCGTCACCGCTCCATAAAGCTGTAAAAAGAGACATCGTCGTTAACAGTTAGCATCCACATACAAGTCACAATACGTGTAGCCTATATAAACAACCCCGTAAGTGTGGATTAAAATAGTCACATTGCTTTATATAAAAGAAGACATCAATGAACTTCAGTGAAATGGTTTGACAAGATGGAGCCAGTTGTCTTGACCTAGCAAATTCCTAGAAACTTCTTGATAAAAAAAATAACCAAGCAGTATTCTTGATATATTACGAAGAACTAGACAGAAAAAAAAACAGCTTAAGGTTCCTACTCAATCATATGCATGAAACCAGTATCACTCTAAGTGACAATTCCTTTTCGCCAGCTACCACATATGAGAAGTGGGATAATCCTTGGTATAAATCAAGGCTTCTACGTAATGACTTGAGATGGAACTTCCACGACAAGGGCAGGGCTACCTGCACCTGAATCTTTTCAATTCCAGGAAGTTGGGAATCTCATGCTCTTATAGACGCACACTATTACTCTCACTTCTATTTAAAGGAAAAACACCTTTTTCAAAAGCAAACTTCAACAATTACGTTCCCAGGCATACATAACTCATATTTTTCAGGTCTAGACCAGTATAAATTTTCTAGAAGATGGTGATTAAAACACCAACCAAACCAAATATTGAAGTCTTAACATAAATCAGAAAGAAATAAGTTTTGACACTCTTTTTCCTTTCGATCTCAAAAATTATGATTAAAAATAGTAACCCCAACAATACACCTAACACTCGCTGGAATCACTAACAATCACCAATTAAGCAGTAAAAGAGAGATCTATTGAAATGTTAGTGAGAAACATACCTCAGAAAATGTTAATGAGGAAGTTCTGATCTTTTTACGGCTAGCAAAGATAATTGCTGAAACAGCTTCACTAGAGTTGGTAGCCAAAGGCAGCGCAATGAAGGAGATAAAGAAAGTTGGAATACTTGTTGCATCAGAAAAGTTGTTAACAGCATCAACTAGGGGATCGGCAAATACAGCTGCAATAACTGTTCCCAACAACAACATCAGCATTGCTTTGATGAAAATCTTTCTAGGGTTATCAACAACCTCAACGGATTCATCACTTTGTTCTTCTTCTTGTTGCTCGGGACCCAACAAAGCATGCTCTCTCCTTGTTTGCTGCAAAAAATTATGCACACTGTGACTAGCTTAGAAGTACAAGACAATAGATTAGCTTATTGTTTATAACAGTAACACTTACCAAGTTGAAGTCATTTATATACTTTAATGTATGCGGGCCAGGATCTGAGGCTGAAGCCCCTGCTCTCCTCGCTTCATTAAGCCATTTGATGACCCCATTAACAAACTCAGTCTCATCAATGCTTTCATCATTAGAGGTATCAAAATCTCTCATCACTTCAGCCACGGCATTATCTTTATCAAGGTCTATCTCTTCAAATTGGATACCAATTATAAGTGCTCTTAACTCAGATGAAGAGAGTTTCTTATCATTACTCACATCAATTGCCTCAAATAACCTGCCAAAAGAAGCAGCAATTACTTTTTGAAGCAGCAAGTGCTAGGAAGACAAGTATCACTTTGGCTATGAGTACACTTACTTTCTTATTACTTCTTCATTAGGTTGGCCATCATCAGTAAGAAGCCTTCCTAAAGCTCTTTGTTTTAGGTGTTGTAAAATTCCGGATATCACATGTTTGAGCTTTGCATAAGCAAGTTTTCTCCTCTGGATCCATGGCTGGAAGACCTGCCCAATATCAATTTGAAGACAACCACAACATTATTAATATAACCCGAATATTGTCACCTAATTAAGAAGAAAAAGAATATCTCATATCTGTCCAGCAGTGAAGGAAGTTATGGATTCAAACCCTGCTTTTCTTTCCTTGAAGAAGATGGCATGAAGTACAAAATGTTAACTAGCTCAAAATACTAGCAATGTCTCAAATTTTCTCTTTTAATCATTATTTGTATTTAGAGGTTCAGTGATGAATACTCAAGGGGCACATGCATACTGTTGTATGTGCTTGACTAGCATGCACCCCTAGGCTAACTCAAAAAGGGATGATCAAGCCAGAACACAATTCAAACAAGATGCACCATTTTCATCAGAAAAGTAAGCTACCTGATAAAGGCAATAAGAAATTAACATTGCGAGTGATAGAATTAGGCCAATCAGGACTGCCAAGTGCCTTCCTGAGCTTGAATGGAGAGCTTGTGGTAGTTGAACAACAAGAAAAGGTATAACAGATACTGCCATTATTCTAGCAGCATAGCAAGTCCAAATGTCTGTACTAACACCACTACCTGCATCCATGCAAAATATTCTTTTTGTTCAAAATTCACGTGCCCTATAACATTACAAGTTCAATCCAAATAAAAAAAAATGCAGGCAAGATATTTGTGTTCATATACTGAAATAAAGAAAAAGAAAAGAAATTTCGTGCATCAGAATTTAACATTTATGAATGCAATTCAATGAAACAATTTTCAGCCTAAGATTGTAAATTTCCAGTATTTTGCATTTTAGATCCCCTAATCAAAAGGTAAAAACTCTATATGACTATCCTTGCTCTCTTCAAACAGCTTAGCCTGGAGCTAGATCTGGATATCTCATTGTATTTTATTCAACCCATCATCCTAATGCACTCACCTTCTCTTTTCATAGAAAATTACATAAGACACCCCTAACTCGCACAAGAAATACTTCTGTCAAATCTTCACTATTCAAAGTTGTAGCTAATGCAGATTATTTTATAAACAGCAGCTAAAGTCTAATATCTATGGTGATCTTAAACATTTTCTGTCAACACTTTGTCTATGTGTACACTGAATCGTGGGAATTTTGTTTTTGAAAAGTGAGTCGTGAGAAGATTATCGTACCATTTAAACTAAATCCTTTTGTATTCCTTCCATCAACAGCGACATCGTCAGTGTCCCGAATATCGCATTTTCCAACAATTACGCATGATCCCCATATAAGAGTTAGAAGCATGACAGTTGAACCAGCCATCAAGCCCATTCCAACTGAGACCTGACTTTGAGCAGTTGCTACAGTTCCTGAAATTCCAGATACTGCAAGGAAAAAAATTTAAGAAGCAGTGCTAATCTGAAAACAAGTTTTTAAGGTCCAATTACGATGTGATCCGATCGGACGGGTGTTTGATGAGAGCAGAGGAAGTAGAAAGAAGGATGGAGAAATACCGAGAATAAGCATAGCGTCAGGGAGAGCACCGAGAATGGGAAGAAACAGGCCGCCGACGATACCAGGCCCCAAAATCTCAAGCAAGAGCTCACTACCTGAGGACAAGTAGGTAGCAGCCAAAAACATGAGGTATCCGTATACTACAATCAAGAACAGGTTACCCAGCACAGTCGTGGTGCAGGGCAAAAACCCGTACGTCTGCTCGCAGGATGACTCCTTCTCCAGAATCAGGTAAGGAGAGTGGAGACCATCAGAGAGCAAATCCGACGATCCCACCCCCTTGGACAGCAAATCAGGGAGAGATCGGGAGTGGACGGTGGTGATGGAGAGGAAGAGGAAGAGGAAGAGGAAGAGGAAGAAGGAGAGTTTGTTACGAGTAGAAGACATGATGAGTGAAGTGGTGTGTGCAAAAGCTTCAAGCTTCAATGGAGGAGGAGGAGGAGGAGGAGTTGGTATAAAATGGATGAGTGAGATTGTGGAATGAATAGTAAGGGGACGAGGCGGGGCTGGTGACATTGATCTGATCCAGACTATTAAGCGCGTGGGTATCGGACGCGTATCGGACTTTTGTCCTTTTCAGAACGATTCAATTTTTAGTGAAATTATGAACTATTAAATAAATAAAATGTTTTGGGCAGAAATTTGACTCGGACATAATTGTATATGTAAATTACTATTCCATAAAACAATCATTTTATTATATAATTTAACTCAACTTAATATATTAAATTAATAAAATAATACTTTTATATTTTTTATATAATTCTCTAATCTCATTTAGTGTATTTTTCTTAAAACTTGAATCTAATTTGATATTGTTTCTAATTTTCTAATTATGTCTTAAAATTTTAATTTCGAAATTGAATTAATGAATAATTAAATATAATGGTTCATATTAAATGAATTTTTAACTAATAAAATATTTTATTATTTTTTATTTATTTTTAATACATCTTCTAATTAACAACATTTTTGTTAATTTATAATAATTTTATTATATAATACAGAATAATTTTGCATCGCATTCTCTAATTGTAATTGAAACAAAATTGTCTAATCCTTGTAAAATGGAATTTTCATTTTTTTCTTCTCATATTAAGTCAAATTCAGTGAAACTTTTGACTCGTGGTCAAATTCAAATTATGTCCGAGGAGAATGGAGATTGAAAGTGGACGAAAGCATATTTTTTGTGTGTCTTTTATTTGATTTTAATATTTTGACTTCAATTAATTCAAGAAAATCAATTAGTTGGAGTTTGAGCATTTCGTAACTATTTTATTGAAAACTATAATTTATTAAGTGCCTTTCTCTGTTAATTAATCATCTAATGAAGTTGTTAGAATTCCAAACTTTATATTCCTATTGCTCACTATGTTAAGAACGGTTGTCATGAACTAAGAAAATACATGATCATTTCAAATGTTATTACAAATAAAAAGAAATTTAAATGTAAAAGTTTAAATATGATCTCATAATAACAGAAAAAAAAACTAACAAATTCAGTTTTTGCAACTTTTTAATATTTAATTATTGCTTCTATGAGCTCCATAGTGCCACGAGGTATCATTGTGGATCCCGCCGGTAGCTGCACTAACACCAGCTTCACCAAAATTTGCTTTGGCTGCGACGGGACGAGCCTCTGGGCCATGCAAGGCATCCACAAATTTATCTCTTTCTGTGCAAAATTTGTGGATGCCTTGACAAATACTGGGTTTCAAATTTTTGTTCCGTTTTTGCCGTACCGTGTCCAACTATATAATAATTAGGGGAGAGAAAATTTGGATGGTTGGAAGTTGTTTGAAACACATAACACAGCAAAAACAGAACATGAGATTTAAAGCTCAAATAGTAGTAGTAGAGGAAGAGGATCTCGAAAACAGTAACAACGGCTGTTATGAGAAGGAAGTACGTTGGTCCAGTAAGAATAGTGGAGAAAAACAGAGTAACATAACTGAAATGTTAGGGTGGAAATAAAATTTACCGGCAGAATTGATCCTTTAGCCGAAAAAGGAAAGAAAACAGAATTTGACCAAATGAATATGACCATTATTTCCTATATAAAAGTTTCGTCGGCAACGGTACGGACACAGCCATTTACGCTAGTAGTTCAACCACCGTCGTCAATCATAATTGCGTTTTATTGTGCTCAGATTTAGACAGAAAATCAAAATAAAAGTTTATGAGATTTTTGTTTATTATTTAAAAACATTTAAATTAATTTAAATTCTCCAAAATATAAGTAACAGGTTATCTACCTAACTTAAAAATTTTAACTTAAAAAATGATCATATATTTATAATTACTTGGAAAAGGGTGGCTTGTAAATTACAATTTTGCGCCTGTTTTTGTACTTTGTTTAAACGTAAGTAATAAATGGCTTTTTTTTCTTTCATTCACTAAAAATTATTTTAATTTGTTAAATTGATCTGTTAAATGCCTTCCAATATCTCTATTCATTTTTATTTAAATCCTCATTTAATTAATGACATAACCGAGTCATAGGTTGAAAAAGAGTCCCGACTACGAAGCAATTAATTATTAAATTTCTCTATTTTTTTAATACCTAAGTTTGTCCTTATGAGATGCCTTTTCAAAAAAACTAAAATTTGTAGAAAATTTTAAAAATAAAAAAAGTTTTTATACTAAAGGAAAAGATTATTTCTTTTACCTTATTAAAGGACAATTCAATCTGAGAAAAAGCAATTCAAAAGTCAACCTTAGAAGACAAGCCTAAATATTAGAAAAGTAGAGATACTTAGTGATTAATTGTTACACGGCCAGGACACGGGTGTTGACGCCCACTCCTTTTCAACACATGGCTTCTGTAGGAAAAGCCTAAATATTAGAAAGATAGAGAAACTTAGTAATTAATTGTTACGCGGGCAGGACACGGGTGTTGACGCCCACTCCTTTTCAACACATGGCTTTTGTAGGACAAGCCTAAATATTAGAAAGGTGGAGAATTGCTACGCGGCCAGGACACGGGTGTCGACGCCCACTCCTTTTCAACACCTGACTTTTGTTAAAAATAATGATAATATAAACATCATATTTATAATAATTAAATGCTACTTACATTATAATTTATAGTAAAATTTTAAATAAATTAATTAAATATAACTTAAATTGGTAATTTATTATAATTATTTTAAATTATTAATTTAACTTAAATTTAATTAATTGACATTAAATTTAATAACTTAATTGAATTATCTTATATTTGATTGTCTATATATTGTCCATATATATGATATTGTATATTTCAACGTTATTTTTAATTCAAATTTAATATAAAAATTTATTAAAATTAAAAACTAAAAAAATCTAAAAATTTAAAGAATAGAAAAGTTTTTTAGAATTTCTTAAAATATAAAAAATTTATTTTTTATCCCTTTAATATTTCAATTTATTAGAATTGGTTGAAATTCTATTTACGGTTATTTGTCCCATTTAACTATCTTGGCAATTTCCTTAAGTATGATTAATAGATTGATATATGTTTTACTGATTTTTGAGGTATTCTTAGTATTTTAATAATATAAAATAAAAATATTAGGAGTTAAAAGTTGTGTAGTATTAAAACAAAAGACATCTATTTCTTTAATTTAACAAAATTTAATAATTTTTTCATTGATCATGAATTTCAAAATCAACTATCTCACTTAAATTTATATTTTATATTAAAATTTTAATTATTAATGTTATATTATTAAACCCTTAACAAAAGTATTTAACTAATAACATAAAAAATTGAAAAAATGCTCAAGGGAAAAGTAATAAAAGAATAAGAAGAGCTCAATAAAATCATTTTTTCTAATTTTTTCGATATAGATTCATATTTAAAATTGATAATAAATAAAAAGATCATTCGGAAACAACCTCTTTACTAATTAGAGATAAAGTTATGTGCCACTAAATTTTCTTAATTATCGTGTATTAGCAGGATTTTTATTAGATATTGTTGTTGTTATTATTGTTTATGTTTTATTTAATAAGAGCCTGTGTGATAAGTAATTCTCTTTTTATAATGTAGTTTTTGGTTTTACTTGATGATTTGATTTTTTTTCTTAATTAATTAAATGGAAATCTTTTGCAACTATTATAAATAATAATTAATTTCCAGAAAAACTATTATAAATAATTGATATAAGATTTTTAGAACTTTATCCTCGATTGATAAAGATATAATAAACAATAATTATCTGTAAAATTTAATAGGCAATTTTTAGTTTAAGTTATTATAAAAATGAAAATTATTATTTGTTATAAAACATATTATATAATCATTTTAAAATTTTATTTACCACTAATTGAACGTAATTATTGAATCTAATGATTATTAAAACCATGTATTTAATGTCACTGGTATAGATTATTTTTTATTTACTAGCACCAATATTTCTAAACTCCTAAATCTAATCTTTTAGAATTCTAATTATTATTTGTGTTTACTATTTATATAAAAAGAAACTAATAAATATAGTTTTACAATACAAATTAGTTCATATTTGTTTATTAATTTTGATATTATTATTATTTAACAACTATATAAATTTAGTTATATTAAAATTTTAAATTTTTTATTAAATCTATATAATATTTTAGTTTTTTACAAGTACATAAATTATTTGTTGAATAATTTGAAAATTTGTCTAAGCGAAATCGAAACTTACTAATGACACTTCTGGGAATTATTTTTCATTTTTATAATTAATAAAAATTGAAGAAAATCATAAAGGAAGACGAAAACGAAATTGAAATCGAAATCGAAAGCGAAAACATCAAACTCAATGAAACAAATATTAAAATGCCACAGGTGAGAAAAGGAAACGAAAATAGGAAAGGCCTTTCTGTTGTGCTTTATTATAACGGCACTAAATAGACTTGAAAATATTGGGAATCGGTACAAGAATAAGTGTATGTTTGGGTTGGATGAGTATATATTAGTAAGGTTTTTATTAATAAAGTTTTTTCTCAAAGAAGAGCTTTTTTAAAAGGCTAGTTAACTGTTTGACTGTTATTTAAAAAAGAATTTTTTTGAAAGAGTTTTATATAATAGATTATTTGACAACATATAAATAAAAAATATTTTTAATTTTAACTATATTTTATTTTGTAATAAAAATTATTTATGTATATAAATATTATTTAAAATATATTAAACAATATGCAAATCACAATATATTAATTATTTTATAATTTTAAACCATACAAAACATAAATAAAAATATATTTAACCAAATCTTTTATATGGATTATAACATAAGTAAAAATAATATAAAAAATAAATATTTAACTATATAAAAATTCAAATAATATTATATAAATCTTAAAATAAACGTGAAGATGTGCTTGTGAATATTATATGAATTATGTATAAAATTGAAGGATAAAACAGACTAAAAATAGACTCATTAATTAATTTGAAAAATCTACCTTAAAAGGTATTTTTTTAAAAAGCTCCAAATTTGATCTTCTCATAAGGTTGTATTTTAACTTCCAAAAAAGTCATTTATATTAAAAAAGTACTTTTAAATTTTACTATTAAACATTCATTTTTCTTAAAAATAATTTTTTTAATTTCTTAAAAACAACTTTTTCGATAAAAAATACTTATTTACTTTCCAAAATTGAACCAAATAGGCACTAGCTTGCTATACTAAACAACTTGTAAACAAAGAGGATCATCATCCTCATAGGCCACAACTTTAGAGTTTAGATCGAACTCCTCCGTATCATTATTTTTTGTTTTCTTATTTTGTCCATATCATGCACAAACTTCTTACCAAGTTCATAAGTCAATGTCTTATGGTTTTATGATGCTTTGACGAATAAACCACAGTAGTCATTGACGTATGATAATCTGTAGGCACTCTCAAATTTGGGGGATATGGAGGTTCACCAACCGAATTGCTACTTCCACTAGGTTCGTCTTCCTCACTTTCACGACCGTCGTTTCCACTGACCATGCAATAGTCTTGATCGCAAGACGAGGCCACAAGTTGATTATTCTGCGACGACGGCTTAGTGCATTGGACAAATTCTTCAATGTCTTCCTCGTGCACCAATCGTACCCCGCAACGTTTCACCTTCAAATTGTATGGGGAAAATGACACCTCAAAGTGATTCAAACTCTTCCACCAATCAAGGCTTCTGGTATTGTCTCGCGGAATGAAGACTAACCCTAGTTGGTCAGAGCTGATCCTTGTACCTTCCCATACGTAAATCTAGGTGGCGTCTTGAAATATGAGGTTATGTAATTCAGGTCCCGCTAATAACTGACAGTTTATATAATGGGAACTACCGTAAGTACTTGATGCCCGCACATCTGGTCCGAAAAGTGCACAAACCAGAAACCCCATCCACTTGTTTTCACACCAGTTCTGGGGAAGTTGAAGTTTCAGTGAAGAATCATCTTCTTGGTGGTTAAAGCAGTCAGGAATTCTGCTTCCAGGCAGCAACATTGTAAAGTCATACTCCATACAGCAAATTCCCTGCACTCGGTACAAG
>JANSVA010000218.1:53389932-53402869 GCA_025504915.1 Erythroxylum reticulatum | reverse complement strand
TCCAATAGCAACCTCATTTCATCATATAATTTCATTCTTTTCCCTTAACTCTAAAACATCTCAAATGCAAGATCAAATATAACACCCAAAAACAAAACATTACTCACAGTTTTTCATCACTTACTTGTTTCCAGTAAAAACTCCAACAATAAGAGTAGATAAAGCTTTTGTAGGATGAAGCAAACAGAAATAATTAGTGATAAAACAATATATATGGACTAGTTTTAGTGATGTATAAGCAAAGAGAGTTTTTGTTTGGTGATGGTGCATGCAGTGAAGAACAAACGAGAATGAGCTATAGAAAAATTTTTCTTACAAAACAAGGTGACTACGTGGGTTGAGGAGATCTTGCCACGTGTTACCCTGCATGTGAGCCATTTCTCACAATGTAATTAGCCTGTTAATTCAATATTTTTCTAGTTCAAAATATCTCAAAATTTTAGAAATTCATCAAAAATTCCAAAATAATACTAGTAGTCTCCAAATAAAATTTTAACACAAATAAGACACAATTCACATTTTATTCGCATTTTAAATCAATTATACATAGAAAATGTCAATGAATACATGTACAATTATTTTAATGAATTAAAAATAAATATTCACATATGTGTAAATATACAATGATGCATAAGCGTGCAATGTACTTCAATTTCCTCACAGTACACTCAATTCACTATTCTGGAGTCTAGCCCCGAACATGAGATGTTACATCTTACCCTTACATTCATTAGACTATAAGTGTTAGAATGAATTAATTGCAATAGGTAGGAGTCCCTTGTTCCCATTCCAAAAGGATTTCTAATTATTTTACCAGTTAGACAATGTCTATACGTAGGTAGATCTATTTGACTTAGATTACCTAGAAGGACCTTTATAGCTAATTGACTTATTCGCTTTTGACCAATATAATATTGTCTAGCATACCATAAGATTGCATCATAATTAGTAGTACTAAAAGATGTAACTAACATATAGCTAATATTGTTATTAGTAGTTATAACATCTAGCACAACAAAATGTCGAACATAAAATCATAACCGCAAAATTAGTTGTAAAGTACAAATCCATTCCATCATTACGGAAGTTTACATTAAAATCAAGTTTAACTAACATCAACACAGAAAGAAGATTTCATCAAATCTATGGATGATAGAACACTTCATATGGGATCAAGGGTCAACTACCACGCATGTCTAAGAAAGACATCATATTTCCATCGAGGACTAGAAGAAGACGAAGAAACTGCAAAAGATGCATTCTTTGACTTAAAAGCCATGTATATTAAAGCAAGCCAATTAGTATAGATAGCAATATGTAGCTGTTCCTTCAAAGTTACTAACAGCTTGTTAGATATACTCCCCAGGTTTCGATATTGGGATTATTTATACAGGTTTCCTATGTAGGGCTGCGAAATAAGGGTCAAGGTAAAGGTTCCGAAGAATATTGGCACTTGCCAGTGGGACTCGAATCAAAAGTTATTGTCAGAAAAAGATTCGAAAAGTCTTGCAGCACGGTTCTCAATAAGAAAGAAAAGAAAGATTCCATTTTGTTTTGTTGACTGATAAAACTGACTGATTGAGCTCGATACTGTACTATGCACCATACGACGTTTCTTTTTGTCCCAGTTTTTCTGCTAGAAAGTGGGTGTCAATAGACTTTGCAAACAAATACATTTCTCAAATGGCCAAGGATGATTAACCAGATCAAACTTTTATTGCCCATTTTTATTTATTGGAAGGTATTTTCCAGGGAAATTTTGTGCGGTTGTTAGACAAGAACTATAGAGTGAAGGTGGACAAACTTTGCATAAGCTCTTAAAACAAGGGGCGGAAGTCGGACGAGTGTATTAACAGGGCAAATTTGTAAATATATGTTCAATGGGTCCAGATCCTCTGTCCAATTTTATGGTATCTTATTGTATCCAATGAATCTCAACCATTTACTTATTTAGATCCCACATGGGTCTCACATAAATAAACACGGGTCCCACACAAATGAATGGTTGAGATTCATAGGAAAGAATAAGATACCATAAAATTGGACAGAGGATATTGTCCCCTAGCCACCATAGGTACAGTAACAACTAGGACCTGTAAAGCATTGTCTCAGGGGATAGGATACTCTGTCCAATTTTATGGTGTCATATTCTGTCCCATGAATCTCAATCATTCATTTGTGCAGGACCTGCGTTTATTTATGCGAAATCCACGCGAGACCCACACAAATAAATGGCTTAGATTCATTGGATACAATAAAACACCATAAAATTAGATAGAGGATCTGGACCCGGTGGCTGGACCCCCTGAGACATTGCCTTACAGGTCCTAGTTGTCACTATACATTCATTTACTCCAAATTTAAAGAAACTAACAGAAAGAAAGTACAGTTAACCTCAAATTTCATTAACATTAGGGAGCTTAAAAAATTGAAATTAAAAAAAGGAAAATTAAACATCCATTTATGTGTACATTGACCAGATCACACGAATAATGTCCTTGTTTTTTCTATGCCTACATGTTAAAAGATAATTGCATAGATTAAAAGATAATTATATAAATTAATATATAATCATATAAATTATATAAGGATTAAATTACAAATTTTGCACAATCATACATAATATTATTTACCTAGATATTATGTTGAATTCACGAAAACTAATTTACATTCAAATTTTGATGATTATCTTTTATATTAAAATTTGAACTTTCAATTGCTTCTTTAGTAATTATTAGGGGATAACACTGAACCAATTCAAGGGTGTTTTAGTGCATATCATCTTCTACTCACGTATGAATGAGTTTAATTGATTAGAATTTTGCAATTCTCATACTAATCTAATAATCTGCGCAGCCAATATACAACAAAAGTTCATTGTCATATATTTATTAGGAGTATATGACATCTAGATTAATGAATCAATCTTGTGAATAATATGTCAGTGAACAGATATTATATGTCATCCCCTAGGTTATATCTGGTATTAATCTCTTTTTGATCTCGTTCATTTCATTATATCATGATTGTATTCAATTATCTTTCTTAGATATGGTGGTCCCCTTTAAATATGTTTTATGGGAGTTTTTAAATACACTGATCTTACCCTATTTTCAATTCTTTCGAACAAATTTATTTTTTGTTCACATAATCGGCTCATAAGATTGAATCATACATGATTTGTTGGTAACAATCTAACATAGCAAACCTTAAATGTAATTCTTTTAATCTAAATTTAATTTTCTTTCCCAGAATTATTTTATAATATCGCATCATATATGATCTGTTGGTATCTTCTAATGTAGCAAAGCTTTAATTATAAAAGATTAGATAAAAGTCTTGAGGGTATTTAGCTAGACACGTTAACCTCAAGATTCTCACACAATATAAGTTGAGATTATGTAAGTTACATTAGTTTCTTTTATGGTCATATTTGCACATATGGTATAAGTCATGTGTTACGATATTAAATTATATTATCTTTGTATGAATGTCTTTCATTTGCAAAATATTGCACAAATGTTTGTTCAAACATATTGAATGTTTAATTTGGGTTCACTTATATACTCCAAAACAAAGTTTTTCATAACTCTCATGTGACAACTTAAGACAAATATAGTGATATTTTAATAACTTTACACCAACTACCTTGTAATTTATGGTTTAAGTTTCTTGCTCTCAATTATTACCTAGATAATAAACTTTATACTTGCCTTATCTCTAGTGATCACAAATGACCAGAGATGGTACAATGTGTAATCTCCATAAGCCTAGTTGACTTCACATGCCCAATATACACACCTCTATAAATTAGCTTTGTCATTGGATTTGTCACTATATCTTATGTAAATATATACTACATGTTCACTTATCCTTCTATGACTATATCTTTTGTGCAATTATACTTAGTATCTATATGCTTGGTTTTACAATGACATTTAGGATCTTTTATATAAGCAATTGTTGCTTGATTATCACATCTGATAGTTCCTTGTTTAATTTTGGTTTTAGTGACTCTCAAATGAACTAAGAATTGTAGAAACCATACAACTTCTTATGCTGTTGTTGGAAACTACAAATTCAACTTCTATTATAGAGAATGCAATATAAGTTGTTTTCCTTTTGTTTACCTAACTTAAAATTTTTAACTTATAAAATGATCATATATTTATATTTACTTGGAAAAGGGTTCCTTGTAAATTACAATTTTACACATGTTTTCTACTTTGTTTAAACGTAAGTAATAAATGATTTCTTTCACTCACTAAAAATTATTTTAATTTGTTAAATTAATCTATTAAATATCTTCCAATATCTCTATTTATTTTTGAAAAACCGAAGGGGGTAATTGTTTCACAAACTTTTCAATTTTACCGTGGATGTCTGTAGCACAAACGAAAACGAAAACAATAAAAAACGAAATGATAAAAAAGCCAAAAATTTAGTAACACAGTTTGGCATACCTTGTCTACATCTGTGGGATCCTCACCTAACTTAATAACTTTCACCAAAGTACAATAGATTTACCCAAGGCTTTACTGACTTGACACCACTCAATCTTTAACACTATCTCTCAACCTCACTTCCCGTGAAAGGATTTCACACCCAATAGTACGATCGTCTTGTACTAATCTCAATAGAAGATTTTTTAAACTACTTTTAATTAAACGAAAATTAATAAAAATAACTCAAGTACTTAATCAATAAAGATCTGAACAATAATGTACTTGAGATAAAAGAACGACTTCCCTATAGTTTCAACTTCTCGAAATAATTTACCAATAGAAACAATTAATCCCAACTTCAGCAGCTTCAATTAAACCATACGAGATGCCAGTGTTTATCTGTCGAAGAACAACTCACAACCCCGAATGAAGAAGTCTTGAAAAATAACAAGCTGACCCATGGTTTTTGCAATCATCGAAAACATGCACGTGCAGCTTTTTCTTTCAATAACAATTAAGACTCTTCACAATCTAACACACGCTCCACCGAAACTAACACTCATTGCACCATTAACTTCTCTCACTCAACACACACGATTTTACTTCAGCTATAAACCCAGATATATAAAATTGCCACAATATCACTTTTTCAATCAATAATTCATGCACACATAACCCCACAGTTGTATATGAGAAGACCAAAACACCTAAAACAAATGTGAGCTACTTTTTATGTGTTAACCAACGACTGCATTATTTAAATCTTCAATTAATGCACATCTTCACTTTAACATCCACTACACACACGCGTCATCTTCACTTTGATTAATACAACAGCCACTGCACATTTAATTGCTTACGCAGGATACGCACCAGCACTTGGCTCATGCGTAACACTAATATATACGTTTAACTATTCACCACACCATCTTAGATTGCCGCAGATACACACAAACACTTGACCCACTGGACAATTAATTCATGTTAACTCTAAGTCACACGCATGCACATCATTTAAGTGCAGCGTACTCACATTGGTGATAGTCTTTTGGCGTGAATATCAGATGTGCACAAATCTTTCACACAATCAAAGTCCCACTTAAATTCAAACATGCAACATCATCCTTTTAATTTCATCAATCCACAATTTTTAAATCCCACTACAATTAATTTTATATGTCCAGTTAAAATGCCAAAACTAAATAGCGTTGTTTGTTACAAATATGAAATTTCACCTAAATAACATAATTGGACATATAAATCAAATGCACAATCCATATGAAAAATACTCCCCCTTAATCAAACATCAAGTTCCAAAGAACATCAAGTTATCCAAACATCCTAATTTCTCCCTCTTGGGAAAAAGAAGCTAAAAAGCATAATGAATAGTCAAGCATATACGTTGAAATCTCCCCCTGAATGGAAAATTCACCATAAACAATCTGATGTCTTCCCCTTGGGACAAAACATTGTCAAAAGGAAGAATGTCTTTAACATTGTCAATCTCAGTAAATAAAGAAGCATAAAAATCAGTAGAAGGTTCAGCGGAAGAATCATAAGCACGCTAAGAAGACAAATTACCATTATTTAAAATACTAAGATATATGCCCGAAAGAGAGAGAGATGCCTGAGAGACAATCATTTGTTATGCCCAAAAGAGAGAGAGATACCCGAGAGAGAATCATCTGTTATGCCCGAAAGAGAGAGAGATACTTGAGAGAGATTCATACCGATGAGAGAGCTGAGTCGCCTTCTATGGAACCAAATAGAAGTCACAATGTAAAGTACTGAAAAGATGAGACGACAATAGCAACATAAAACTAAAGAACTAAAAAGACAAATATTTTCTTTTTCTTTTTTTAAGTATCGTTTTTTTAAACATAAAAAAAAACTTCAAAAATGTAAAGTACATAGTCCCTATGCCCCTCGAAGAAATTCAAACCTGGTTTTTTCTTCTTCATATTATCTTTGTCATCGATTTCTTCTTTAGAAGTAACTGACTTGTCCTCTGTTTCACCAATTGCTTTACAAATAGTAATTAACTGTGAATATGTATAATTTCTTGTTTTTCCTTCATTACGTTTTTATGCTTGTACTTGACCCTTTCTAATTCAAGTGTGCTTCGATACCATGGGCTGCTGCTGGAAATTTAATGGAGAGTGTCTAGATTTTTTATTTTGACCACTTTGAAACATTATTTGTAACATCTTTTAGCATCTCGACTTTATGTGCCCGATAACTCCACAACAATAACATGTGGGTACAAACCTTCGATTCTTTCTCGATATTTCTTCTTTCCGAATAGATCTGAACATATCATTTATCTCCTCATTCACTTTAGAGCACACACCTTTATAGCCAATGCCTTGAAGATCCTCTTTAACTTTACCAATTTCAATTAACTTTTCTATTTTTTTTGTGTCTCCATTTAACATTCTCAATCCCTTTTATTTATTTACTAATTTCATTCTAGCTTCACCAAGCTCATCTGACATCAACATCAATTTCTTTTCTAACTCTTGTATGGTGTCTTTCATGGAGAGATTCTCTTCCTTCAATCTTTCATTTTTTCTACATATTTTCACCCATTTTTTATACATTAATTCATAAGCCTTGTAAATGTTCTCCTTTTTATCACCTAAACCACTTTCATCACTGTCATAATCTGAGATCAAGCTTCGAGTTGAATCATCTGTGTGTTTCTCAAAATTTCTTAATTTTCCCTCTTTTCTGAATTCATTTACTTCCTTCTTAGTTACTGTTAAGCAAGTAACTGGATTTTTGTTATATAAGGTAACCAACGCAGCACTATTCGCTATTTCTTTTTTGCTACCATATTCACTCTCAGAATCATTCTCAATCCAGGTGCTTGTGAAAGACTTTCCTTTTTTCTTCTCTAAAGTATTAGCATATTCGGATTGAATGTGTCCGAAGCCTTGACGTTCATGACATTGGATTCTCTTTACCTTCTTTTCACCTTTTTGTATTTTGACTTGATGTTTTACATTACTGTTCGATGAACTTTGACCATTGTCTAAAGTCAGGTCTATCCTTTTTCATTCTCTTCATCCACTTACTGAACTCTCGTGTTAATAGCTCCATATCTTCATTCTTGCTGGATTCATCTTCTAAGTCGTTCATGACTTTACTATCTCTGCTTGCAATGCTAATTCTTTCTTCTTCTCTCGATTGCCCTTCAACAAATTCATTTCGAAATTTGTAGGAATTCCAATTACCTTCTCAAATGAAAAATCATTGGTGTCATGAGCATCCTCAATTGTTGCTCAACGTCTTCTTGATAAGTTTCATATTGGAATATTTCTTCCCGACTTGGTGTGCCTGATTCGCTATATCTCGCAATCTTTCATGAAAGTCTCCAATAGTCTCATTTTCATCCATCTTCAGTTCTTCAAACCTCACAGCTAACATTTATAGTTTTGACGCTATCACAGATTAGGAATCTTCATGAATAGTCTCCAAAGCATCTCTCACTTCTTTAGCCGATTCACAGGCTGATATTATTGAGAAAAAGCGTCCTTTATCAACGACATTGAATATCGCATTCATTTCTTGTGAATTTCCAAGTTCACTTTCTTCTTTGGCCCTTGTCCATTCAAATGAATCTTTTTGAACTACCTCTCCTTTATCATCAATGATTATTAGATGCATCCACCCAGGTACTACTAAATGTCAAGCTTTTGTGCCTGAGCTTGGATGAAGACTTTTATTCGTAATTTTCATACAAGATGGTTAGAATTGTCCAACAGCGATGGCCTGATAATTGATGTTCCTTCTCTTATAGCCATGATTGCAAAACTCGGATCTGCACCAACTTACTACCAAGTTCTGAATCAGTGACCTTGCTCTGATACCAATTGAAAAACCAAAGGGGGTAATTATTTCACAAACTTTTCAATTTTACCATGGACGTTTCTAGCACAAACGAAAACAAAAACAATAAAAACGAAATAATAAAAATGACAGAAATTTGATAACGTAATTCGACATACCTTGTCTACATCTATGAGATCCTCACCTAGCTTAATAACTTTCACCAAAGTACAATAGATTTATCCAAGGCTTTCTGAGCCGACACCACTTAACCCTTGACACTATCTCTCAACCTCACTTTCCATGAAAGAATTTCACACCCAATAGTACGACCGCCTCATACTAACCTCAATAGAGAATTTTTTAAACTACTTTTAATTAAATGATAACTAATAAAAATAACTCAAGTACTTAATCAACAAAGAATTGAACAATAATGTACTTGAGATTAAAAAAAAGACTTCCCTATGGTTTCAACTTCTTGAAATAATCCACCAATAGAAGCGATTAATCCCAACTTTAACAGTTTCAATTAAACCATACAAGGTAGCAGTGTTTATCTGTCAAAGAACAACTCACAAACCCAAATGAAGAAGTCTTGAAAAATAACAAGCTAACCCACGGTTTTTGCAATCATCGAAGACATGCACATGCAACTTTTTCTTTAGGTAACAATTAAGTCTCTTCACAATCTAACACACACTCCACCGAAACCAACACTCACTGCACCATTAACTTCTCTCACTCAACACACACGATTTTACTTTAGCTATAAACCCAGATATATAAAATTGCCATAGTATCACTTTTTCAATCAATAGTTCATGCACACATAATCCCACGGTTGTATATATGAAGACCAAAACACCCAAAACAAATGTGAGCTACTTTTTATATGTTAACCCATGACTAAGTTCTTTAAATCTTCAATTAATGCACATCTTCACTTTAACATCCACTGCACACACACGCCATCTTCACTTTGATTAATGCAACATCCACTGCACCTTTAATTGCATACATAGGATACGTACCAGCACTTGACCCACGCACAACACTAATATATACGTTCAGCTATTCACCACACCATTTTAGATTGCTGAAGATGCACAAGCACTTGACCCGCTGAACAATTAATTCACATTAACTCTAAGTCACACACATGCACGTCATTCAAGTGCAGCATACTCACGTTGGTGATAGTCTTCTACTGTGAATGTCAGATGTACATAAATCTCTCACACAATCAGAGTCTCACTTAAATTCAAACATGCAATAACCTTATCCTTTTAATTTCATCAATCCACAATTTTAAATCTCATTACAATTAAATTTTTATATTTCTAATTAAAATGCCAAAATTAAATAAAAGATATATATAATATATGTTAACAATTTTTATTTAAACCCTCAATTAATTAATGACATGACTGACTCATGTGTTGAAAACGAGTCCTGGCAGCATAGCAATTAATTATTAAGTTTCTCTACTTTTCTAATAACTAGGCTTGTCCTTTACGGTCAACTTTTAGTTGCTTTTTCAAAAAATTAAAATTTGTAAGAAAAATTTAAGAATTTTAAAAATAAAAAAGGTTTTTATACTAAAGGAAACAATTATTTCTTTTACCTTATTAAAGGACAATCCAATCTGAAAAAACAGCAGCTCAAAAGTCAACCATAAAGGACAAGCCTAAATATTAGAAAAGTTGAGAAACTTAGTAATTATTTGACGCCCACTCCTTTTCAACACGACTTTTGTTAAAAATAATCATAAAATATACATCATATTTATAATAATTAAATGCTACTTATATGATAATTTATAGTAAAAATCTTAAATTTGAATTAAATTAATTAAATATAAGATAAATTGATAATTTATTATAATTATTTTAAATTATTAATTTAACTCAAATTTAATTAATTCATATCAAATTTAATAACTTAATTGAATTATCATATTACTGATATTTGATTGGTACATATTTGATATTGTATGTTTCTACATTATTTCTAATTAAAATTTAATATAAAGATTTTTTAAATTAAAAACTATAAAAAATCTAAAAATTGAAAGATTAGAAAAGTTTTCCAGAATTTCTTAAAATATAAAAAATATATTTTTACTCTCTTTAATATTTCAATTTCTTAGAATAAGTTGAAATCTATTTACGTTTATTTGTCCCATTTAACTATCTTGGCAATTTCCTTAAATATGATTAATTGACTGATATACGTTTTACTGACAATGAGACTTGAACTTTGAGATATTCTTAGTATTTTAATAATATATAATAAAAATATCAGGAGTTAAATGTTGTGTAATATTAAAACAAAGAAATGTTGTGTAATATTAAAACAAAGGACATGTATTTCTTGAATTTAACAAAATTTAATAAATTTATGATTGATCATGAAGTTCAAAATCAACTATTTCACTTACTTTTATATTTTATATTAAAATTGTAATTATTAATGTTATTAAAGCCTTAACAAACGTGCAATATATATTATATTTAACTAATAAAATAAAAACTGAAAAATGTGCTTGAGGGGAAAAAATTGAAAGAATAAGAAGAGCTTAATAAAATTACTTGTTTCTATTTTCCATTGTGGATTCACGTTTAAAATTGATATATTTATAATAAATAAAAAGATCATTTGAAAACAATCTCTCTAACATATTGTTTTTATGCTTATTTAATAAGGGCCTATTTGATAAGTTTTTGGTTTTAAAATGTAGGTTTTGGTTTTACATCATGATTTGCTTTTCTTTCTTTCTTAATTAAATGGAAACCTTTTTTTGCAACTATTATAAGTAATAATTAATTTCCAAAAAACTATTATAAATAATTGATATAAGATTTTTAAAACTTTTTCCTTGATAATAAAGATATAATAAACAATAATTATCTGTAAAAATTAATAGACAATTATTAGTTTAAGTTATTATAAAATAAAAATTATTATTTGTTATAAAACATAATATATAATCATTTTAAAATTTTACTTACCACTAATTGAAAGTAATTATTGAATTTAATGATTACTAAAACCATATATTTAATGTCACTGGTATAGATTATTTTTTATTTACTAGCACCAATATTTTTAAACTCTACATCAAATCTTTTAGAATTTTAATTATTATTTGTGTTTACTATTTATATATATATATATCAAAAGAAGCTAATAAATATAGTTTCACAATATAAATTAGTTCATATTTGTTTATTAATTTTACAATATAATCTTATTTCACGCAACTGAAAATCGTCGCCAGTTCGTCCAAGCACCAAGGGGAATCAGCATAGTTTTGGGAAAAAACAATTACTGCAAATCTCGAGTTCTCAATTCCTTTGATGATGTCTTCAGAAATGTTTTTGCCTCTCTCGAGCTCTCGATCATCCTTGAAAGTTACGATCCCTATTCGACGTAAAACATTATACAAATGACTGACAAAGTTTTTGCGGGTATCTTCACCTCTGAAGCTAAGAAAGACATCATACTTCGATCGAGGACTAGAAAAAGACGAAGAAACAGCAAAAGATGCATTCTTAGACTTAAAAGCCATGTAAATTAAAGCAAACCAATTAGTATAGATAGCAACATGTAGCTGTTCCTTCAAAGTTACAAACAGCTTGTTAGATATCTTCCCCAGGTTTTGATATTGGGATTATTTTTATACAAGCCTTTGTTTTTCTTTTCCTATGTAGGGCAGTTTCTGCGAATTACGTTCCGAAGAATATTAGCATTTGCCAGTGGGACCGAATCAAAAGTTATTGTCGGAAACAGAGTCGAAAAGTCTCGCAGCACGGTTAAGATTGTGTTACGTGCATGAAACGTAACATGAGACATGCATATTTGCTTCTGACGTGCCAAAAGCTGATGTGGCTATTTCTTATTGTTAAGTTTTAATACGAATAAGTGGACCATGAGTTTCATTAGAACTGATGTCTTAAATTAAGGCCCCGTTTGTTTTCATTTTTTTTTCCATTTTTGGTTATGGTTTTTATTAAAAATGAAACTTTATATTAAAACACGTTTGGTTGATATTGTTGTGTTACAATATTTTAAAAATTAAAAACTACAACCAATTTACTAAAACCAGAAAATTACGTTTCTCTAATATTTCATAACAGATTTTCTTCTACTCTAAAACAGGTTTTTCTCTTCGCTGCACTGTATCTTTGTCTTCACAGCTTGCTGTGATTTTTTTGTGACTCCAGGTTTGTGCTCTATTTTTCCACATATTTGGTTTGTGCGCGATTTCCTATCTGCTTGTATGTGTTCTTTTCGTTTACTCTTTCGGTGCGTGGACATGGCTTTCTCTTTTCCTTTTCTGCTTGACACTGTTTCTTCATGGAAGCACCTCAGCCTACCATGACAATCGGAAGCTTCTTCTATGACAGCCGAGAATATGAATATAGGCACGAACAAGAAAAGGTAGAAGTTGGTTTTGGGAGCCATTTCAATGTAAAACGTTTATCAGTACTTACGAATGAGAATTTAGTAGACTGGTGTAAGTAAAAGATGTTAAGGAGTAGGATAGTGTACCTTATATTTGTTTTCAATGAATCCCTATAGGAAAGCTTGCGAATGGTTTTAGAGTAAATCTCCATCGAAAGAGGAACATGGAATAGTCCATGATTTAGGTGGTT
>JANSVA010000218.1:53357789-53369711 GCA_025504915.1 Erythroxylum reticulatum | reverse complement strand
CTGCTGCTTCTTTTTGATCTGACAATTAAATAAATTGGTTCTTCAAAAACAGTTGCCAGCCTTCACGTTTCTATGCAGCCACACAGCACATCCAACGCCAGCTACCTCTTTATCTCCTATTTTTCTTGTTTCTTCACTCACGCTGCCCCTCACGCAATCTCCTTCTATTTTTGCTCTTTCTCCACACAAATTCGTTTTGCTTTTTCTCCACACAACTTCGAAGCTCCTCCAGTAATCGTCGCACAAGGCAGCACACACTTGCGAAAATCCAACTGCACTTCACGTTATTTTCTTCTTTTTCAAGCCCTTCATGTACTCACCCAACTCCTATCTCCATGCTACAGCTGTTGCCTCTCCACGCTACACAGCACACTACACAAACGTCCACTTCTCCAAGACACACTTCACACACGTTTCTGCCTCAAACAGCAGCCCACAAACCACACACGCACACCTTTCCTCCACAAACGTCCAGCGTCCTTTTATTGTGTTTTTTGTGATATAGTTTATTTCTCTCCAAACTACTCACACACCCACAAACACAACAGCTCCCGCCAATCACGCAAGCACTATATGATCTGACTAAATAAGTTATTCCTCTTGGTCCACACAACATATCCAGCCCCCAAGCACTACCTTTTGTTTCCTTCTTTATATATGGATGTGACAATTTAAGGCCTCTTATGTTTATGGTAGCATTTGTGCCACGCTACTCCTTAGTACACTACAAAAAAAAATTAAAAGTAAAGTAGCATCAATTGTCCCAAAAATTAATTTATCACAGTTAAACCAAAATACAACAATTTTTGCCCATATAATCACAAATTAAATGTAAGGCATCATAATTCACATATTTATCAAATAAAGTTATAAAGACCTATTTTAGTGACAAAAAACTCATTCAAAAGATATAGAATTATGTTTGAATAAATGAGTTTGTCAGAAACATGCAATATATTCTTAATGTTTAATTATTTGAACCTGATAATTTATTGAGAATTTGTGTGTTTTAATCTATTTATCTTCATTTGTATGCTTTTTCTGTTATCGTGTTTAATAGTTTGAACTTCTCAAAATAGTGCGAACAAATTAATTTTTATTTAGGTGTTTTTTATCTTGATTTAGCATTGTTAGAAGAACAACATATTGCCATCACAAAGACAAGCGATGAGGTTGAGAAGACATACTATACAGCATGAGAAAGGTCTAACAGATTTTATATTAATTTCAGGCAAATGACTACTGCCAACAACATTAAGATCATTATTCCACAAATTGAAAGTGTTAAAAAATATCTTAAATTTGTGGAGAACATTTTCATTATGCAGATAAGTATCTTGCTTGTGCAACAATGACTGAATTCACAACTATAAAGTTTAATAGGTCAAGGAGCATGCAACAACATGTCCTACAGATGACAAATATTGCAGCAATATTAAATACCTGTAATATGATATTGATGACTCCTTTTTAGTGCAATTCATTATAAACGTTTTGCCTCCGAATTATAAACCTTTTTAAATTAACTACAGTACTATAAAAGACAAGAGGAATGTTAATGAATTGTCCAGTATGAAAGAATCAATGAGTTCATTCAATTAACCTTGTGGGCTAAGGAGCTAACAAGATTAACAAGTCAAAGGCTAAGAAATTTAAGAAGAAAGTGTCTACTAAACTGACGTAGGTTACTACTAATATTGACAAAAAGGAAACAAAGAAAGATAAATGTCATATATGTAGGAAATTATATGAAACGTAAGGCTTAGTTTGATAAAACAAAAAAAAAGTACATAAGTGGAGTTCCTTCTGATACTTGTAGCTTGATATAAGTGCTACTACTCATAATTCTAATGTTATATTAGGATTCCTTACAATGTTAACCAAAAACCCAACTGAGATTTTTTTGTGAGAAACTGTAAGAAGTTCTTAGTTAAAGGCATAGGGAATTATTGTCTAATATCTAATATTGGTTATCACATAGATCTAATACAAACTCTCTATATACCTTCAATTATGGAAACTTAGTTTCTATTTCTAAATTTAATAAAAGAGGTTTACTTTTAAGTTTGGTGATGGTTGTTTCAATTTATTTAAACATAATTCCATTGTTGGTTGTGGACCTCTTATGAATAATTTATATAAACTGAAACACGATATTAATTTTTTTGAATCCTTATTTTATATTTATCATACCATTGAAATTAAGCGTATCATGATGAATGATAATTTAGCTTACTTATGACATAAATGTTTAGCTCATATATCCAGCGAAAGATTGAAAAGATTGGTAAATAATGAAATTCTTTCTAATTTAGATTTTATTGATCTCAGTATATGTGTTGATTGCATTAAAAAGAAAGCAAACCAAATGTAGAAAAAAAAAGGAGCCACAAAAAGTATTCAATTCCTTGAAATTATGCACACTAATATATATAGAACTTTTGACACTTTAGACATTGGTGGAGAAACGTATTTTATCACATTTATAGGTTTTTTTCACATTATTGATATGTATATTTGCTTAGTGAAAAATATTAAGTTGTAAACGTCCTTGAGGTGTTTATAAAGGAAGTTAAAACCTAAAAAAAGTATTAAAAAAATGTAAGATTTGATAAAGGTGGTGAATATTTTGGAAAATATGATGACTTAGGAAAACATCCAAGTCCATTTGCAAAGTTTCTCGAAAAACATAACATATGTACACAAGACACTATGCCAAACACACATTAACAAAATGGTGTGACAAAAAGGCATAATAAGACATTAATAAATATAGTTATGAGTATGATAAGTAATTTCTCATTCCCAAAACCTTGTGGATGCATGCACTCAAAATTGTTATGCGTTTGGTAAATAACATTCCTAGTAAGGCAATCCTTAAATCTCTTTTTGAGTTATAAACTAAAATCAGACCTATTATGAGGCATTTGCATATTTGGGGTTGCCTAGCAAAAGCACCAGTTTATAATTCATATGAAAGGAAATTTTATTCTCAAACAGCTAGTAGTTATTTTATTGGTTACTAGAGAATCTAAAGGATATAGGTTTTATTGTCCAAATTGTAGTTCAATAATTGTTGAAATAGTTGATGTCAAGTTCATTGGAAATGATTTTTCAAAAAGAAGCTCATTGAATTTGATGAGATTAGTTGGAGTGCTGAAAACTGTATAGTGGATATTAGCGAAATAAGGGTTAATGTTCCATTAGCTATAAATGTCTTAGCATCCATATCTATACCAAATATTATCCCAATATTGAAAGAACGAAATGATTATGGATAATATTTGGATAAAATAGCACCTTGTGAAGGAACTAACTTACAACCAATTGACATAAATGGACACATAGAATAGCTTTAAATAAACCTGTAATAATAAGGCGATAATTTATTCCTAATGACTCCGTGATTTATTTGCAAGAGTTAGAATTTGATTACGACACTAATAAGGATCCTATTTGTTTTCTTAAGCCATAAAAGTGACAAGTTTGATAGATGAATTGATGCTATAAAAGGTGAGTAAAATTCCATGGCACAAAATAATGTATGGGATTTTATTGATTTATGAGAAGGATTGAAGCAAATAGAATGCACATAGGCCTTTAAGACCAAATATAACTCGAATGACAATATTAGACGATGTAAAGCTAGACATATTGCTAAAGGTTAATGCTGAAAAATATGACATTGATCATAAATAGACCTTTTCACCTGTTCACAAAAGACATATTGAGAATAATTATGGCATTAGTGGCTCGGTTAGAATTAGAATTACGTTAAATGAATGTGAAAACTATTATTCCAAATGGTGGTCTTGAGCATAAAGTTTGTATGGATCAACATAAAGTTTTTTCTATAGAAGGAAAGGCTCATATGATGTGTAAACTTAAGAAAATATATAGATTTAAACACGGTTCTTGAGCATGGTATATTAAGTTTAATGATATTATAACATCTTTTAGTTTTCGAAAAAATATTATTGATCAATGTATCTACAAAAAGATTAGTGGGACTAAGTTTACATTCCTAGTTTTATACGTTAATAATATTTTCTTGAGAGATGTAATATAAACAAATGTTTAGCAAGGATTGTCCCAATATAAAAAGAGCATAAATTTATTCTCATGCAATGTTCAAAGAAAGATATGGAAAGCAAACAAATAGAATCTATTCCATATGCTTCCATTGTTGGTAGTTTGTTGTATTTGCAAACATGCACAAGATCCAATATCAACTTTGTGGTTAAAATGCTAGGCAGATATCAAAGTAATCCTAATGTAGACCGTTGGAAAGATGCAAAGAAAATTTTAAGGCATCTTCAAGGAACAAAGAACTACATGCTCATATATAAAAGATCTAATATATTAGAAGTAATTGGGTATTCATATTCAGATATTGTTGGATGTGATGATAGTAGAAAATTAACATTTGACTACTCCTTTATACTAAAAAAGGAGTAATTTCATTAAAAAAATGCTAAACAATATGTCATTGTTTCATCTACTATCGAAGTGAAATTTGTAGCTTACTTTGAGGATACAATACATGTCTTTTGTTTTTAGAATTTTATTTTAAAGTTTAGGGTTGTCGACACTATTACTCAGCCACTAAAATTTTATTATGACAATTATGCAACAATTTTCTTTTCTAAAAATGAAAAATACTCTAGAGGTGATAAACATAAAGAGTTGAAGCATTTTTTCATAAAGTAGGAAATTCAAAAACAAAATTGACTATATTGAGACTAATCTTATAATTGCAAATCCATTAACAAAAGACTAAAACTAAAGATATTTAAGAAGCATGTTCATGACATGGATCATGGTTATATTGACGGTTGTTTTTAATGGGGTTTTAAAACTTTTGAGCTCAATAAAAGTTTTTTCTTAACAATTTTCTTATTTATTATTATTATGTATATGTAACTCTTATTAAATAAGAAATAAAAATTTTTATGAGACATTAATGTGTACCTTTATGATAATGATATATTACTTATGTTACCTGACTTGATAAATTACTATTCTTGTAGTATATGGAAGGAAATATACCATGTTGAAGTGCATGGCCACTATAACCCGCATTATGTGGTTTATTATTTTAAGGTAAATTATAAAGATATTAAGAGATTTGTTTATGTGTGCTTAATGTTTATTCTATTAAAATAAAGTTTAAAGTATAGGGTCAAGTGAGAGAATGTTAGAATGTGGTGCGAATAGTGGCTATTTTCTATATATATTTATCATCATATTAATATAATTAAAGAGTTTTATTGGTCCATATTTCCTATATAATAATAGAATAAATCTTAATTGTTTATTTTTGTCACTTGATGGACATACCATATTACAAGTTATAGATATATAAATTAGTCATCCATCTATTAATTAAGATTACAGAAAATTTTTCATCAAAAATTTTATAGTTGTAGAGACTTAAAAGAGACAAATCAAATTTAAACAAAAGCACGATAAAGTCTATTTATCTCTCTATGATAATAACATCTTCCACATTAAGTACAAAATATTATACCTTAATTATTTGTGACAATTATTTATTTACGATCTTAAAGTTATTGTGTTAATTTTTATCATAAATGGAATTTAATATAATTTATAGTTCTTATTAATATTACAAAATTGTATAAAATTTCATATTCAAAAATGAAATTTACCCCAATTTAATTGTATTATTAGTGTTAGCTTGTCTTATTTTAAAGATATTGGACACTTTAAGACCTAAATATCCAATCACATATATATTTAATTGAAAGGTTTAGATAAATCTAAAATAACTCTTACTATAGGAGGGTCCAGCAATCCTTTAGCTTAATAACTGTTGGCCAAGGGATTGACCATTTATCTATTATATGTTCTATAATTAATGGACAACAGTCCTGCTTGTCTTAAGATAAGCTGAATTTTGGTAAATTACCACTTGCACTATTACAATCGATCGGTACTTTCTCTAAGCAAAACAAGTATGTAATGAGCTTGTAAAAGTACATTCTTATGTCTGGCAAGTATATACATTCTTTTTTTTAACCTATTTAATTATTAATAATCAATTACTCCCAAGAATTTAATATTTGCAGAATAAATCCAAAAAAAATGAATGTATAAGAACAAGGGAAGTGAGAAAATAATAATCACCAATCGTATATTTGAAACCAACAAAATAGGCGGCGGAGCATGCACGTGCGTTGAAATCTCTAAATGGGGTGGATTCGTTCTAAAGACTGACAGGAATGCAAATGTCTTCACGTATATAGAAGAAGAAGAAGAAGACAGAGACTAGTTACAGTTTTCAATTATACAAGTCTTGGTCTCGAGTCTTGACCCATAAGATGCAGAATGGAAGAGGGTTACTGTGTCGTCATTGAATTCATTCCACCAACGCGTTATTTAGTATTCCGTCTAGACTGGAAGGAAATTTTTGGACACATATACAACTCTTACTGCCTAGTTGAAAAAAAAGAGAGAGAAAGAAATCTTTATGGACATTCCATTCCACGTAATTACTACAAGGTATTTACCTTGATTTAGCTTCAATGAAAGGTAGGAAATGTTTGTTTGGGAGTATCGGCAAGAAGTGTTGTGTATGATTATGTTTTCATTTTTTAATTCAGTAAATGAATTGCTTCATTAAAATTTTCAGTTTTAGTTTCTAATTTTATCTATTAATTTTTTTAAAAAATCATTTAAAAAATTTTAATTTTCTGTTTTAATTTTATTCCAATATAGTTTCATTATTAATTTGATAATATTATTTAAGTATTTAACTACTAACTAAACTTGCAATCATTATAATTTAATCGTTCAATAATAAGCATTTTAATTTATTTTATATTTTAAATAAATAAAGAGTATTTTAAAATATGAAAACTGAAATTATTATTAATACTAAATATTATATTTTGAATTTCTAATAATTTTTTAAATTATTTATACAGAACAAATTTATCTATTAAAAATCTGAAAAATAGCAGTTATTATAAATATTTTAAAATTATATTATTTATTTTTCAATATAGTATGATTTATTTATTTTTAATATTTATTAGTAAAGATTATTAAATAAAATTGTTCTTTAATTAATAAATAATTTTAATTCATTTCAACGTTTATTTAATATTTTATCTTTGCAAGCATTTAATGTGTAATTAATTGGAGATTAAGACTTAAATAAAAATTTATTTTGTAAAAAAAAAGCTAAAATGATGAAAACAAAACAAACAACAACAAATAGCGGAACCAAGCCGTTCTTTACAAATGGCAGGTTATTATATTCCAATTATTGGGAGGAAAAAACAAGCAATCATTTTTTCCTACTTTTCTTCTTTTTGTTTCCTTTAAGTTAAGAATGACCAGCTAGTTGAACTGGTATATGATTGGACAAATTTACTCGTTACAATACTTGTATCCGATTTCGTGTGTGATGGAAGATGAAAACTAATAAGAGTAAAGTCAGGATGTTAAATGCCTGGTGATCGTTTTAAAATTTTGTTGGCTGTCATTGTTATTAACATTAATCACAATTTGCTAAATTATGGTTTTCTGTTATTTTCAAGTATAAAGTCTGAAATGGATTGTATTCTTATAGTCTTATGACTGAGTCAGATTTTCAAAGAACTGAGAACGGATAAATTTATTCTTAGCGAAACCTAGAAGTGCCTGACCAATCTGTAATCCAAGTCACACGATATTATCTTTTTCCATCTCTGAAGTTGACTTCACAACAGGCCTGGAACTCAAACATAAGTTTTTCAAGTTCAAATATCCTATTAAAATGAAGGATGGACATAACAGGAAATTTCCTGCGAATGAGACCTGATATGGATGTGTATAATATGTATAAAAACCAATTTGAGAACGATTAGATTTAGTTGTAGTAATTTATCGGTTAGTTATAATCATTTATGGCTATTGTGGAGACAAGTCAACCATGTTGAGTAACATATAATCTAATTTCACTATCGCCAGCACAACAATTTGATAGAGTCGAGAAAGGCAATCGAATCTCGATGTCCCTCTTCAGGCTCTAGCCAAAATGGCCCAAATTCAAATCATTTGACTAAAGTTCAGGTTCGTGAAGATTGTCTGGTCAGTTTACTTGCATGGCAAGGTTCTGAAAACGATTCTTGAACAGTTCAACCGTTACTACTCTTTTTTAAGGCTTACATTGATGCAGCACAGTCATCACTGTTGTTGTTCTTGCGGAATCATTGCAACAAATCCTAAATAACAAGGTCGTGTGCAACCCGATGTTTAAAAACTTGGTAGCAAAATCAATGAAAACTACGATAGGTTAAAATTGGTCTCAAAAGTAGGATTCAATTCAATTAAGTCCTATGCTATTCTCAAATGTTAAGAAAAGGCCCTAAGCTCGTCTTAGAATATTGAGAAATGATGCAACATAGCGCATGTGACATGGAAGTCTCCAACTAAAATTTGCGTGCGAGTTTTATATGAAAATATGAATAAACTATCATAAGAATCAATTTATTAATTATTAAATAAACTATACGAGAATCAATTTATTAATTGTTTAATTATTAAATAAAATATTATAAGAATCAATTTATTAATTATTTCATTATATAATCATTTAATTGATTTTATTTAATTATATAAATCATTTGAATTAATAATAAAATCTCATGTATTAAAATAACTATCTAAATTTAAGATATTTGATTAATTATAATTTTATAGATTTAGCTAATTATCTATTTTAAAAATATTTTATTAACTATACTATTTCCTTTTGCATTTTTATGTATATTTATCTTTACTTAATGTAATTAAATCAAATAGTGATGTATTGCACTTTATCACCGCAGAATAATCTCTCACTTCATACTTCTTATGTAGGCTTGATGATAGTGTGATTAAAGATGGCTTGGGGCTCGGGGCTTGGCCAGGCTGGCTCCACGATCACATCCTGGGATCTATGTGCTCCAGCATCCTCCAAGGGTGAGTCTTGAGTACATTCATAACGATCAGCACGGGATCTTATATCGCAGACATATGCGTTAGTATGTATTAGTTTTCCTTTCCTTTTTTTTTTCAAAAAAAGGATAGCTTGGGGCTTCAGATTATCCATACCAATTTCAACGCTCTTCTTACTCCCTACTTGCACTTTTAATTAATACAATATCTTTTGTGTGCCTAAAATGAAAAAGAATATTTCTATATATCAATTTTGTAACACTAATTATATTTAAATTATCATCCACTATTTTTCATATGAAGGATCTGAACCAGAAGGCAATCCTTTTGACGGGCAAAACTAAAGATAATATATACGAGAAACCAACCTATTTTCTAAAATTGTCTTCTTTTCTCTCATCTTTTCATGCATTAAAACCACTTCATCTAAACGACACTCTAAATCAATTCATCTGTCCACTCTTATTCTTTAGCATATTATGTCCATATTTTATTTATCTTATTTTATGTTATAATATTCACATTGTAATATATGTTCAAATGATAAAGGTCATAAGCTTCTTTTTTATCTACATCTACAATTGTCTCATCTCACTCCTTGTAAATCATATTTTATGATGTTTAGACCTCTCGCACTTACTATATTGATGCTTTGAAGAATTATATCAATTTTATTGATCATATTACGATTTATGTATGTTATTACCCCTTAAAGCAGATTATTCATTATTTTCTCGTATTGAAGGTTCAAACAACATCTTCATCTTGGTTTATATCAATGAGATCATCATCATAAGCAATGACGACGTCTTGCATGAAGCTTTGAAATCTTATCTCCAAACTAAATTCCACATCAAAGATTTAGGGCTTTGAAATATTTCGCTGGCATTGAAATGTTTCACTCTATTAAAGGTATTTTTCTTAGTCAAAGAAGATACACTTTGGAGATTATTGAAGATGCAGGTCTGTTGGGAGCATGTATTGCTAATTTTCCCATGGAACAACATTTGAAACTCAATGACAGTGATTGTCCATTACTTGAAGATCCCTCTCCTTATAGAAGATTGGTTGGTCGTCTCATCTATTTAACCATCACTCGTCTAGATATTGTATATAGTGTCAACATTGTATCTCAGTTCATGCACCAACCAAGGAAACCTCATTGGGATGCAGCTTTGCGATTACTATAGTATCTGAAAGGTACTCTTGGTCAACGCATATTACTCTCTTCTTCTAGACCTTTACATTTGATTGCCTATTGTGATTCTGATTAGGCAAGTTGTTCAATAAAAAGGAGATCCACTGTTCCTTATTATGTTTTTCTTAGGATTTCACGAATATCATGGAAAACAAAGAAATAAACCATTGTTTCTTGCTCTTTAGTTGAAGCGAAATACCGAGCAATGACCTTGACCTCTCGTGAATTACAATGGTTGTTGTATATGTTACAAGACCTTAGCATTCATCATCCCCTGCCAATAAGCCTCTACTGTGATAATCAGGTCGCATTCCACATTGCAGCTAATTTAGTTTTTCATGAGCGAACAAAGCACATTAAATTGGATTGTCACCTTGTTTGAAAGAAAATACAATCTGGTATTCTTCAAATCAAGCACACATCTTTAACAAACCAATTGGCGGATATATTTACTAAACCCCTTGGTAAAGAAACATTCCATCTACTACTCGGCAAGTTGGGTGTTCATTACATTCGCACTCCAACTTGAGGGGGAGTGATAAAATTCAACACATTTCTCAAATTTTTAGCTCCAAATTAGCTGCTAAAATCAAGCATCTAAGATCACACAATCAATTTAGATTGATTTTTTATTCCTTAATTATCTCTCTATAGTTGTATATAAACTTATACTCTTGCAATGAATAATATACTAGAAAATTCTACTCTATTTGTTTAGTTTACTAATTTATCATTGATCATATTATGATTTATGTATGTTATTACCCCTTAAAGAAGAAGAAATATGCTCATGTTATTTTTCCCCATGTTAAAGAACAAGTAAATATCACTTCAAACACTACATTATTACTCTTTGCTTTGATTATGGTTGAGAATTTTAAGCATAGATTCCTTTCTATCTCTTTATGAAATTTTTCATCTTAATTCTCCTTCACGTACACTTGAAAATAGTGATATCCATGAATTCCAACATCGACATATTGTTGAAACTAATCCTTCTCTACTCACTCTCACCTCACTTTCACTCAGTGCTAGAATTATGCCTTTTGCAACTATTGTATATATCATTAATCGTATACCCACTAACACTTATTCTTACCTCTCCCTATAAATCCCTCTCCACCAAACTAAACAAAATTTCATATCTTCAATTATTTATGTTAATTATAGCTTTATCCTTATTCAAGTCACAAACTCGAGTCTCGTTCCCTCCCCCGTGTGTTTGTTAGGTAATCACTAACCTAAAGTGTATATATCTATCTTGATCTTTCCACATCAAAGTCTACACATCTCATCATGTAAAATTTATGGAATCTAGCTTTTCATTCAAATATATTCAAACTCATCTTTGTCATCCAAATTCATAAATACTCTCTAATTGATTTTTTCCTACATCATTTTTTCCTCTTATGGTTTTTCCACTCACTACGTCTTCAATATCCTCTCCCACATGCTCATATCCATTTCACAATCCATTTCCATTTAATCATCCTCCATCCTCATCAACTGTATATCATCCAAAACTCCCCATCTCATAATTGAAACCTCATAATATGGTCAATTAGAACAGTTTGTCAATATTAGTAATAGTCCACACAACTAATCCTCTCACTATTTACTACTCTTTCTAGATCCTCTTCTTTCAAAACTACTCACTAATACTTATATTATGACCACTCATTCTAGAAACTATATATATATATATATATATATATATACAACATCTTCTTCTTTTCATCTTCTGCGTATAAAAAATTTCCTTGCCTTTAGTGTTA
>JANSVA010000218.1:53312931-53330024 GCA_025504915.1 Erythroxylum reticulatum | reverse complement strand
TATATACTATTCTAGGGTTCTAACCCTTAACATAGGATACGGGATGTTACAATTAATGGGTGCTAAAGAAAGTCCCAATGATGCTCAATTCACTAAAATATTCTTCGATGAACCTTTCTCTTAAGATACTAAAGAGTTACTATCTCCTCCCTTTATTAGTATGGAAGTTAAAGAAGTCTTATTTGGCTTACGCCCTTCTAAATCTTCAGGGTTTGATGGGTATATAGGGTTTTTCCAACAAACCTGAGGGATAACAACTTGTTCACGGAAGTTGTTCTAGAGCACCTATCCTCTTAGAAGATGTTAAAGGAGATTAACTGTACATATATATGTCGTGTTCTTAAAAACTTAATCCAGCTTCATTGGTAGACTACAGGCATATCTCATGTTGCAACATTATCTACAAGGTAATTGCTAATCTCCTTGATAAAAGGTTGAAAACAACTGTAAAGATAATGGTAAACTAATCTCAAGGTGCATTTATATAAAGAAGGTCTATTGGGGATAATATTCTTCTTACAAGAGATATTGAAAGATTATAACATTGGGAAAAATATTAAAAGTTGTTATTGGAAGATCAACTTCTTTAAAGCATTCGATACTGTAATTGGCACTTCATACAAATTTTCTTGAAGTCTCTTGAATTCCCTACTAAATTTATTGAATGAATTATGATGTGCTTAAAATCTACTTCAATTAGTATACTTGTAAATTGGATTTCTATTAAGCCTTTTATCTTATGCTAGAGGAATAAGACAAGAGGATCCTCTTTCTCCTTATCTATTCACTCTAGTTATGGAAGGTCTCTCTCAAATTCTTTGCAAGATCATTGGTTCTAATGGCAGATTTCACTATCATTACAAATGTAATGTTTACAAACTCACCCATTTAACATTTGCAGATGACTTTATTCTTCTTTCAAGAGCTGAAACTCATTAGTGATGTTGTTAAAGGAACTTCTTACGATATTTTCTAGATGGTCAGAATTGAAAGTGAATGTAGAGAAAAGCAGCTTGTATTGCTCCAAAGTTGAGAGTAATGCTGATGAACTTTCCAAGATAACTGAGCTACCAATTCAAGCTCTTCCTCTTGGAGTTACAATTTCGTATGCAAAGCCTAAATATTCTGATTGTATCTCACTTATTGAAAGGATCAAAGCCAGAATCAATGCTTGGCAAAATAGATTCTTGTCACTTGTTGCAAGGGTCACTTTGACAGATTCAATACTTAGAAATCTTTATGCACTTTGACAGTTTCAATACTTAGAAATCTTTATTTCATTGGATCTCTCATATCATTCTTCATAAGCAAGTAATTAAGAAGATCAAGGGATTCATAAAAGCTTTCTTATGGTCTGGGAATTTTGGCAATTATAAGAAAGCAAAAGTTAAATTGATTGAAGCGACTATTCCTAAAAAACAAGGAGGACTGGGGATCATTCCTATTACTGTAATGCAAAAAGTACTATTGGGTAAAAGAATTTGAAGGCTATTCAAAGGCAAAAATGCAATTTGGTTAAAATGGCTACATGAAACATATCTAAGGAATGAAAGCTTCTGGCACTTATGAATCTCTAGAGAATACTCTTGGTTTGTCCTTCACATATTGAAATTGAGATGGGTTGTGTACCCTTGGATTAAGCATGTGTTAGGAAATGGAGATGACATATGGGTGTGGTTCGATAACTGGACTGAACATAGTCCATTTATACTTAGTATCCCTTCTTACTTGCAGACTTCCACTCAACACTAAAGCTTCCTTACTGATGAACCAAAATATATGGGTAGGTAAATTAAGAGGTTTCAACCTCTTAAAGGAATAACTCCCCCTGATCACTCATGGGCACAGGCAGGACTCGGTTTCATGGAAACTTGACTCCTCAAGAGTCTTTACCATCAAATCTTGCTATAAGGCATTACTAGCTGAGAGAGAGAATATATCGTGGTTTAACCTATTCGAGAAGCACTCACTGAATCACAAGGCCTTAATATTTACTTGCTTGGTTATTAAGAACAAGATTCGTACTAAAAACAGATGGTTTGATTATGTGTCCTGTGCAAAGAAGAAGAAGAAGATAGGAAACATTTATTCTTCCAATGTAGATACTCAAAAGTTTTGTGGAGCATAATTTTACATTTGCTAACTGATTAATGTTCTTCTTACAATTGGCTATCTACTATTAACTAGATCACATGGATGGCCAATCAAAAGGTGTAGGACGAAGCTATGCATAAAACTTCTTTTACTATAACTATTTACTTCCTATGGAGAGAAAGAAACAAAAAGATTTGCAAGGGTGACGAAGTAAGCTAGCAACACTTAGCTGAAGATATCATCAATCAAATCAGAGTCATTATGATAGCCAAAATTGATCAACATATACTATTTATAGAAACGAAAACTAGATGAAAATTGTAACTCATGTTGTTATTATTCGTGCATTCTTGTAATATGTACTATGTGGTGAACTCATTGTAACGTTTTCTTCTTTCTAAATATTTCATGCACAATTACTCATATGTTATATTGACATATCTCCACATAGATCGACCTAATGCACTTGATATTACTTCTTTGAAATCTTTCAAAATTTTAAAAGTATAAACAAACTCATCATACAAAAATTGACTCTAATGCATTTCAAAAAGTTTTTCAAAAGTGAATGTTTAAGTAAAATTTCCCTTTCAATTTTAAAATAGGTTAATTACAAAAAAACTCTCAAACTTTCGTCAAATTTTCAATTATAATTCGAACTTAAAAAAGTAGAGATAAAATGACCAAAATTTTAATTTTTTTCAATTCTAGCCCGATGTTAGATTCACCGTTATCTTTGTTGATATGACATTGCCAAATGTCAAAGAACCCTTATTAATTAGACACGTCAGTGTAATTGACAGAAGTGAATTTGATTATTAAAACTACGTCATTTTATGATAACAAATAAAAAGTGAGAGAGGGAGAGAGGGGGGGTTTTAAGTTCCGCATTTATATCTTGTTAATGGCTTTACGATCCGAGAGAGAAGAGTGAGAAAGAATTTCATAGATTAAATGTAGTGAATAACATAAAAAAACTAAAAAAGACATTAAGCAATAAATAATTCATACAATATCATATTTTAGAAAAAAAGTTTATTCTACTAATTTTGATACTGTATCCAACAATTCATAAAAATATTATTAATAAAATATAAATGATAAGCTCTTAAAGTATTTTTTTTTGTAAATTTATAGAATAATCATAATTTATATTTAAATTGTATTTATAATCGTTGGATCCGAATCAATTTTCGAAATCCTAAATTTTCAGGACATTAAGGTCCATAACATCTTCGTAAGCACGGTGGTATAAAACGTTAAACAACTCCAACGCCTTAAACCTATCTTGTATTTGCCCAAAGGTGTCCTCCGATATTCTCGCTCTGTCCGCTTCCCCTCCCTCTGTTAGCTCTCTTTGTCTCTCTTCTGTTGACTAATATTCTCCCCGGCCACCGACACACCGTCGTCTTCTGAGCAGCAACATTATTAGGTGAATGTAGGATATGACAGGAACTGCCATGGTGCTGTTGGAAGACCCCGGTAGCAAAGGCAAAGCTGGTGTGGGGGAATTTGAGGTCATTGAGAAGATATCAAAGAAACGGAAAAGGTATTCGACTAGTCTTGGCGAAGACAATTCTAGCCCTGCTGCACTCGAACGGCATCGCAAAAGAGTGCTCTTGTGTTTATCGAGGCCGTCTTATGTTCTTAGATTAGGTTCTAACAATTTACGTTTGGAGAATCGGAGAGTACTGCGTCATCTATTGCAGAAGCTGGTGAGGCAACATGATTGGGTTGAAGCAAGTGGGGTTTTAAGCTTGTTCTTGCAAGGGACTCGTAAGGACAGTTGCCCTATAGCTACTAGATTCAAGTATTGGGTATGTTTTTTTTTTTTTCAAAGTTTTGTTCTGTATCCTTGTGAAATCTGTAACTTATGAGAGTAATGCGCATTTAACGCAATATTTTAGGCCTCGATGGAGATTCTCAACCGTATAGATAGTGACCGTGGAAATTCAACGCGAATTGTTGATAACTTATTTGATACTTGGATGATGAGGATTGGTATCAACTTGGTAAATAAAAGACGAAGAAGAAGTGGGCATGCCAACGAGGTATTGTCTTTTGAATGCTTTATGGTCAGACAAAAATTATGCTCTTCGCGCGTAAATTTTGTCATCCTGAAACATTGCTTGTTACATGTTTGTGGGATTTTGTTGATGAAATAAACTTCTTTTTGAGCAGCATGCTTTTATGGTTCGCTTGGAGTCGATCCTGTTCCACCTTATGCAAGGGGATGTTGAGGGTGAACGGCACAATGCTAGAAGGTACGTACTATTTGTTACGGATGATTTATTATTCACATAGTTGCATAATAAGTATGGAATTCCTAGCCTTATCAGACATTCTCCTCATATATTGATGATTTTGCGATGAAGCATTCTACAGTGTACATTGTTCTATTGACGTTTACATGTATGAGTTTCAGTATCTTGGTTTATATGACTGGTGAATCTGTTTACTTTTATTTATTAAATCTTTTCTGATAAAAAGTCAGTCTGACCATTCGATAGGGGCCAAATATTGGGTCTTCATGTGGTGTATTCAAGTTTTTTCCATCATTCGTGTAGTGTTGGTATCCTATTTTCTCGAATGATTTGTGTTATAAGTTAAGAAATCGGGACTTGATTTTTTTTCCCTGGATTATTCTTGTTTGTAGTTCTAAAGATAGCTTAAACAGGTTTTGACTCATTCATTAGCTTATTACTGCATTCATAGTTGCAAAGAAATTAGGGTGGCTTCTCTGTTAGTTAATATTAGTGTCATATTCTCCACCAAGCCTTTGGATTAGTGATGTTAACCCCCCTCCTCCAATGTGCAAGACTCGAGTTCAAGTCTCGTTACTTGCCAAAAGTAAACATCAGTATCATTACTAAAAAGATTTGCTTTGTGGCTCTGCATTAGAAATTTATGCGCGTGCAATATGTGGAGGGATCTATTTCGAAGCCAATATGACTGATCCTCTGCTCTAATATCTGTCTTAATCAGTGTTTGGAACAAATCCTTGATCTGCTTTTGTGGCCAAAGAATGGCATCAACTAATATAGATAATGCTGCTTCCAGAGATATTTGGCAAAGAGGCAGAGGAAAATGAAAAGGGAAAAAATCCCTGTTTGCTGGGTCCATCTTGTGTCCATCTTGATCCCGTTGCTTTCCATCAATGATAGATTCCACACATGATTCCTCTGATACGAGGATTGCGTGTATTTCATGGTTGATATTTTGAATATGATTTGTCAAACAGTTTTACAGAGATTCTTTTTATAGCAATCTGTTTAGTTATAAGAGTATACAAAGTTAAAAATATCGGTCTGGGAAAGATCATCAGGTTTTTTGTTTTTCACAAGTATAAGAACTGTTTAATATGCCTTTATAAGCTCATAATATTGTCATTCAGAATATCATGATTGCTTAACCTTATTATAAACTTTTCTTGTGTTTTACTTAGCTTAATGCAGGAGCATGAATTTGAGGGTCATCCTTTGTTCAATATGATCATTGGCTTAATATTCTACGAGCTCTGGTATTCTAGCCTCCCAGAAGACTTGCGGTGGAAAGATTTTCACCAAGTTCATTCAGACTTTTCACCTAATTTTTTACAGTCAGATTTGTCAAGATTCACTTATGAAGTCAGAGATTCTGAGCAGCATAATGTAGTTTTGACTGATGATTCCTATACTCGATTTCAATATGAATCAGCGACCTCCATTATGAATAACAAAGAAGCATTTCTTAATGCTGATAATCACTTCCACAGAGAATTTATTCCAGTTGATGCTGCAGTTAACCTTCAGGCACGAAATCACCCACAAGAAGCCCAACCCCAAGGATTTTATGCTGATTCTGCAGGAAATGAGCCATCAGTTGAGAGTGACTATGGTTTCATACATTCTGTTGGCAATTTGTATGCTTTTAGTAAGTTCTATGTTCTTTACATTGTGTTTCCATTGTTCTACTTACATGCATGTTGATAGAAGTGGTTCCTTGATTTTGGTAATTCCATATAAGAAATTATGTTAACCATTAGTATATATATGAATGCTGAAATTTTGTTTGCTTTTGTCAAAGAGAACATCAAGCCATGGTTACTGCCCATATGTAGAGGGAATTGGGATTTGCGTCGAGCAATTCAGGATGAAGAATTTAAGAATGCTGTGAAGTATTTACAGGTTGCTGCTAATGCGACCCCTCCAGTGTTTGCAGCTTTGATTCCATTGATACAGGTTCATGGGCTTCTAATACTTTGTCATTCTTTGGGATTCCTAACGCAGCAGATGCTGCTTTTATATAATTCTTTGATGAGCATTCAGAACAGATGTAGCTAAGTTGAGCTATGAAGATTTTTTTTGGTTGAGTTACATTGATCGTATGTTAATTATTATAGTCATAACTGGTGCCTGACTTTGGAGTTGAAGCTGCATTTGCCTTCTGTTTCTGAAGTATGCAAAAGTGCTGTGTTAATGAAATTCACTTATGTTCTTAATCTATGTGCTTGTCAAATATTTAGAAATGCCGCTCTGTGTTTCAAAGTGCCTAGCATGACTGTTTACAATGGTATATCTTCAGAAGAAATTTTTAGCCTGTAAATACTCCAAATCTTATTTTCTACCGATTTGCTGTCAACGTTTTGGATGGAGTTTTTCATAGTCTTTTAACTTTTTAACCTTTGTTTTTAATACTGATTCATATATATTTACTTGTGTCCACATGATTTATAATTTCATGAATTTTGTACCTATTTCTGTACATTTTTGTCCTCTAAATTTGTTCTGTAAATTTTGCACAGTTATTGCTGATTGGAGGTAGAGAAAAAGAGGCTCTAAGTGAACTGGAAAAGCATAGTGGCAATTCATGTTTTCCTCTTCCTTTTAGGTATTGGTTTATTTGCCAAGTTATAGCTTTTTGTGTCTGAAAGAGAAAATTGTGGAAATAATTCCCATGTATCTCACATTCTGTTTTATTAAGTGTGTTATTTTCTCCAAACTGTGTATTTATAGTGCATGAAATATCAATTTGTTATTCCATTTGTGCTAATTTTCTGGTTGTCACACTCCTTTGCTCAAGCTGTAGCTTTTACTGCAGCGCGTTCTAGTTTTGTTCCACGAACAGATGCACTAACAGATACATTCTGCAGGTTGAAGGCTCATATTTTGGAGTGTGTTGTTCCTAATAACTTTGATGCACTAGCAACATGTTATGAGGCCATCTTAAAAAGTGATCCTACATGCAGTCAATCATTGGCAAGGCTTATCAGCTTTCATCAAGATGGTATGTTTTCTGCTCATTTGGAGTAGTGTTCCTTTTTCCTTTTTCTGTCAACTTTTTCTTTTGTTGTTTAATGTTATAGCTATAGTTTAGGTTCATTAGATCTTGCAAGACTAGTCTGTATAGAATTTTCCATACAGATTACTCTCTTTATGGGTAAAAATGTGTCTATCAATCATGAAGCTCGTGGTCTATGTATGCAGTCTAGGCCTTTGAACAATTTGTTCAAACTGTAGTAAACTTTGCTAAGTTCTGAAATTTCCAATTACCAAGGAAGTCATTTTTCCAAAAATTCCACAACTCTTCTTGCTGTTAAAGTCCCTGGTTTGTCCTTTAGGTAATTGAATTGTCGTTTGGTACTTAAGGTGGAACTTTATGATTTTATTCTGTCCAAACTCATATTGTCCCTACACATTTTTTGTTATATTGTTTTGATTGATAAGGAATCTTAGTTTCTTGTGATTTTATGGTTGTAGTCGTGGATGAAGTCTCTTGAGTTTCTGGGAATGGAATTAAGTTTTCATGTCTAGAAATCTTGGACTCATTGCAAGAGTGGGCATGTAGTGTTGTATCTGTAACTGGATTTGTGAGAATATTGATCATCATATCTCTCGTCGTTTTATTGTTCAATTAAGCAGGTTATTATGGTGCTGGAAGCTTATTAAATATGATAGCTTTGCATTTGGATGCTGTCTTCACTAAGTACGATACATGGAGAGAATTTGCTTTATGCTTTCTTAAAATCTATCAATCTGAGGAGGACAGAATGTCAATATGTCTGCAAGGAAATGGTTCTGAACATCAGGAAAAATACTCTGTTCGTTACAATATGTTACCAAAATTTCTTACCCATGGGAAGTCAGGAAAAGCTTGGAGATTACGATGTAGATGGTGGTTGAAACGTCACTTCAACAGGACAATTTTTACATCTGAAGTTGCTACAGGTATGTTCATTTTCTATTAGCATGTGTCTACTTAGTCAAACACAAAAACTGGGATATATGTGGTCGCTTGCACATAGAAATATGCCACAAATGCTCCGAATTTTCTATCTAAGATGGGGCATACTGCTTTTTTTGTCAAAGCACGGTGGGGAATGAAGCCTTCTTGCCATTGGTTTGGACTTGTATTTGATAGAATGTCTGTGATTGTCAGTTGCACTATTGGTTAAACCTGGTACTATTTATCTTGAAGTTTTTGGCAATTAGATCGCACAGAAATTTATTTATCTGATGGCTGAAAATCTCATGGCAACAAAAACTGAGTGCACACGGATATTGCTTTTAATTAGCGTGCCAACTTTGATGAAGCTTGTTTGAGTGTATAAAATTTCTTCCATTCTTATATGCAACAGGGAAATTGGAGCTCCTCACTTATAAAGCAGCATGTGCTTGCCATTTGTATTCTCAAGATTCAGAATATGTATTGAAGGCGTACAAATGTTTACAGCAGGAAAATAATAAGGGTTTGGTTATGTTCTTGAAAACACACATGCAGAATTCTATGGGTTTGCATTCATATTTCCTACAAAGAACTAAATAGTTAACGGGTTCCCTAATTTTTGTTTCTTCTTCTTGCCACCTGCCAATTTGGATCCCAATTGTTGTTTCATTCCATCTGTTATTGTTCCGCAATTTGCACTTCACTTTAGGTTAATTCTGTCCTTCGAGGTAAAAGAATAAGTGACATTACAAAGTAAAGCTATGGAGGATAAGTAATCAAATAACTAATTTAGTATATGAATTTATGAAGCAAATAAATAAGCTTCAAGTTGCTCCGTGCCATGTAGTTTTAATTTGGCTCAAATCTTTTCCATCTGCTCTTTCTTAAAGCAAAAAAAAAAAAAAAAAACTTATCTAATATTTTTTTTAAAATTAGAACTTGCAAACAACATTTATCTCTCAAGTATATAGAAAATGAAATAAAATCAATAAATTAAGCTATTTTTCTTAAATCACTAAAATTTGCTAATACCCGATTTTCATTAGCGCACTTAAGTGAGACTTGTCCAAGTCTAAGCATGATTAAAGTTATAATGATCGGAGCAGGGGCGCTTGGACACAAATGTGAAATATGATTAGACCAATTTAATATTGAAAGAATGAACTGAAGCATGAGGACATGAAAAGTGACAGAATAAAATGAATATACTCAAATACTAATCTAATGACATATGCTGTTTTAATTTCAAGCATATACACTAATTTTATAGACATTTTAATGCTCTTAAAAATCTTGATACTATTTATATTCATATTATAATAATTAAAAAACCATTTGTCCTTTTAAAAAATTAATTAAGTAAAAGTGATCGTAATTTAAGAAATAAAACACTCCTAAGAAATACAATTAAAAGAAACTCTATGTGATAAAATAGTTCTAAAAAATTGTTAATTGTAAGATTAAGTTTGAATGACTGATTTTGAACATTAAAAAAAAATCTATTTAACTTAACCCAAATGGCTCAAATTTGTTTAATAAAATTATATTATTTTGATAATTTTAGTTAATTATACTAAAATAGCATCATTTAATCTCTATTTGAATTTACCCAAATTTCGCATTAAATTCTAATCATGAAAAAAGAGTTAGGATAGGCCTAACTGAACTCGTTACAATCTCTGATTATGAAGAGAACTAGTTAGAATGATGGTCTCCTCATTGCTAAACATTTCAAAAGTATTTTTGAAAATTTTGATTGATGAGTTTTTAAATTATTTATTATGAGAGTAGAAAATTAGAGTTTCAAAATCTCACGTGAACCAGCGGGTTCTTCTGCACGCCTAACGTATGAATGAAAGCTTTACTTATCTTTCATTTATCCAAAATGTTTTAAATACACGAGCAGAGCCAGCCGACCCGGTCCGACCTCCAATTGAAAGGAAAGGACAGGGAGCGAAGAAGTGGACTACTATAGTATACTACTAGGAGACAGAGTGAAGACTAACTAAGCGCGGCCAAAGAAATGGCGGCTTACAGAGCTGACGAAGATTATGACTATCTATTCAAACTTGTACTGATTGGAGACTCCGGTGTTGGCAAATCTAATCTCTTGTCTCGCTTTGCTCGCAATGAGTTCAGTCTTGAATCCAAGTCCACCATTGGCGTCGAATTCGCCACTCGCAGTATTCACGTCCAGGATAAGGTCATCAAGGCCCAGATTTGGGATACTGCCGGCCAAGAGAGGTATCGCGTTTTTACTGATGGGTTTGATTCCAAATCAGGGAAAAGTGATTGCTTTTTGAGAATTTCCCATATATTCACATTGTTCAAGAGGGTTTCTTTACTTAATGCTGTTACTTCCTTGGAGACTTTGTTTGCTGTTTTTTTGTGGAAGTGCAAGTTCCCGATTTTCTTAGTTACCTAAGAAGCACTATAATAGAATGAAGTGAGATCTGAGGAGCTGACTGATTGTTAATTGCAGTTATTATTATTGTTTTTAGGATTTTGCATTTTCTTTTCTTTCTCTTTCTTGTTGAGAAGTTCAATCTGGACTTATACGAAGCCTATTGAAGCAGGGCAGTATGGAAAGTTGGGGATAAGATCGATCGTGCATGATCTACCTTCCACTTAATAATTCCTATGTTTTTCTAATTCTTTATAACTAAGTGGTAAATGTTGATGGGAGAAAAATCAAGTCTTTAACTGCTGTCGCAAACATATGGATTGATATTGTTTAAGATTCCCCCAATGGGTGCAAGAAGATGCTTAATTTAATGATTCCGGAATAGCCGTTTATACAGAAAGAAGCGCAGGAGTGACACATATTTTTCTCATTGCTACTGACGAAGTGATGATATCTCTGTTCTCATAATACTGCTGTAGAATTTGTTTCCTAGATCTGTTTGTGCTTCTTGAATCTGGTATTAGAATTTAGACATCCTAAATTCACTAAAATGGGAAAAAGCGGCACCAGTGATCATCATATGGTGAGGGGCTTGTAGATCTTATATGCTCAGGTTGGTTATCTGTATGATCAAGCTGGCCTGTTATATATGGAATAGCCTTTTGTGTATAACTTAAAATACTTGTTTCAGAATGAGGAGTGCCCTTAATAAGTAGCATAGCAGTATAATCTCAGTAAACCAGGTATATGCAATTGTTTGGTTGGTTGCACTCATATTTATGTCAATTCCCCGTTTTCCTATTGTTTATCTATATAGAAACTATTTTTTCTCAAATTTTCAATATTCTGAATTGCCATGGGCAGAATGGTTTCTAGTTTACTGCTTATAAATCTTTTATGTTGATGTAATTAAAGGAATAAGAGAAACAAATTTAGTTAGTTATTGGATTTGGGTGCTTGTGAAAATTTTGGTTTCTTATGTTGGTTATTGGCACTATGTATCTCTTGCTTCTTTTTGAAGATATCGTGCAATCACAAGTGCATACTACCGAGGAGCTGTTGGTGCATTGCTTGTATATGATGTCACTAGACATGTTACATTTGAGAATGTTGAGAGATGGTTGAAGGAGCTAAGGGATCACACAGATGCTAATGTTGTGATAATGCTCGTGGGTAACAAGGCAGATCTACGACATCTGCGAGCAGTTTCGACTGAAGATGCCATGGCCTTTGCAGAGAAGGAAAAAACATTCTTTATGGAGACATCTGCCCTGGAGGCCTTGAACGTTGAGAATGCTTTCACTGAAGTGCTAACTCAAATATATCAAGTTGTCAGCCGCAAAGCCCTGGAAGTGGGAGATGATCCGGCTGCTTTGCCTAAAGGACAGACGATCAATATGAAGGATGATGTCTCTGCAATTAAGAAAGCTGGTTGCTGTTCTTCATAATATCCTTTGTCATACACCTTATCTGGACTCAAAATTTTCCAGTTGCACGAACCCCTGCATCAAACTGTTCATTTGGTGGTGTGTTGAAAAGCTCTATGCAATTGGTCGCAGCCAAAAGGATGTATGGACTTTTAGATATTTTTTTTTTTTCCTTTTATCCACTTGAAGCCACTTTTTCATGTTTAAAGGGTTATCCTTTTGTTTTTTTTTTCATCTTTTATTTCATTTAACTTCTGTATTTAATGTTTCTTAAGCAAGACAGCTTTTGGAGAAAACCTTCCGTTTTTTGTGTGTATCCTATCGAATCGTCTGATATAAATTTATTAGAATCTTACTTAGTCCTGGTGTCTCTGAACTCTATAATATCAGAGGTTATTATCTATTGGAACTACCCGTAGCTGTCTGATTAAACTGAAAGATGACATCCTAGTTCTTCTAATCAGGATATTTCTGAGGTTATCATATCACTGCTACAACATGTTTAAAACCGCATTCTCATTTCTCCATGCTCTCCCATCCCATCGAAGTTTTTAATGGAAGCTGATTCAACTTTAGTTTTTAATAGAAACATAATGTAATTCAACTTAAGCTTTTAGGTTGCATTTGTTAGATACGTTGAAGTGAAGGTTCAAGTTCAAATTATTTTGTGCTTTCTTTGGACGGTCATAGTAAATTAGCTTAAGTCATAATCTTTTCTCCTTAATTTATAGTGCTATTCAATGTTTATTTTTTCGTATTAAGTTGTCTTAAGAGTAAGTATATAAAATTAAGTTCCAGACTAGAGCCAAAATCGATACTAAATTTAATACAGTATTGACAATATTGCTTTTAAGTATAAGTAGGGACGACGAATTAGATCTGAACTTATATTCAACTTTTTTTTTTATAATCAGGTACAAACTCAATAAAACTTTAGAAAAATGGCTATGGTATTGATATCCCCAACTTAAAATTCAAAATTGTCTATTTATATTGCAAGATGATTTTTTTTTAATACCAAATCCAAGTATAAGAATTTAAATGCACATGTCTATTGTATAGTACACTAATATTCAACGTTTTAAAAATCGGACTGAAAATTACAATAAAATTTTTAATATTTAAAAGGTTCAATCAATATTAACACCGTTATAAAAGTGGTTAAAGATTAAATAAAATTAAAGAATTTAAAATATAATTAAAATAGATTATTTTTATCTATGAAAATTTAATTAAAAAAATGTTAAATAAATACTAATTGATTTATTTTGATTTAAAAACTGAACCAAAAAAATTAGATTGTTAAGATTTTTATGAAATGGTCGGAGTTTTAATAATTGCTAATATAATATAAAAACATAATATTAAAAAGAAAATCTTAACACGAGATATATATTTAAAATTTAGCTTGAAATGCCACGTGTTACCCACAAACATACGCATATAAGTTTTCTTCGCACGTTATAACTAATGCCATAATAGGCAATATCAGTGAGAAGTTAAGCATTTTAGATGCTACACACCTTCATCTATCTCTATGTAAGAAATGAAAAATACACCCCGAGTGTCAAACTAGCAAGAGTCACTTCTCTTGGTCTCTCCTTTTAAATAAGACAATTCTTATTTACAGACCAAGACTCCCTTCTTCTTTGCGTTCATTTCCATTTTCTTCTGTACTTTAGCTGCCATGGAAGAAGAAAGAACAAATTATAGATATGGATTTTGAAAGAAAAAGGTTTACGAATTTGAATTCCCGTAAGAGTAGTCTGTCATTTGGAAATATGAAACTCATAACCAATCATCCACAGTTTCTAAAGGAAAAGCATACCAGCATTCTCTGCTTCTCGCTTCCTAGCAGCCTCTGCCCTTTCTAGTCGTATCATAGCCAAGCGCTCTACAAGAGAACTCTTAAGTTATCATGGGAAAATGTGTAATGATAGGCACATCACATGCACCCTTTTCCTAACAGGTAGTGGCCTCACATAGAATAAGGATCGAGGGAATACCCAGATCCTTTTTAGCTTGTTCTGTCTTTCCTTGTTCCCGAAGTGTCAAGTCTTGTTCACGAGCTTCTGCTTTTTCTATCTCCTTTCTACAAACGCAAGTACATATACTAGAATCCATAACTAAGTGGTTGGAAGCTTGAAAAGATAGCAGTAACAAGCCTTAGCATATCAAACATATACAATGTAAAAGCTAACCTCTCACGGCTTGAAGGTTCTGTTGTTTTCCCAATCTGGAACAACAAATATTAGAGGTTTTACACTTGATATTAAACTAATAAAACTATGTAGAATGTAATCATACTTACATCTCGACCCTCCAAATTCTTATGTTCCACTCTATTTGGGTTCTGAACCTGAATTAGTCCCTCAATACCGTTTCCTTTCTAACAAATTCAACACCAATATGAGTTTGAAGACTACTAGAAATAGACGACATCAAGTTAAAAGGTTATACCTCAGGTTTTCCTTTCGCTTCCTCTTTTGACTCTTCTTCTTCCTTATCTTGAACAACATCTTTCTGATATGAAAGAAAAGAAAATAATAGCCTTTCATCATCTACTGAATCTTCTCTAATGTTGTTATTGTAGTGTATGATCAAATGAGGAAGTTCAACACTCGTAGAGAAACAATGGAAGAGCAGCGCCAATTCATGGCAAAATCAATACCTGTTTTGAAGTCCGAGAACGAGCTTGAACTGTGGCTTCATCGATCAATCATAAACAGAAAAGAAAAGCACAAAGAGTCAGTATTAGACATGACAAAGCTGATTCACCTAGGAATAAACAAGTCAACTCAAGAATTCAGTAAAAACAAGAGCTGCACTGTAATATCTAAATCCATACGTGCATACACATAACCGGCTCTTATGCAAATATGTTAAGGTGTTTGACGTGGGTTTCTGCGTGAAATAGATATGTTATGGCGTCTTGTCTCATGCTGAACATTGGTGTTGTGCAATGATTCAACAGAAAGAGGAAAACTTCAGAAGAAAGGAAGTGATAAGGGGAGTACAAAGTGCCTCGCGTGAGGAGAAGTGGCGACGACCGGTTTGCTTCCTCTTGAACTTTTCTTTTCTCATCTTATTCAGATGCAGACAAGCAAGATAACGCGGGATTTTTCGAGTTGTGCTTTCGACTTTGGAAGGGTCTAGTTGTGTTAGGATTTGGATATCTATTCTTTGAAGGATTCTACGTTTATTGTACATGATCATGTATATCTCTTAGCCTAGCCACCAAGTTAGCTTAGCTACCAAGCAATGCTTGTACTATATAAGCCAAATTACAACTTTAATTTGGGAGCTTCTTCTTGAAGCTAAGAAAGCTTTTTTTAAAAAAAAATTTGAATCTATTCTTATAAAACCATAATGATTTTTTTTGTAGTACTTAATAGGAGCCTAAGTTACGTATTTTGAATCAAATGTGAAAGTGAAAAATAAAAAATACAAAAAATATATGATTTAAGTTCTATGACTTCAAACGAGTTTTTTGAAATCGAAATGAGTGCGAACCTATTGAAAACTTTACAAGAATGAGCTTTTCACGATTTGCGTTGTCAACCACTGGAAACCTTAACCTTCTATATATATACTATCTATATCGAGGCTCTCCATCATAGGCTCAATATGAGGCCTGTCTATATTAATCGGGGTCTATTTTTTTTATTGAAACTCAGCCTATTACTTTAGATCCTTTATAGAGTTATTATCTTTATCTTGATCAAATATGATTAGCTTAATTGATAAATTATTAAAACTGTTAAAATGCAATTAGTTATTCTTCACCTCGTAAGAAAATATCTAACATTCTCCCCCTTAGACAATAATTAATTGCGATAAATGTAACAATTATAAAAACTAGTTCAAAATAAGGTTAAGCCAATCATTGTATGGTTGAGCAAGTTAAAGAAAACAATTTGATCCAAAGATAATGAAAGTCCACTATTTTGTCCCGCAAGGCTTTCGATACTAGAAAATATCAAATATACGTGTCATGTTTGAAACAGATCCAATATAATGGTGCATATCTAATACTCACTGATATGAATGAGAAAATGGAGTGTGGTAAACAAGGATGATACATATATGATCTAACATGTATCATCTTTCCATTTGTAGGTATTAATTTCTCTTAACTTTATGCTAAACAACATTAGAGAAATTCATTTTCTCTCATTGAATACTAAACTAATTACAGAAACTCTTTATTGGATTAAACACTTATATCCGCCTATGTTATGTCAAAATCCATGGATTTACAAATTAAACTGTATGTCTCCTAATGACATAGGCACAAAATTGACCTCTATACATGCCTAATAACCTTTACAATGCTTAACATCGATGTAGATCTTAAGAATTTTACCTGTATTATGACAACGTATAATAATGTAAGGCCCCAAAATATACCCTATGTAATATCCCGTTACCCATGTTAAGGCTATAATTGTGATTTATGATAAAGTACTGAGAAATTAAGAAATGTACATCATGCTTTAGTTAAATATGACATGCACATTGTTGCATATGAATATGATTGTACATGCATTCATTGAAATTTTTGGGTATAATTGATTTATAAATGTGATTTAAAATATGAATTGTGAGTTATCTGAGTTAAAAATTTATTTGGAGACTATTAGCATTATTTCGAAATTTTTGGTAAATTTGAGGTACATTTGGACTAGGACAAATGCCAAGTGGTAGGATAAATTGATATATGAAAAATTTGAATGATTTAGCCTATAATTGAGTGACATTTGACATAGTTAAATTGGTGACAAATAGATTAAGAATTAATTGACAAATGGATCAATCATTGTGAGATAAATGGGCTAGTAAGTTGATGACAAATGACGTAGTTGATTAATGGACAAGTGACTTAGTTAATTAGGAGACATGTGGCAGCTTAAGGAGGAGATAAATGGCTTACATGCCAAATGACACATGTTAAGGTAGTTTGG
>JANSVA010000218.1:53254495-53273295 GCA_025504915.1 Erythroxylum reticulatum | reverse complement strand
TTGCAATTTTTAAAAATTTCAGGGACTATTTTATAAATTTAAAAAATTACCCGAAACGGTACCCGGTACCGACCGGTGCAGGTACAGTTCCGTTCCAGAACTCAATCCGGTACCAAACCCGGTACGGTATTCATAACTTTGTTTACAAATGGTATTTGAACTATCTTTTGTCGCGTCGGTAATGGTTCGGTGATATTATCCCAACTAAGTCAGATATTGGCTGGGGAACATAGGATGTTAAGCACAACTGATTAGTCACGTAGAGCCCGCAATGTCTACGTTGTAGGAATCTGCTGAAAAATTGCAGAATATAGAAATTTCAGAACTAGACAAAACACTCAAGAGGGAAACTAAAATTTGAATGATAGTTTGGATTCAATGAGAGCTGTAATTTATACAGCTGAAATCAATAAAATCTCCAAAATTTAGTAAATACTTCTAGTCATTGACCTATTATTCAGCAGTAAAAAGATGCATATCTAACACTCCTCCTTTCTTCTTTTGCTGCAAATACCCAGCCTTGATCTCAGTTCCTCAAATCTAGCCTTGGATAAAGACTTTGTCATGATGTCTACAAGCTGATCATTAGTACCACAATGTATTAGAGTATTTTTCCTTATTTTTTTGCACTTCTCTCAACAAAGTAGTATTTAATTTTGAAGTGCTTTTTCCTACCATGAAATACTTGATTGTTAGAAATAGCAATTGTAGCCTAATTATCTACAAAAATTTATGTTGGCTTTCTTTGATCATGTTTCAAATCAATCGGTAACTTCCTTAGCCATAATGCTTGATTTACAGGAGCAGATGTTGTAATATATTTTGCTTCTGCTGTTGATTGAGCCACAACATCTTGTTTCTTCGAGCTCCATGAGAAAAATCCTGAGTCAAGGCTAAATATGTAACTTGATGTATTCCTCGTATCATCACAAGATCCTGCTCAATCTCTATCAGCATATCCAAGTAGTTTTAACTCCTTAGATTTTACAAAAACACTTCAAATTCAATAGTGCCTTTGATGTATCTAAGAACTTTTTTTGCAACATTTAAATGTAAGTTGCTAGCACAGTGCATAAATCGGGACAACAAACTAACAGAATACAAAATATCAGGTCTTCTTGATGTTAAATACATTAAACAACCTATAAGACTCCTATAAAATCCTCCATCAATCTTCTCAGCACCATCTTCTTTACTTAGCTTCTCATTCTGCATTAATGGACTGCATATAGGCTTGCAACTTTCTATATTAAATTTCTTTAAAACTTCCTTCGCATACTTTTGCTGTCCAATGAAAATCCCTTGATGTGATTGTTAAATTTCCATGCCCAAAAAATATGACATTTCTCCCAAATTTTTCATCTTAAAGACCTTCATCATTTGATCTTTGAATTGCTGCACTAATCTTGAGTTGCTTCCTGTAACAAGTAAATTATCAACATATAAAGAAACCATAATTAGACCATCATTAGTAACTTTCACATAAAGAGTTTATTCACTGAAGCTCTTCTCAAATTCAAAATGGAGTAAGTGATCATCAATCCTACTATACCAAGCTCGGGGAGCTTGTTTTAAGTCATATAAAGCCTTCTAAAGCATATAATCCTTGTTTTCTTCTCCTTTCTTAACAAAACCTTCAGGTTGCTCGACAAAAATCTCCTCCTCTAGGTGACCATTGAGAAAAGCAGACTTGACATCTAATTAAAAAACTCTCCATTCTTTCTGAGCTACTAATGTTAGAATCATTCTAATTGTATTAAGTTGAGCTATAGGTGCAAATGTCTCCAAGAAATCCACCTTAAATTATTGTGCATATCTTTTTACCACAAGCCTAGCTTTGAATTTGTTGACAAATCCATCAACATTTAACTTGGTTTTGAATACCCATTTCACTCCAATAGGCCTTTTGTGAGTTGGCCTATCCACCAAAGTCCAAGTTTCATTTTTCTCTATCATCTTTAGTTCTTCCTCCATTGCTGGAACCTATTTTGAGTTTTTGACAACTTCTTCAAAACCTGCAGGTTCAAGTACAACAATGTTGAACCTTTGATAAATATCAAAAAGTAATATGGTACCTTTAATAGGAATGTCATCTATAGTTTCATCAAAGGTCTCCTTCCGAATTTTTTTAAAAGTTGAATCTATAGTCTCAACATTCTCCACTTCACACTTGTCCTAGTTCCATGCTATGAATTCATCAAACTTGATATCTCCACTGATAATTATTTTACCAGTTAAAGGTTGATAGACCCTATAGCCTTTAGTATTATTGCTGAAGCCAATGAAAATCCCAATTTATGCCTTACAATCCAACCTATCTCTTTTCACATCAGGAATATGAGTATAGCAAATGCAACCAAAAACCTTTAAATTTTGCACAGAAGGTTTGTATCCATACCAGGCTTCGAGTGGAGTTTCTTTCTTTAGCTTCTTCATTGGCAGACTGTTTAACAAATACACTGTAGTGTTGCTAGCTTCTGCCCAAAATATCTTGGGCAATTTTTTCTCAAACAACAAACATCTTCCCATCTCCATTATGGTCCTGTTCTTGCGCTCACTGACACCGTTTTGTTATGGGGAGTAAGTAGTTGTAAATTGATGTTCAATTCCTGCATCTTGACAAAACTTGTTAAATTTGTCAGAAATATATTCAGTCCCGTTATCAGACCTAATCACCTTAATTTTGTGACCATCTTGATTCTCAATCCAATTCTTAAACTTCCAAAATACCTCAACAACCTCAGTTTTGAGTTTCATAAAATAAACCCAACATAATCTGCTAAAATTATCAATGAAAATAATGTAGTACATAATACCATTCAAAGATGTAGGTTTAATTCGACCACAAACATCCGTGTGAATAAGCTGAAGTTTTTTTGTTGTTTTCCAAGCATTATTCTTTGGAAATGGTAATCTAAACTGCTTTCCCATTTGACAAACTTCACAAACTTTAATTCCTTCTTCAATAGTAGGCAAATCCTGCACTAATTCATTATTATGCATAAAAGCAAGAGCTGAAAAATGAAAATGTCCAAGCCTTTTATGCCAAAGTTGAGATTGATTAACAAGGCTTGGATAGGCTTGGGACTCTTCCTGCTTCCAATCAAGTGCAAAACTTTTCCCTTTCATTTTTACAGAAAATAATTCACTTCCAAAAGAGTCAAAGATCACACACATTCTATTTTTGAAAACCACAAAATAATCTTTTTCAAGTAGCTTCCTAACACTCAGCAAACATTGACCGATATCTAGTACAAATAAAACATTAGGAATGATTTTTACACCTGAACTAGTTTCAATTGCAACACTTCCCTTTCCTTTAACCTTAATGTAGCTCCATTACCAATTTTGACTTTGGAAGCAAACGACTTGTCAAGCTCCTTGAACATTGACTCATCATATGTCATATGATGAGTGCAGCCACTGTCAATCAACCATGCTTCATTGACCTTCTTGTTTGCAAAACAAGTTGCAATAAAAAGCTGCTCCTCCTCTTCTTATTGATCAGCCACTTGAGCTTATTTTTCTACGTGTTTCTTATTTTTGAAGACCTTTTTTATGTGACCCATTTGATTGCAGGACATACACTGTGTATCAAGTCTAAACCAGCAATATTTATGTAAATGTGAAGTTTTTTTACAATATTGACAAGGAGGAAATTTCTCTTTTTTCCTACCATTCTTGTTCCTGTCACCTTCCTTCTTATTCCAATGTTGTTTCTTGCTCTTGTTGCTTTGTTTATCCTTAGCCTGGAAAGCACGTTTAGTTATTCCTTCTTGCCTAATCATTCTCCTTTGTTCCTGTGCTTAAAGAGCATTAATAAGCTTAGTTAAATAAATCTAACTAAGGTCTCTTGAATCCTCTAGAGATGAAATTTTTGCTTCAAATCTCTCTAGTAAACTTATTATCACCTTCTCCATAACTCTACTGTCAGGTAATTCTTCACCAATTAACCTGATTTTGTTAACTATAGCAAGGAACTTATCTGAATACTCCCTTATAGTTTCAATATCCTTCATCCACAAAATTTCAGAACTTGCATTTCTCTTATTCGATCATTCCCTTGAAGCACCTCCTTCAGTGTATCCTAAGCTTGCTTTGAAGTTTCATAAGCCATGATTCTTGTAAAAACATCTGTTGTTACTATTGAGTGAATACAGATTTTGGCCTTCGATCTTTTTTTCTTTTCCTATCTTTGATTCCTTATTTTTGGTAGTGTTGGATCACTGGCAGGAGGAGCTTCATTCTCAACCACATCCCAAAGTTCATAAGATTCTGTAAAAGATTTCATATTGACAGCCTAAATATGATAATTTTCACTTGTGAAAATAGGTGGTGTTGCCAAAAAAAGAGCAGAATTCTTTGGTATATTGATTTGATATTTGTTAAGTGGCTAAATGTTTAAATTATAGCGAAAGGTTTCTCAAAGATTTACTCATGACCATCATAAGTCTCTTAAGAACAATAGGGCTCTGATACCAATTTATAGGTAAATCTGTAGGAAAAATTGCAGAATATAGAAGTTTCTGAACTAGACAAAACACTCAAAAGGGAAACAAAAATTTGAATGATAGTTTGCATTCAATGAGAGCTATAATTTATACAACTAAAAATGAACAAAATCACTCCTAGAAATAATGAAGAAAATTTGATTCTAGAAATCAATAAAATCTCTAAAATCTAGCAAATACTTCTAGTCATTGACCTATTATTTAGCAACAAAAAGATGCATATCTGATAACCTTCTTGTAACAATGTCCATATGGTGAAGTTGACCATCCAATTAAATAATAGAAATTATCTAACTAACATTACATAATTTTGGTTATCTTATAAATAAAGGAAAATTGTGTTGACAAGCTGCAACCTCATGCCATTTTGTTTTTCATCTATAACCCCATGAATACGCTGCCAGAACTTGCAACTTCTTTTATATGAAGTTTTTGACATGTCAAATTGAGTTAGAAAATAACGAAGATAATACACTAGGAGACTTTTCCTCTTTCAAAATTTTTTTAATTAAATCTACAAAGGAAACATACGACATGGATAACCAAACCAAGTTTTAGATAAATACAAGCTCTGCTTCTTGCACCTTTAAAAATACAAGCAATATAGGCTTATTTGTAATTGTTCATTACAAAACACCTGACTGCTATGCACAGATTTATCGGTTATGGTGGTATTATATCCCTGTCGTCTGACATTGAGGGATATTATTGTTCTTTTCATCATAATAGGGCATCTTCCACCATTTGCTTCAGTCAGGCATATTCCGAAGGATTATATGGAAAAAAAAAAAGCAAAATTAGTGCTCTTTGAACATTGGCATTCAGTTCAAAGAACAATTTCTAGTTGTTTAAATAGTTTTAAATTGCTTTCTCAAGTCTCCTATCATTTTTTCAGTTTTATATATAATTATTGCATGAGATACTTTTCTTTCTAAAAATCACTCATATTTAATTTTTTTAGTGATGAATCAAATTATTATGTGAAAATAAATTTAAAAAATGAGGTATGAAATAATGCAATAGAATATTCAAATTCATTGATTGTAACACCCTAATACCCCTTGGGAGGATATTGTGAGTGCCACGCAAAACCTAACAAACAAAACCAAAATATACGAAAAATTCATCATGCATTCTCAAAATCTCAAAGCAGAAGTGATTCAGAGCAAACATACATCAGAAACAAGTCCAAAAACAAACTCAAAATATATTTTAAACAAAATAAATTTTAGACTCCTTTGGCCATTGTGGTTGACTTGTCCCAGTCCCTACATCCTTCTTTCTGAACCTACACAGGGCAAATCCACCGTGCTAAGCATATAGCTTAGTGAGTAATATCTAAACTATAATTTAACAACAGGTACAGAAATTAAGATCAAATCAAAGTTTTATAAATAACATAACTGCTCAACGCAAGAGGGTATAAACCCTTCAGTAGCAGAACACAATTTAGCTTATATCAAAATCAAACTGATATCAGAGTACAAAATCATAAGATTGCTAAATTCATTTACAGAAGCGGGTAACAGGACTTATACAGAAGAGACTGAAGTCTCAACACCTAAGTGTCAGTATTAGAAGATGCCGAAGTGTCAATAATAGAAGACATCGAAGTGTCAATAACAGAAGACACCGAAGTGTCACAAAAGCAGCTGTAGACCCTACTAGGTATTCCTATTTACCCATAGCTAGGACTTAACATAATCAAAACAGAATTATCTGAAATTCAATTCACATATCAATCCAACAGCTTTGCAAATCATTCAATGGACCAAAAGCAGTAGCAAACAAAACAGTCAAATCAAAACTATCAAATTTGACCATTTAAATTACTTACAAAAATTACCGTCTAAAATTACTTACAAAAATTATCATCTAAAATTACTTACAAAAATTACCGTCTAAAAGTACTTACAAAAATTATTGTATAAAAGTATTTACGAAAATTACTGTCTAAAATTACTTGCAAATCTCCCTTATTGCCTATTGCCTCGACATCCCATCAATATCTGGAATCGGTCGCTCGATGGGTTCCTCTAAAACATTTAATACAAACACATATCATTATTGTGCATAATTATAAATTCAATTATGCACATTCATGTATACTGAATATGTATGATGCATGTTCATGTCAAAAATCCTAGTTTCCTATCCTTAATCTTGTCACCTTATCGATCATGTGAAATCATACTCAATCCCTTAATCAAGATTTATTTCACAATCAACTTTCGGGTCCACTTTGCTCAATTATTCTCATCAGATAACTGAGATAATTAGGTAATACTTCCTTATAGAAAGTTGTCCCTCTTTGTCTTAGGTTTCCAATGATACCAAGTTCGTCCAATTTGGTTTAGTATACTAAAAGTTATACTAAAAAAATTTCAGGTTGTTTTTGAGCTTCATCAGAATTCTTATCTCAACTTCAAATCAGATTCTAAAATTCTTAGAGGTAGAACTAGAACTTAATCTCTTCAGAAAATTTATATCCTTGTGTCTCTAATTTACTCCAAATCAAAAATCACTCCATTCAGATAACTACAGAGAAATTTATGCCTAAACTACCGAAGCATGTTCAGTGTAAAGAAAAGTTTGCCACGACGAACTTCTGCTCCTCCAGTGAGGAATTCTCGCAAAACTTTCACAAGTTTGCCGCGGCGAATTTTACCCGAAAAAAATTCTAGTCAAATCCTTCAAGTCGGCTACGGCGAACCAAGGAGAGTTGGTCACAGTGAACTTTCATAGAAAAGAAATCTTTCAAGTTTGTCATCTTCAAACACCCCAAAATTTACACTTCAATCTTATTCAAAGAACATATATCACACTTGAACCAATTCTTCTACTTCCATTTCAGCTCATCACAACTCAAACAAATCACATCTATATTTAAACACTAAAAATAGGTTCATTTCACAAGCTTTCTCTCACTACTGCATATTTTTCATTCTCATCTTCCTCTATGCCTTCACCTTATTTAACCCATTCTGAACACCACCGAAGCTACCAATCTTACACCCCTTATGTACAATTTCATTTTCAATCATTCAAGCCTCATCAAACTTATTCAATTCATTTATATGAACACTCAAAACCATGCATGTGTCGTGGGAAATAGAGCATATATTCACTGAATTGCATGAAACAACACTTACTTGGTTCAGCTCCAATTCCAGCAATGAAGTTCTCGATGGATGAAGAAAACCAAGGATAACAGAATAAACACTCTCTAAGTAATGAAATTCTTACTTTGATGTAAGATTCAAAAGCCAATTTCTCAACAGGATCAGTTTGGTGTTTTTGGTGAGGAAGAAAAACAACTCAAATGAAGAACATGCAAACTGCAACAATTTCCTTACCTAAACATGTGCCTACGTGAGTTACTGTCAATTTGACACATAGCTCTATGCATGTGAACCATTTTTCCTTCATACAAGCTACCACATGCCTCCAATATGTCAAGCCATTTGTCACACAATGAATGATGCCACATGTAAATCTTTAATCAGTCCACATGTCACACTAGAATTGGTTTAACTTTCAATATTTTTTTCTAAAATTTACCAAAAATTTCAAAATACCCAAAATATTACCAAAATTTCCAAATCACATTTTGTTCGCATTAATAACTCAATTATACTCGGAATGTCATGAATGTGTGCACAAATATTGGTGCGAGTCCAAAAATGCATATGTATAAATAAGCAAAAACTCAGTTATGCAAAGAATACTATGCATTGAAATTTCTCAATATTCTAACCCTTAATATGGGGTGTTACAATTCTTCCCTCCTTAAGAAATTTTGTCCTCGAAATTTACCTGATTTGAATAGTTACGGATATTGAGCTTTCATGATTTCTTCTGGTTCCCATGTTGCTTCCTCAAGTCCATGATGTTGCCAAAGTACTTTCACCAAAGGCACTGACTTGTTCTTGAACTGTTTAACTTCTCTGGCTAATATCGAAATTGGCCCTTCTTCATAAGACCCATCTGGTTGCACTTGAATTTCAAGAATTTTGTGTGAAGCATCAGACCGATATCTTCATAGCATCGAAACATGAAACACATCATGTAGCCTGGCCATTTCTTCAGGCAGAGCCAACTAATAAGCTACTGGTCCAATTCTTTTTAGAATTTCATAAGGACCAATGAATCGCGGACTAACCTTACCCTTCTTTCTAAACCGTAGTATGTGTTTCCATGGTGACACTTTCAAGAATACTTTATCACCCACTTGATACTTAATATCTTTCCTTTTTAGATCAGCATAAGACTTCTGCCTATCACTGGCATCTTTCAATCTTTGCTGAATAATCTGAATCTTCTCTTTAGTATCCTTCACAATTTTTGGCCCAATCATCTTGTTTCACTTAACTCAGTCCAACATACCAGGGTTCTACATTTCCTACCATACAACGCTTCATAAGGCGTTATACCAATGCTCATCTAATAACTATTATTGTAAGCAAACTCCATCAAAGTCAGATAATTATCCTAACTCCTGGAAAACTTCAACACACAACCCCGCAACATATCTTCTAATATCTGTATAACTCATTCAGATTGTCCATCTGTCTAGGGATGGAAAATAGTACTAAACTTAACCTGAGTACCTAATGCTTTCTGTAAACTTTTCTAGAATCTTGAAGTAAATTGAGGATCCCGATCTGAAATGATAGATAATGGTACTCCATGCAGTCTCACTATCTCATTTACATACAAATTTGCAAGCCTATCCAAAGAATAGTCAGGACGAACAGGCAAAAAATGAGCAGATTTGGTAAACTTATCCATAATTACCCATACTGCATCATGTTTCCTTTGAGTGAGAGGAAATCCAGTGACAAAATCTATAGTAATGTTATCCCCTTTCCACTGAGGAATAAAAATAGGATGTAACAAACTAGATAGAACTTGGTGCTCAACTTAACCTGCTGGCATGTCAGATATTTTGCTATATAATCCAGAACATCCCATTTCATACCTGACCACCAGTAATACTGCTTCAAATCCTGATACATCTTGTTTCCACCCAGATGCATAGTAAATACTGTATTATAAGCCTTAAACAACAAATTCTTCTTCAATTCATCATTTAGCTGGCACACACAGCTGATCCTTATAATACAATTTACTATCTCCTTGCATAGAAAAATCGGACTGTTTACGTTCCTGAGTAGCCCAAGATAAGTTGTTGTAGCTTATCATCAGCTCTCTGAGCATCACAGATTTCTTACCTCAACTTAGGCCTTGCTTTCAATTGAGCTATTAAAGCTCCATCAAATTCAAATTCCCATTCACCTCGCTTCACTGATAATGTTGAAATTGTCTTCCGACTCAAGACATCTGCCACAACATTAGCCTTTCTTGGATGATAATTCATAATACAATCATAGTCTTTAAACAGTTCCAACCAACGCTGTTGTCTCAGATTGAGTTCTTTCTGAGTAAGCAGATACTTCAAACTCTTATAATATGTGAAAATTTTACACCTTTCACCATACAAGTAGTGCCGCCAAATTTTTAAGGCAAACACTACCGTTGTAAGCTCCAGATCATGTGTAGGGTAGTTCTGTTCATGAGTCTTTAGTTGCCTAGAGGCATAAGCAACTACCTTTCCTTCCTACATTAAAACACAACCCAAACTAGTTCCAGATGCATCAGTATACATAACATACTCCTTACCAGAAGTAGTTTGAACTAATACAAGAGCTTCAGTAAGCATACTTTTCAACTGATCAAAGCTACTCTGACATCTATCAGACTATTCATACTTCACTCCCTTCTATAACAATTTAGTTAAAGGGGATTCTATCACTGAAAACCCCCTTAACAAACTGACGATAATAACCAGCTAAACCCCAAAAACTTCTCACTTCTGTTACATTCTATGGTGGCTTCCAATTTACAATCGCTTCTATCTTACTAGGATCAACTCTGGTTCCTTCAAAAGAGACAGCGTGCCCCAAGAATGATATCTCCCGAAGCCATAAATCACACTTACTCACTTTAGCATACAACTATGTTTCCGACAGAGTCTATAATACAATTCGGAGATGCTCAGTATGAGCCTATTCATTCCTAGAATAGACCAGGATATCATCAATAAACACCACAACAAACTGGTCCAAATAAAACCTGAACACTCTATTCATTAAATCCATAAATGCTACTGGAGCATTAGTTAACCCGAATGGCATTACTAGGAATTCATAATGTCCATAATGATCCCTAAAAGTAGTCTTTGGTACATCCACATCCTTTACTCGGAGCTGATAATAACCCGATCACAGATCTATCTTTGAAAACACTCCTGTATATTTCAATTGATCCAATAAGTCTTCAATATTTGGTAATGGATATTTATTCTTCACTGTGACTTTATTCAATTTCCTATAATCGATGCACATTCGCAGTGTGCCATCCTTCTTCTTAACAAACAACATCAGTGCTCCCCAAGTTGACACACTTGGTCTAATAAACCCCTTATCCAGAAGTTCTTGTAACTGCACCTTCAACTCCTTTAACTTAGTAGGAGCCATTCTGTACAGTGCTCTGGATATAGGAGCAATGCTAGGTATAACTTCAATAGATAACTCAACATCTCTTTCAGGAGGGAGTCCAAGTAATTCCTCAGGAATTACATTTGCAAATTCATTCACTACAGGAATGTCAAGCAGTTTATCCTTACCACCCTCCTTCTAGGAATCAAGCACAAAAGCCAGATAAGCTTCACATCCCTTCTTAAGGAGCTTTTTAGTTTGCATAGCAGATACCACATTAGCTAAGGAACTAGTACGGACGCCATGCAATACTATCTCAGACTGATCGGGTCTCCTAAATATAGCAGTTTTAGCATTACAGTCAATTACTACCCGATGCTTAGATAACCAATCCATACCCATAATCAAATCAAATTCATGAAATGACAATTTAATGCTACATACTCAGTTCCTTGAATCATAATAGGACAATTCCTAAACACCTGATTAACCAACACACTACTACCCAGAGGACTGGTCACATGAATGTTATATTCTAACTGGTCTATAGACATCTTCATATGAAACATTTCTCCAACACAGATATATGAGTGTGTAGATCCAGGATCAATTAATGCATACATTTCATAATCAAAGAGAGAAACAATACCAGTAATGACATCTGGTGCATCCTAATCCTCACGAGCTTTCAATATGTAAGTTCGAGCCGAAGCAGTAGGCATAGTTGGTCAATCTACTGTTTCCTATTGGTTACTCCGATTCGATCTATTCTGCCTAGATCCCCCTCTACCTCTACCACATCCTCTGTTCTTAGCAGAAGTATGAAAGGCCTCTCGATTGCCTTGTGATGTCTGAGCTTGGTTGAAAGGGCAACTGGCTATCATATGCTCAGTACTACCACATCGAAAACAAGCTCTCGTAGCCCTTCTACAAACACCCCAATGATGTACAGAACAATCAAGGCATTTCGGCATTCAGAACCTCAGCCTCCAGACGACCCCCTACCAGAAACAGCTGTAGAGGGAAAGTTTTGTTGCCTTCCCTGTGTCACAGATCTCTAAGTATTTTTTGGTACAGAAGTGGTACCTTCCCGACTTCGTTTCCTCGAAGACTAGCTTCCTTGACCAAAACCCCTTCTTTGACTCCTTTTTCTCCTAACCATCTCTTGTTTCTTAATTTTCATTACAACCTGTACTAGTTGATGGTACGTCACTTGCTGTAACAGAGTAATTGTTGCTAGATGCTCCTTGATGGAATCATGCAATCCATCCTTAAACTAGTAACATCGGAACTCCTCAGTAAGCACAGATTCAGGGCATACTTACTGAGTTAGTTGAACTCCCGATCATACGCAGCAACTGATAAGTTCCTCTGCTTCAAGTTCAGAAATTGCTTCCATTTATCCTTTCTGTAAGCCTCTGTCACATACTTAGCTTTAAATTCTTGGGTAAAGAAATCCCAACTCAGAGGCACCGACAGCTGAGGATTCCTCATAACAAACTTCCACATTCATAAGCTGCTCCCTGAAGAAAGGAGACAGCACAGTGCACCATCTGCTCTGTTGGACAACTGATTTCATCTAACACCCTCTTAACCTTCTTTATCCAGTATTAAACTCTCTCAGATTCCTCCAGAGATGTCCCAGTAAATTCCTCAGCTCCATACTTCCTCAACTGATCAATTGGAGCCTTGGGTGCTGTCATTCGATGCAGCAACGTCATCACATCCTGGGACAGCTTAATCAAAGCCTCTCCCTGAGCTAAAGGAGGTAGTGGCATCCTAGCTTCACCTCGATTGGCCCCAGAGGGTCTAGATATTACTAGACTAGTTTACTCTGGCTAATTGCTCTCAGCAACTTTGTCAACAATATCGCGAAATCCTTCCATCATTAATTCTATAGGCAAAACATGGGACATCGCATTAGGCCAAAACACGACTTGTACATTCAATAGAAGCAATAGTTAAGTGGTGGTTAAACCAAAATTGCCTAAACTACGCTCTGATACCAAAAAGATTGTGACACCCTAATACCCCCTAGGAGGATATTGCGAGCGCCACACAAAATAGAACAAACAAAACCAAAACATACGAAACATTCATCATGCATTCTCAAAAGCTCAAAGCAGAAGCGATTCAGAGCAAACATACATAAAAAAACAAGTCCAAAAACAAACTCAAAATACATTTTAAACAAACAAATTTCAGACTCCTTTGGCCATTACGGTTGACTTATCCCAATTCCTACGTCCTTCTCTCTGAACCTACACAAGACAAATCCACCGTGCTAAGCATATAGCTTAGTGAGTAATATCTAAATTATAATTTAACAACAGATATAGAAATTAAGATCAAATCAAAGTTTTATAAATAATAAATCTGCTCAACACAAGAGGGTATAAACCCTTTAAAAATAGAAGACAATTTAGCTTATATCAAAATCAAACTGATATCAGAGTATAAAATCATAAAATTGCTAAATTCATTTACAGAAGCAGGTAACGGGACTTATACAGAAGAGACCGAAGTCTCGACACTAAAGTGTCACAGAAGAGACTGAAATCTCGACACCAAAGTGCCACAGAAGAGACTGAAGTCTTGACACCTAAGTGTCAATATCAGAAGACATCGAAGTGTCAATAACAGAAGACACCGAAGTGTCAATAACAGAAGACACCGAAGTGTTATAGAAGCAGCTGCAAACTCTTCTAGGCATGCCTATTTACCTATAACTAGGACTTAACATAATCAAAACAGAATTGTTTGAAATTCAATTCACATGTCAATCCAACAACTTTGCAAATCATTCAATGGACCAAAAGCAGTAGCAAACAAAACAGTCAAAGCAAAACTATTAAATTTGACCATCTAAATTACCGTCTTAAATTATTTACAAAAATTATTGTCTAAAATTACTGTTTAAAATTACTTACAAAAATTATTGTCTAAAATTATTTACAAAACCTCCTTTATTGCTTATTGCCTCGACGTTTCGGCAATATCTAGAATAGGTCGCTCTATGGGTTCCTCTAAAATATTTAATACAAACACATATCATTATTGTGCATAATTATAAATTCAATTATGCACATTCATGTGTACTGAATATGTATGATGCATGTTCATGTCAAAAATCTTAGTTTCCTATCCTTAATCTTGTCACCTTATCGATCATGTGAAATCATACTCAATCCCTCAATCCAGATTTATTTCACAATCAACTTTCGGGTCCACTTTGCTCAATTATTTTCATCAGATAACTGAGGTAATTAGGTAATAATTCCTTATAGAAAGTTGTCCCTCCTTGTCTTAGGTATCCAATGATACCAAGTTCGTCCAATTTGGTTTAGTATATTGAAAGTTATACTCAAAAGATTTTAGATTGTTCTTCAGCTTCATCAGAATTCTTATCTCAACTTCAAATCAGATTATGAAATTCTTATAGGTAGAATTAAAACTTAATCTCTTCATAAAATTTATATCCTTATGTCTCTAGTTTACTTCAAATAAAAAATCACTCTATTCGGATAACTATAAAGAAAGTTATGCCTAAAATACTAAAGTATGTTTAGTGTAGAGAAAAGTTCACCGCGGCGAACTTCTGCTCCTCCAGAGAGGAATTCTCGCAAAACTTTCATAAGTTCACCACAGCCAAACCTAGAGTTGGTCGCGGCGAACTTTACCCGAAAAGAATTCTAGTCAAATCCTTCAAGTTGGCCACAGTGAACTTTCACAGAAAAGACATCTTTCAAGTTTGTCATATTCAAACTTCCCAGATTTTACACTTCAATCTTATTCAAAGAACATATATCACACTTCAACCAATTTTTCTACTTCCATTTCATCTCATCACGACTCAAATAAATCACATCTATATTTAAACATTAAAAACTGATTCCTTACATAAGCTTTCTCTCACTACTGCATATTTTCCATTCTCATCCTCCTCTATGCCTTCACCTCATTTAACCCATTTTGAACACCACCGAAGCTACCCATCTTACACCCCTCATGCACAATTTCATTTTCAATCATTCAAGCCTCATCAGACTTATTCAATTCATTTATATGAACACTCAAAACCATGCATGTGCCGTGGGTAACAAAGCATATATTCACTGAATTGCACGAAACAAAACTTACTTGGTTTAGCTCCAATTCCAGCAATGAAGTTCTCGGTGGATGAAGAAAACCAAGGATAACAGAATAAGCACTCTCTAAGTAATGAAATTCTTACTTTGATGTAAGATTCAAAAGCCAATTTCTCAATAGGATCAGTTTGGTATTTTTGGTGAGGAAAAAGAACAACTCAAATGAAGAACGTGCAAACTGCAGAAATTTCCTTACCTAAACATGTGCTTACGTGGGTTAATGTCAATTTGACACATGGCTCTATGCATGTGAACCATTTGTCTTTCATACAAGCTACCACATGTCTCCAACATGTCAAGCCATTTGTCACACATTGAATGATGCCACATGTAAATCTTTAATCAGTCCACATGTCAAATTAGGATTGGTCCAAACTTTTAATATTTTTTCTAAAATTCACCAAAAATTTCAAAATACCTGAAATATTACCAAAATTGCCAAATCACATTTTATTCACCTTAATAACTCAATTATACCCGAAATGCCATGAATGTATGCACAAATATTGGTATGAGTCCAAAAATGCATATGCATAAATAAGGAAAAACTCAGTTATGCAAAGCATACTATGCATTGAAATTTCACAATATTCTCACCCCTAATATGGGGTATTACATTGATGATTGAAAAAGTGAAGAAAGAAAATTCAATGATTATTACTTTCTCCTAATTTGGTTGGAAGAATATTAATATAGATCTTTAAACCAAATTCTATAAAATTATATTGATTTCTAGTTGAAGAATAAGTATAGTAAATTAAGTGTTAGATTGAATAATTTCAAGAATTTACTAATAAAATCTAGAATTGATTATAACTTGTTTACTGATGAAGTTAATATTACAGATAAATGTTGTGATAATCTATTTAAGGTAAAATATTACTTTACTTACTAATATATACTATTTTTAGTTGAAAATTTTCATCATTTTAGGTACATAAAATCACTCACATATTCAAGGAAAAATATATAAAAAAACTTTTAGACTTGTGTCATATTTTTGAAAACAATACTGTAACTAATTTGCATGCATATCAATCAACTATATTTCCATCAAACAGTGCAAAAGCAGATTATAGAATTGAAGTTGATGAATTTTCTTTTTTAAATGACAAACAAAGACCAAGTTGCAATTCTCTTTTTAAGAAAAGAAATTTCTTAAAATGAAGAAGGTAAAAAGTATATAATCTAATGTTTTAGAAAATGTCTTGGCCATAATTGTTGAATAATCTAAAAGAAAGAATGATTTACTTAAGAAAAGATATGATGACAATATCGTCTACAAGAGAAAATGGATTTGAAAGTTTCATCAATTAATTAAGATATTGATATAATTATGGAAACTATCAAGTCTTAAGGGAGTGCAATATGGAAAAGCATTAAATAGGGAGATTTTTATGTACATGCCAAATACAAGAAAAATAGATTGGATTCTATCTCTTTAGTTATATTTTCATGTTATTGAGTAATGAACATTATTGGTTTGGGCACTTTTATATTAAGAACTATTCCCTAGTTTAAAATCTTAAGTGTATGTGTTATGTAAACCTTTTGGTTTGATGCTTGATATGAACTTCTTAAATTTATGTTATATATTTTAGTCATTAAGAATAATATTAACATTTATATTTTAAAGTCTTTATTGATTATTAGGAGTGATTGTTGTAAATATATGAACCTCCTTATCAAATTTTGAATTAGATTTAGATAATGAAATAATCGAGACTATTTTTATTCTTTTGCTATGAAAGAGTATAGATATTTTCATTTGCACAAGCAACTATTAGAACTTCTACTTTATCAAGTCATGAATAGTGAAACTTTAAATAAGAATCTTATAAGGATTTAAGAAAAATTATTAAGTATTAGCAAAACAATTTTCATAAGTATATGTAATGAGTTGAAAAATTATGATGTTTAAAGATAACTACTTATTTAATTATGGACGAATAAATTGCAATTTTCTTGATAACGATATGGCATAGTGAGACAATTAGACTTAGTACAAAGTGTTTTCAAAATTTAACTTGGATGATTTCAAAGTATTTTTGTAATCTTTTATATATAGTTAATCGTCTTATAGAAAGAGTCGTATAGTGCTTTAATATTACATCTCTTGAGATTCAATATAATTCAAAATACTTCTCATATTTTTAGGTATATGCATTACTTTATTAATATTTTTATTATGCCTTTATATCTAACTAATTATTTTAATAAAATAATTTTGTTTTGTAGGATTGTATAGGAGTAATAAACAATACACATTGATGCATATGCTTAAAACCAATTAACCAATACCATGCAGGGGTAAAAGATTTGATCCAACTTAAAATATCATTTGTTATTGCTTATGACATGAGTTTCACGTATATAATGACTAGATGTGAAGGTACCGTAAGTCATTTTAAAAACAATATTAATTCTAACAAATTAATTTTCTATAGCTTCACATGATATTACAATATCTTATAGATACATTTTTGTTAATATTATATTCTTTATATGTTCAAGTAAGTTCTATTTAGTTAGCATGGGCTATACTATTAGGTTTAGATTTCTTTCAACACATGAAAGTGAGAGAAGAGATTATAAAGAAGAGAAAGACCATATGATTGATAGGAATTGTTTATCTACATGTATTCTTAATTGAGAGATGTTTTGTTACGCTTTACAAGCAAAAATCCTAACAATTTCACATGTCTAACTGATATGAAGAAGTAAAATATAATGTTATCGCTTGTTGTGTGGTATATAATTTTATTAGAATACATGAACAAAGGAATGAATTATTTAACGCTTATGCTAAAAATTAAGAACATATTATGAAAAGTATAAATAAAGGTACAAATTCTCAAGTGGAGTATAATATCACTTCATTATAACTTCAGTATGTCTTGAAAGTGGGATACAATTGCTATACAAATGTAGAATGATTATATTAATAGAAGTTCTTATTAGTTGATTTTTTTTTTGTAAGTGATGCTACTATTATACTTTAAACTTTAAGCATTGTATCATGATTAATATTTTTAATTATTTATTTAGAATGAGTTAATATAATTTTTATCTTTATATTGCACTCTTATTATATAAAATTTATGAATGAATTTTTTAGTTATAATAAATATTCATACCTTTTATTTTAATACTTATGAGAAATAAATAATTTAATAGTAAAATTTGATACATTAAAAATAAATTAAATAAAATTTAAAAGTATAATAATGATGATGATGATGATGATGATGATAATGATGATGATGATGATGATGATAATAAACAAAAAAATATGATTTTCAAAAATTAAAATAAAAAATATGATGATAAAACTAAACAAGTTTTTTCAATTTTTTATTACAAATCTCAATCAAGCATGTTTTTATTTTCTGTTTTTATTATAAATCTCATCCAAATAGAATTTTATTTTTAAAAAAATAAAAACTAAAAACATGAAATAATAACCCACAACCATATTAGAAAAATGAAAGCAAAACCAAATGGTCTTATGATGGAACCAAATTGACCAATAGGTCTGTAGTGTAACATCCCCTCACCAATAGAAAGGGTATATTGGTAAATTGCCATGTTTAGGAGTGTTTAAACGTGTAGTGACATATGCATGCATTCATATATGCACA
>JANSVA010000218.1:53199574-53228110 GCA_025504915.1 Erythroxylum reticulatum | reverse complement strand
CAAGTGTACGAGATCAAGATCAAAACTGCAGCTGCTAAGCAAGGAGATAAATCTGTCACAGAATATGCAAACTTGCTGCAGATTCTGTGCAAGAACTTGATCATTATCGAGTTTTTGAGATGAAATGCCCTGAGGTGCTGTCATCTTGAAGAACTTCATTGAAAAAGACCATGTGTATGATTTTTTGGTTGGGCTGAATGCTAAATTTGGTCAGGTCAGGATCCAAATCCTTGGAAAAGAGGATACTCCGTCTCTAGAAGAGGCAATCTCATTGGTTCGAGCAGAAGAAAGTCGAAGGAGTGTTATGCTTAAACCACAAACCATGAACGGGTCAGCCTTATTAGCAAAAACTAATCATCAGGACAAAGGAAAAAGTGATCTATCTAAGCATTCTGGTAGAGAAAACCAAGGGAAGGAGAATAAGGACAACCTCTGATGCACCTACTGCAAGAAACCGAGGCACACAAAGGAGACATGTTGGAAAATACACGATAAACCACCAAGTCGAGAATGGGAAAACCGTGGGGGACAGCAGAGGTCCCATGCACATATGGTAGTCGGCCCAAAGTTGAGGAAAATTCAGGAACAATGGAATTAAACAGTGAAGAAATTGAGAAGTTGAGAAGCTTGTTGGGGACAATTGAAAAACCTTCTAAGACTTGTTCTTTGCCTCTTTCAAGTAAACCTTTACTCCTTATTTGCATGAATGCCTCATAAAATCTTCGTACCAATTCTTGGATAATACACTTGGGTACCACAGACCATATGTCACCCGCATCTCAACTCTTTCACACTTATACCCCATACCCAACAAAAGAATTGTAGTGGCCAATGGCTCTCTAGTTACTATTGCAGGTTTCAGAGATTTACACCACACCTACCCTTATTCTAAAAAGGGTTCTCCATATTCCAAAACTGTCGGCTAGCCTACTTTCTATTCAAAAGCGTACCCATGATCTTAAATGTTATGATACCTTCTTTCCTTCTGACTGTGTTTTTCAGGATCAGGTCTCGTGGAGGAGGATTGGACTTGCTAAGGAAAAGCGGGCCTCTACCTACTTGAATTGCCTCAAAGAGTTAGGAGCAACTTATCTTTGCCATTTCTCAGTTCCTCAAATATAGATACCATTTGGCTTTATCATCTACGCCTAGGTTGTCCATCTTTTAAAGTTTTAAAGGTCATGTTTCCTCATTTGTTTCAAGGATTAGATATTTCTGAATTTCATTGTGATGTTTGTGAATTTGCAAAACATACTCGAGTATCTTTTCCTATTAGCAATAAAAGAAGCTCTCATCCTTTTCATTTGATTCATAGTGACATATGGGGTCCCTCTAGTATACCTATTGTCTCTGGGGCTCGTTGGTTTGTATCCTTAATTGATGATTGCACTCGGGTAACATGGCTCTTTCTTCTTAAACAAAAATTTGATGTTAGCCTTGTTATACCTAATTTTCACTCTATGATTCAAAACCAAATTAGGGTTAAAATTAAAAGCTTTAGGACAGACAATGCTAGAGACTACTTCAACCAGACTTCGTCACCTTTCTTTCAATCACAGGGCATTATCAATGATTCATCATGTGTTAACACGCCTCAACAAAACGGGGTAGTAGAAAGGAAAAATGGGCACTTACTCAACACCACTCGAGCCTTACTCTTTCAAGGGAATGTCCCGAAATCCTATTGGGGAGAGGCAATTCTTACAGCCACATACATGATAAATAGAAGAGGCAATTCTTACAGCCACATACATGATAAATAGACTTCCATAACGCGTGTTAGACAACAAAAGCCTCATAGAAATTCTTCATAGCTTCTACCCATATTTCAGAACCTCAAATGGCCTCACGCCTAGGGTATTTGGATGCACCGCTTTTGTTCATGTTCATAACCAACATAGAGACAAACTAGACGCTCGAGCCATCAAATGTGTCTTCCTCAGTTACTCACCTACTCAAAAAGGATACAAGCGTTACAATCTGTCATCTAGGAAATTTTATATCTCTACAGATGTCACCTTCACAGAAAATACACCTTTTTGCTCCAAGTCCTCTCCTCAGGGGGAGATTTCAATGATGGAAGATAGCACTTATGAGTCCTTTGAATCACTTAAAACCCTTGACCTTCCTCCTGCTCCAGCTGGTAGTGTTGAAACAACCGAGCCTTCTAAACCAATTACATCTGAGTTCCCCAATTCTACTACTGAACTAATGTCATCACATGTCTCAACCAACATTACTCAGGTTTATTCAAGGAGGAAGGCCATTCCAAAACTGACACAGGTCTAAGAATCCAACTCAGACTGTGGAAATGAAATCATGGTAGGATTTGATTCACCTTTACGCACACAATTTTTTGAACCTATTGCTATTAGGAAAGGAACTAGAGAATGCACTAAACGACCACTTTATCCTCTATCTTACTATGTTTCTCTTAATCGTTTGTCACCAAACTACCAAAACTTCATTATGAGTTTAAATACCATTACTATCCCTAACATTGTTTCTGTGGCATTGTCAAAAAGGGAATGGAGGGATGCTATGAGTGAGGAGATGAATGCATTGGAAAAGAATAGAACATGGGAGATTATTGATAAACCAAAAGGGAAAAACATTGTTGACTATAAGTGGATTTTCACACGCAAATATAAGGCTAATGGATCTTTTGAGAGATATAAAGCTAGATTGGTGGCCAAAGGGTACACTCATACTTATGGTATTGATTATCAAGAGAATTTTGCCCCAATTGCAAAGATGAATACTGTGAGACTTCTATTATCATTGGTTGCCCACTTTAACTGGCAGCTCCTACAATATGATGTTTAGAATGAATTTCTCTATGGAGACTTAGATGAAGAAATCTATATGAACATCCCACCAAGATTTGAGGGAGACACGAGTAACAAAGTTTGCAAGATGAGGAAGGCCCTTTATGGGTTAAAATAATCTCTTAGAGCTTGGTTTGGGAGATTTGCAAAAGTCATAAGGGAGCCTAGGTATAAGCAAAGCCAAGGTGATCACATTCTCTTCATTAAACATTCGGCTACAGGGGGAGTTATTGCACTTCTAGTCTATGTGGATGACATCATAGTGACTGGAAATGATGAGAAAGAGAAGCATGAATTGAAGCAAAGACTAGGAAAAGAGTTTGAGATAAAAGAACTTGGAAAGCTAAGGTACTTCCTTGGTATTGAGGTGGCATATTCCACAAAAGGGATTTTTATATCTCAACAAAAGTATGTGACTGATTTGTTGGGAGAAACAAGAAAGATTGGGTGTAAGCCAGTCTTTACACCAATGGATCCAAACCACAAGTTGGGATAAGCTAAAGAAGAACCAGCTGCTGGTAAAAGGATGTATCAAAGACTAGTTACACCGATGCTAACTATGTAGGTTTCATAGTGAATAGAAGATCAACTACAGAGTACTGTATGTTTCTTGGAGGAAATTTGGTAACGTGGAGAAGCAAGCAAAATGTGGTGGCAAGGTCATCTGCAGAATCAGAATTTAGGCTATTGCTCAAGGATTGTGTGAACTACTCTGGCTGAAGATTATTCTAGATGATTTGAGAGTCAAATGGGACGGCCCTATGAAACTCTATTGTGACAATAAGTCAGCTATCAATATTGTTCATAATCCTATACAATACGATAGGACAAAGTATATTGAGATTGATAGATATTTCATTAAAGAAAAATTGGAAGAAGGGTTACTGTGTATGTCCTATGTTTCATCAGAACGTCAAATAGCGCAGATGTTTTAACGAAGGGGTTGAATAGTTCAAGTTTTCTTAATCTTGTATACAAGTTGGGGATGGAAGACATCTATTCCTCAGCTTGAGGGAGAGTGTTGAGATACTAAACAGTTGTAAATAGATTATACTTAGATATAGATAGGCTGTAGATAGATAAGTTTGAAATCTCTTAAATTAAGGGATACATTAGATAGCTTTAGATAACTTTCCAGATTTAAATTCCTACTTGTACTGTCCTATATATGGTTGTATACGCATATTCAATATATGAGAAATAGAAAAATTATTTCCCATAACATGGCATGATTAAAAAAAACTGGATTCGGCAATCATGGGATTTTTTTTTTGGCTATTCAAAACAGTATTCAGCATAGCTGTGGCAATTGGATATCCAACTATACCAAGGCCATGGACGTTGAACTTCAGTTGAGGGATGATGTATAAACCTCTCACGTTACAAAGGAAAACTTTTTCACTTTATCATTTTGAAGGGATTAGGTTTTCAAGATGTTATGTTTGTATCAAGTTATGGGATGCTTTTACATCTCCTATATTATGGATCTGGGTATTAGTATTCACTAGCCATTCCATGTTTCTAATACACCTTAATAGGTCAGTTCTTACACCCGTCCTTCATATCATTTCAAAGCAATGATTTCCAAGACACCCTCATTGATGATGCTATTTTTAGGTGATGGTTCCTGGTAAACCTTACCAGAATCCAATTTAATTGTGCCCATGTTTTACCTTGATATTGCAGAATATTGGTGGACATACATGAGGGCTGATCCAGATGGGCTTGCTGAGATCCGGCGGCTAATTGAAGCTGGGAAGTTGAAAATACCTGTTGAAAATTGTTTTCCAATAACCCAAGTGAGAGAGGCTCACGAGGCTAAGGACAAAAAGAAAATCCTTGGCAAGGTGGTACTGGAATTTGATTGAAGTAAATTCTCTTACTCAACTCTTTCTCTTGAATTTACAGCTATCAAATTTCATTCTATCCTTTCTGTAAAGTAGGTTCTACTCCATTAGTTTAAGAGTTAATCCTGCATCCTGAACATGTTCTGCACAATAAGTTGTCACATTTTGCATAGGTGTGGGTGAAAATTCCAATATCCTCGATTCCCAAGCTGTAAATGTTAAGAGGACCGTCTTTTAGCAAAACTTTTGTAGGTTAATTTTGTTAGTGAATATTTGTGAGTTTATAGCAGATAAAGCAGCCGCATTTGTGCTGCTTACAAAAGTATCTTCTTATCTTTATAAAATTTTGAGGATGATATTTTAGATGGAGCTATTAGATTTGTGCAGAGGACTATGTTTTAATTCCAAATATCGTGGAACTTATGATGCGAGGCTTAAAACACTATATAAAAATTAAATAAAATAGCAGAATCATTCATTCCTAGGTTCCATGTGAAGAGGTAAGTCTAGTTGGAGTTGTGATATGATATTATGTATGCACAGCATCAGACAACGACAGGTCAGAAGCTAGCGTTATTCTTAACTCTATCTGCTCTGCCCGACTGGACCACCTGATCTGATCTTCAATCTGTAATGCTTGGTTTGTTGAGGCTTATTAATCTCATACTCTATGGTAAATAATGCATCATCCTTTTTGTCCTTTTTTGTGGAGTATAATGTTTGGTCAAATTCCCTCCCTTTGACCCCACTGGGTGTTCCACTCATCATCATTCCCGTTAAAACCCTAAAAGGTTCATCGAGTTCGCTATGGTGGGGACCAAGCGTAGGTCACGGCAAACAGTGGCGCGTGGATATAGTCATGATTAGTTGTGAGTTCTGATCTAAGACCCTATGGTCACGTGCACCCCTTGGATTTTCTTTTTCGATGCTTGGTCCCATGTGACCACTAATTTTTAAAAGGCCCGTTCTTTTCGCATTAAATTGCGATACTGCCACTTTTTGTCTTTTAGCTGCAAGAAAACGGCGAAACTTTTGTGGTGTTGGATGGGGGAGAGAGAGAGAGAGAGAGAGTGCAGGTTGAGAACTGAAAAACTGGGCAAGAACACAGAGACAGTGGCTTTCCCAAGACAAAACCCATCAAATTCCCTAATTGCCCTTTTGGTTTGGTTTTATTAGTGCTTTATAGCGCTGTAGGTGAACTGGCCACGTTCATGCGGGGGAATAGGATGTGAAGGAAGAAGGTTTGGTTAAAGAAAAACAGATGTGCTTGGAGTTTGACGTATAACTTGACTAATATGAGACGGGATGGGATGGGATTCCAGTCGCACTTTCCCTTCTGCTTTTTCTCGGATTTCTTTTCCATCCAACTACGAAAGCCTAATCATAAATAGCTGTTAATCAGCTGAAAATTCATGGCTACAGACAGCAACGCACTAGCTTGTTGAAGGCAACAACAAACGCACGTGCCATTTAAACGAAACAGAAGCCTAAAACTCAGTAGTTGAGTTCTGTCTCACATCACAGCGTATCCTCCAAATATTAATTTCTTCAACACCACTCTCCCTCTCTCGTTTCTTTTGTACCTGCAAGCTCTTCCATACCCACAAGCACACGCACCCACCATTCTCATAACCACACGACACTGATTCCACACCTTTCTCTCTGTCAAAATCTTTGAATTATTTGACATGACCAGGGGATCCAACAAGTGAAAACAGAACAGCTAGAAAACAAATCTCATGGAAGCAGTGGATAGGCCCCATCGCAGCAATATCATCAATAGCACCACCACAAGTGAGCTCTTCATTTGCTTCGCTTCACGCCTCTCGTCTTCTTCTTCCATGAGGATATCTTCCAAGTCGATTCTCAGCCCTGGCCGTGCAAGAGAGCCAACGCCAATCTCACTTTCAAACTCGCTTAGTCGAAGGCTGCGAAGCAACGGTAGCATGAAAGGTGGGCAAGCTTCGCCTATGTTCCCCACCACCAATGCCAAGAAACGAGGCGGTTCTTTTGAAAACCCCGAACCCACTTCTCCTAAGGTAACCTGTATTGGTCAAGTGAGGGTCAAGACCAAGAAACAGAGCAATAAACTGAGAACAAGATCCAAAAGTAGAGGAGAAGCGAGTTTTAGAAGAATAGAGCAAGACAGCAGCAACAAGAACGTTGAAGCGAGTAGGAATTCAGATCACAACCAGAGCCTTGCAAACCATCATTTTCTGAACCAGCAACAGCCTCAGGAATGCTTGCCACACAGAAACCAGAGATGGGTACATTTGCCTATGACAATATGTGAAGCTGTAAGAGCTTTTGGGGCTGAATTCAATTGCTTTCTCCCTTGTCGATCGTCGTGCATGGCAAGTGAGAAAGAGAAGGAAGAAAAGGCAACCACACACTCAGAGAACGGCAACTCATGTGCAACTGTGTTCGCTCGGTGGCTCGTGGCGGTGCAGGAAGGAGATGGCAAGGGTAGACAGATAGAGTTGGTTGTGGGGGAAGATGAGCAAAGGGAAGAAAGCAGTACGGAGAGAGGGAGGAGGCATGTGTTTGAGGAGATTGAGTTTAAAGATGAAAACCTTGACGGAGGAAATGGGAGTTTGCAAGAAGAGGAACCAAGAATTAGTATATGCGTTCCACCTAAGAATGCTCTGTTGCTTATGAGATGCAGATCTGACCCTGTGAAAATGGCTGCTCTTGCTAACAAGTTTTGGGAAGCTCCTGCCCCCCCAGTGGAAGATGATGAAGAGATTGAAGATGGTGGGAATGAGAACGAACATGAGAAAAGCAAAGTTGAGCAAGAAATGGAACACAAACAAGGAGTCATGGCATGTGAAATGTCGTGTTCTTGTGAAAAAACTGAAGAAAATCAGGAAGCTGAAGAAAGATTGGATCTTTTGGAGCCTGAAAATGGTAATGGAAAAAGCCTGGAGAAAAGCTCAGATATTGAACTCCAACTAGTATATTCTTCATATGTAAACCAAGAACAGGACATGAACCCGCCACTTATAGGAGAAGAAAATTGTTTGCGCGATTCTTTGGTTGAAGGAATTCTAGATCCGGGACACCCGCAAATTATTGAAAATGAAGAAAAGATTATTCAAGTTCGAGAAGGCGGAGATAGTAAAGAACAGAAACCAGAAGAGGAAGAACATGCAGAAGAAAGCTCAGCACTGTTAGTAGAGTTGAAACAAGAACTTCAAGAAGAGACAGGCGAAAACATGCAAGATCAAGAACAAAATCCACCCGAAGCTGTAGTTCTTGAAGCTCGGGAACTACCAGTATCAACGGCAGACAAAGCGACCAACGCAGAGATGATCGAAGGAGAGTTGACGGAGATGACGAGCGAAGAAAGATCCGAAACCGAAGACCCGGTATGCCAAGGGGGTCAAACGAGTAACAAGTCAAAAGAGAGGGAAACTCAGCCATTGTTGCCTGATTGCCTACTTCTAATGATGTGTGAGCCCAAGCTGTCAATGGAAGTTTCCAAGGAGACATGGGTATGCACTACAGACTTCATAAGATGGTTGCCAGAGCATTCAAGGCCGTCGATCAACAAAAAGAGCGGTTATGACGAGGCCACAAAGAAAAAAATCACCGTCGACGTCAATCCCCAGCCGCTGGTCAACAGTGCCCTACAACAGCCAGCGAGATCCTCTTGTTCATATCCATCGAAGCCGCTGCGTAGGGTTGCCGGAACAGAGACTATGACGACGGTGACCGGACAGAAGCTGATGGACGGCAGGGCTTATGAACCGCTAATGCTCACACGCTGCAAGTCAGAGCCGATGAGGTCGGCGGCTAAACATGCGCAGGAGAGTTGCTTCTGGAAGAACAGGAAGATGGAGCCGCATAGGGCGGCTACACTTGGAGTCGGCGCGGCTGGGGTTGTTTAGTTAATTTACGGGGCTTGTATATTATAAATTTCCATAAATTCCAAGCAAATTCCTTCTTTTAAGTTTGTGTCTTTATTGGTAATTTCATTCGTTCGCTTTTCTCTTAAGCTAATGGAAGCATGGCCTGTTCACTTATGACCAAGTTCCAAGGCAAATTGTAAAAAATGAGTGCGTTTTTGTTTTTCACTCGCACAGGCTTTTTCAGGTTTTTCCAGATCCGGTTGAATGATACGTCAAGGGTCACTTTGATTGCGTTTCAGAATTGAGTATATAGGAGGATGAAGGATATGCGTGTCTTTTCCTTTTAAAGACATATTTTCGTATTTAATACATTAGATTGCAAAACCATAATACATTACTCTTTTTGTTTCGTTACACTAATCAGTTACAGGGCTATTTTTGTGCAATTACAGTTGATTCTATTGCCTGTCATCTGGATTTCGATCTCCCTGGTTGTCACTCGATGTAGCACCAGCAGCTGGACTTTCAGATGTTGAATTGGGTGAAGTTGATTGCTGAGTGCCTTGTTCTTCAGAATTTTCACTAGTGACACCTTTCGTGAAAGAATTGATGGCAAGCTGAGCAGAGTAAAGAAACAAACCGATAGAATTGACGCCAAAGACACATGTTGCAAGGTAGCACAATCCGTTCACAATAGTTCTGCAAAAAGTAGACAGATATCAGAACTCTCCTACAAAATTGTAGCATTATGTTTGAAGATGGTAGTAGCAGGAGCTACCTAATGGTTATTGTTATCTGGCGCACCTGAACCAAAGAAAGAAGAAAAACAAAAACAAAAAACTGTGTGTGAGAATTATGTGGTTACATTTGGCGCAGAGTCTTCAAACATAACAATAAAACATCTAAGCTCCTAAATACTAAACCAAAAGAATTGGTAAGTCTAATAGCCTGAAACATTACAGTTTTGAATGGAGACATAATTTCGCATAAAGCAACAGAGACCATTGGATGTGAAACAAACCGAGTAATTATCTGATAATGCTTGGCGGTTAAGAGAAGCCTCGATGGTGGTGGTGAACTTATAAAGTATAAGTGCAATGACACCCGCAGAAATTCCACCTAGCAATGCCTGTACAGGTGAAGGAGTTTTCTCGGATGCTATGGCGCCTGGAGCCATTGCCATTAAGCTGGCTAATGCTTCCTCTTTCACTGATTTATTTTCCCCTGATGACCTTAATCTCTAGTGACACAAGATCACAACCTCAAATTTCATAATGAATTAAAGATACTAAACATTGATATATTGGACATTATGCTTCAGTTCATCATAATGTAAACCAATTCAATTTCAATCAAAAAGCATAATTGAGACTAAATTGAATTCGGTTGATAAATTATCCAACTCTTTCTAGTCCAAAGAGAGTCGTCAAAAGAGCATGTTAGATGCCAATTTTGGAATTGAAGTCTCGGGCCTTAAACATGAGGACAACAGAGCAGAACGATGTAAAACTAAATCACAAGCTAATTCCACAAGTTCTGGCAGAAACAATACATCAAACTGAAAACCAAGCATCAAGATTCAGCTCTGAGTAGTCTGAGCTTAAGCACAAGAAAGCATCTAAAATAAATTAAAAAAAGGGAAAATATATTTTTTTAAAAGAGTCAATTGGTTCATCGTAAGACATCAAATTGTAGAATATGATAACAAACCAAGAGAGTGGCACATAACACTTAAAAGGATCATAGTTACACGTATATCCAACAAAACCCAATTCGGACAAACTACAAACTGAATTTTAACACATAAAAGCAGAGAAACTTAACGATAAGAGTTGCAAAAGTTTCCAACGTTAAATAATAAGATAAACACCCGTTTCACCACAAAACCAATTTATCAACAATTGAAGCGAAAATAAGCTGATCAACCTATAAACGAACAAAGATTTAATTTCTGAATACCAGTTCTTTGGCGCGCTTAGTCCGGCGGCGAATAGAGCGGAAGAGGAAGATAGAGATGGCAGCAGTGAGGAGGATGCTGGTGGTGACCTGAAGAGGCGAAGGGTCATCGGTGGTGGAGAAAATGGTGGGCGAGGAAGAGAGAGGTAGGTCCATAGGACCAGTTTCTCCTGGAGAGTCGTCGGCAACGGTGAGCCATGGAAGGGAAGAGCGAGGAGGGAGAGCTGAAAGAGAGAAATGAGTGATGGGTCTTTGGTGGAAGAGAAGAGAGTGGAAATGGTGTTGGAGGGATGGAAGTAAGATATGGTGGGGGGTAGTGAATGTGAGTGTGAGGGTGAGAGGATGGTGATGACACTGCAACATTTGGTCTTGATGGTTTTAGTTAAGAGTGGAGGGAATGCAATGGAATGGGTGTTTTGATTTCAAGTTTTCAACTATTGTGAATTGAATTGTGAGTCTCTTTTATCTCTGGATTTTTCTAAAAATATCTTCTGTCCTCTTGCCCTTTTCCTTTTCCTTTTCCTTTTTTGGGTGCAAAATCAGTTTTAAGTTTAACACATCAATTTTGCATATATAAAATATTATTTAATTATTTCTCTGCTTTTTATTTTCCAAAAAAAATTGAGTTGTGATTTATTATTGATCAGATACGCTGACGTCTCAGCTTTATTGTAGGAAAATCAAGCAGTTTAATTAGTTGAAATTAAAAAAAAAAGATCATCTGAAATTTGTTTGTTACATTAGTTACAGTTGATCAACCGTTAGAAGTCCTAGCGGACGTTAGAAGCCACGGCTCTGGCCCAGAACTTGAGTTGCGTTTTCATATCCTGTGCTGGATTCTTGAAAGAACAGATTGGAATTGGAGTTGGAGTTGCGCAGCTTTGCCCGTACCATGACTCTGAGAGATAAGCATAAGGCTTCCTTACTTGTTCTTGACCACCATGATCCTGACTTTGCTTATCTTGCAAACCAGGAAGTATGGCCATCACCCTGGGGTTCAAATCCTTTTTGTCAAAAGTGAACCCCAAGTCCCTGAAACCCTGGACTTCATCCGATTCCAGGTCCCTTGGAATCTTCAGTGACGTTGTCCTTTTAAGCTGTTGCTTTGTTTGCTTAGGCCGAGTTGCATTAAAGCTTTCCATGTCTGTGTTCCTTGATGGTCTGTATTTTGGCATGCTTGAACTTTGCATCACACCCTGAAAAGGAAATATGCACACCAGTTACACCAACATGTTGGCCTACAAAGAGAAATATGATAATCGGTGCCTATTTCAAGTGATCATATGAAACAAATAAATGCAATTATGGTGCTCTCAGAAAAGGAGTATAGGGTATTGTATCACAGTATCAGTCGGTACCTTGTTTGGGGCACGATTCCGAGGCTGGATAGCCCAAGTGTTGGGCATTGCTTGCCGGATCAATCTGCTCATTGTGATGTCACCTTCATTGTCTTCAAGCTCTTCTAGTTCCCTTCCTATACAGGGTGGCAGAGATGGTGTTCTTAGTAAATTCTGCCTCGATGATCGTTGCCCCTTGCGTTTTTTGTCCCTTGGAGCTTGAGTTTCTTTACCCTGAATCACTACCTTCTTTGTGCAAGTTGATAATTCATTTTGTTTCTCATTAAATATACAGATATCTGATAGTTGCGTTGTCAACTTACTGATTTCACTATTTCTTTCTTTCTTGTGAATTCTTTCTTCTCTTCCTATACAAGGTGGCAAGGATGGTGCCCGAGTTAGATTTGCGGAGAATTTCCTGGCGGACGTGGATGATGGCTTTTCTTTACATGGATTGCTTTCTGAAGTTCCCTGACCGAAGTTTGGTGAAGGATCAGAATAGCACCTAGACATTTTTGGTTTGCTATTAACCAATTTCCCGAAGAACCAACCTTCCTCCATCAGATCATGAACAGCTTCACCCTTTTCATGGATACTAGAAGAGGGCTGGAAAGAGTCGTCTTGAAAAGAATCCATTGTTGTTTTTTCCACTTGTGGAGAGACCCACACGGTAGTTCCTCTGTTTGTAATCTTTATATTGTGATGTCAATGCAGAGCAGGCCAAGTGGGGCAGGACCCCATGTGCTTATGCCTCATCAAAAGCAATAATTTAGGATGACAATTAGAACTTGGAGGCCATGCCCATTAGTTTATACATCGATGAGATGTGATTTTATATGCGAAATTGGGAGGAATTGAATTCTAACAACCAAGAAATTAAGAGTAGAATTCATTGCTAGAGCCATCTCATGCCAGCACATAACCCATGTGACGGCCCTTTTGTTGATGAAGCAACAAAGAGGGACATATGCATTTGTTTTCTCTACCAGTTATACGACAGCTAAGGTCAGACAGATTTGAGATATGCATGAAACCAATATTTCCTATGTTAAGCCATGACATAACGTTTGTAGTATACTGGAAATAGGAATTATTGGTCCCAATATCTAAAAAAGGATTTCTTTGATAGCAAATCTCGACTTAATATTACATCTTCCTTCATTTAAATGGCTTTTGATTGCATCCCATCTGGAAATTGATTTCACAAACGAAGACGGCTCCCTTTTAGTTTTCTAATAGAACATTGGAAAGACTGGGCATATATACTATTATTGTAGTAGAAGAATAAGGGCAACAATAACAAGAAATTTAGAGAACGAAATTACAACAGGTGATTCTCTTCTTTTACAATGAAATGTGTAAATACTTTTTAAATTATGATAACTGATAGATATTACTGCCTCTTTGACTATTAAACTATTCACCTTTTTTCTTTTGAGCTTAATGAAACATTTCTCGTTTGCACCAAAAGTGAAACCAAACTATTTTCTCGAGTCCGCGCATCCATAGAATAGTCGGGAAACAACAAGAGAAATCAAAATGATGTGCTAACTATAATTGCTCACTGTCGCTTTCATTGAGGTCCGTGAAGTCTTCAATCACATTAGCATTTTGCCTATTCATAAAGCGCATTTCTTCAATTTCAACAAGCAAAACCGGATCGCAAACTACCTTTTGTGCTCTCAAAATCTTAGGACAAGCTGCCAAGAAAGAGGGATGTTTTGAAGCTTAGGCTAAGCTCAACGAGGTATAAAGAAACTCAACTACAATACCTGCTACAGGGCATTTAACTTGCCCCCTATGCGATGATATGTGGTCCATAACGGCCTTCTTCTCATAAACATGCTTGCACTCGGCACTGCAGCAGAGCAATAAGCAGTCAGCATCAAAACTTAAATGTATAATCAAAGACCGAAACTAGAATGGAATGGTGTCTAACATTCGGTAGAAGTGGTAATTACGATAGATGCTGTCATCTATCTTTAACATCTTTTAAAACACTACATAAAAGTTGATGCAGGAAAGATATGTTCAGAATTACAATAATAAACGGCAAGGAAGACCAACTTAAGATTATGAGATACCAGTAGTATCTCTAAACTCTAATATAGCTTCCTATTTGCAAATTTTCAGTTTATGAAAATGCTCGTACAAGTTTCTACCTAAGGTGTGCTTGTGTGCAGGTGCCCTGGAGGACATCTAAGAAGTTGCAAGAAAAATGATAAATTGCAGGTTGAGCCTAGAGCCCGTATGCTTCTCCAGCTAAAACACATCTCTAAGACAAAGCATCTCTGGATTTGGATTATAAGCTTTGCAGTCCATATAACATGAATACGCTGCTTCATTCAGGGATCCTTTCCCTAGAGAAATCATTTTGGAGTAAGCTGTGCTACCCTCGTAAATCATAAATTAGTAGTAAAAGCTGTAACAATAACCATTAGGAAATATCTCTACTGGTATAGTCTCCCTTTTGATGGGGCATTCACTGCAAGATAAATGTTTTGAGAAGTTGCCTCAAAGCTCTAACTTTCTGGATGACAATATACCATTTGCAGATTAGCATAATACACAATTGCAGTATTGCATAGTCTGCAAATTAGCTATGCTATTATATGCCCTAATCCAAGGAAATATATATTATTTCCTTAAAACTTCAAACATTCAAATGATAAGAAGAATGAGTGACATTTTCAGGTATTAAAAGGACAAAAATGCCCATATGCTGAAATGGTTGCAATCCCATAAATGAAGGAAATCATGTGTCGAAGTTATCTGGAATAAAAGATAAATTTTAAGCAAGAAAAAGAAACCTGCGAACTGGTTCTGCTAGCTCAGTAACAGGCTTTCCACTCAGTGGGCAAGTGATATTCAAAATATTGCACTGGGTAGAGGTCATAACAATATCTTCCTGTTCTTCACCAGGCATCGGTTGTCCAGCATGATGAACATTCTGGATAAGAAAGTAGTTCAACACTAAATAACATATGATTGCCAACATAAGTAAGAGGAAACGTAATTGACATTGAGTGCCCAGGAAAGAAAAAACAATGTTTTCCCTCCACAGCGCAGAGGCTTCCAACAAATGGCCATGTAGGTGATGCTAAATAGAACAATCTTACTAATCGCATTATCTAATCCACAACAAAAGGTCACCATTTCTACCAACTGTGGCTCGTAACACCATAAAAGATAAGGTGAGAAGGTAGAAATTTGATGGTGCTGATAAGTGGGAAATTTTTAAATATTAAAGCAATTATTTGCTTAACAGGTAAAGAAGAAAAAATAAAATGAAGAGAGATGCTAAACTAGTACTGCGTTGATAAGTCAAGCTACACATCATATGATATGAAAGAAATTTATCAGAACAAAAAGCATTAAAACATGCAGAATTCCTGAAAAGCATAAAATCTCCAGGAATAACATACCCAGATTGCCTCTCTAAATTGGCGCATTAGTGGATGATTCTCACGAGTTACAGCAAACTTGATGTTCAAAAACTCGGCCTCAAGCAACTTTTCAAAATCAGTTAACTGCAACACAGTACGTTAAAATGACACTAATGCTGAGCACGAGCATGTGCATAAGTGAACGACCAATTAGACAATAGACACGGTGCAAGAAAAATCGAGAACCTCTGTCCCAGGCTGATAATTATTTGCGACAGATTCGATCGCTGATGCATGATGCATAGAGTCTTCATAAGAGTCTAGCAACTCAGCAACCATATTTTCAAGGCTTTTCACCTGAACTAGAAGATGATAGGTACCATTCAAATGAAGAAGTCAAATATATACATGAAATGTAGCAGCTATCGACATCAATGTATCTATTTGGTAATGGGTATATCCAGCACGCAGAAACTTGATTTCGTTTTAACAATTTTTGTAAATCAAACTCAGGCCTTCAGAAAAAGAAATGTCTGAACCAAGGAGGTATAAGACCTAATAGTAGATTTCAATCAAAATCAGAAATAGGAGAAGAACACATATAATGTTGGAAGAAATGTTTACTATACCTTTTTAGATTCATTACGTCTCTCTAAATCGACCGCAATTTCCTTGATGATATTCAAAGACCTACGAATTTCCTGAAACAAGCAAAGCGGTTAAAAAAACAAATTATAAATGTTTGAGAAAAGCGAAAAGGTACTTACAGCAGTTAGGGATCGGGTATCGTCGCAGACAGTGGAGGCGGCTATTTTAATTCGAGATTCGGCGCCGTCGCTGCGAGAAGCCATAGTCGGAGGGGGATAGCTACAGCTTCAGTTCAGTAATACAGAGGCACGCTCCAAATCCGTGCAGTGCGTGTTTTTGGAGGGAGAGGGCAGTGTAAGTAAATTTATTATCCTTTTGCTTATTAGATTATTGCTCTCTTTTTTTTCTAATTTTGACAAAGTGTAATAATCTAAAACTTACAGAGCCCGTCCAGCCCAAAATCTTTGTAAAATGGGTTAATTTGGGTCATATGAATCAATGAGCCGACATACCCATTCAAATCCAAGAGATTGGTGGTCAAAAGCCACTTAAATTCTATTCTATTAGAACTTATTCATATCCGGTCAACTTTTAATAGTTTTCTTTTAAAATTAAATAAATTCTCAAATTTTTAATGTTTAAATTTTATTAATATATTATTCATAAAATAATCTTTATTTAGATAGTATTTAATTAATTATTCACAAATATCTCGATAATGTTAAGGTCCAATATATTATAATCAAAATAGTGAGGACTTACTAGTAAAAACTTAGAAATATTATGATTTATTCTTACATTTTGGCTATGACATTTCAAACCGTGAATGGACTTCTCTAGCAAAATGATTTTCTTCTTTCAATGATTAAATTTGAAAGAATTTAATAAAAGAATTAATATTTAAATTGTTTTTAATAAGAATCACATATTTCAATTTTAATTACAAATATTAAAAGAAATTTATAAATTTTGATGAAAAAGAAAGACACGTATTAAAAAGATATTTTGACATTTTATTTTTAAGAAATTGCTTTTCTAGTTAACTCAATAATGCTAATCAATGGAACTTATACACTATATTAAATATTAAGTCTTAAGAGTTAATCAAAATTTACGGCAAAGCATAAAGCTATTCTTCTTAAAATCAAGTGGGCAACCATTGTTTGAAAATCTTACAAACAAGTTCAAAACCATCAGCATCTAATGGATGCTGCTAAGGCTTTCTAAGGAGGAGATTATGAAAGAGTTTAAGAGTTAGATCCCAAATATGACGAATAGCATAAAATAAGAGTTGCGAGTTTAAAAAAATAAATAGCCTCGTCAACTTGAAGCCACCGACATGTAATTGATGTTGCTAACGTGAAATCGTGGGACTAAGGGACTTTGACTCCTGATTCAAATTAACCAAAGTATAAGTTCTTGAGTCATAGCAGCCTGACTCCGTCATGGTAAAGGGTAAAGACTTTTCTAGTAGACAATGACACAAACGAAAGGGAGAATACTAAATTAACAAGCAATTAAAGTGATAGACTAATCTGCAAGAGAAAACCACGACTGATAGCTTACACTTACAGGACAAAGTTCATCCTTAGATCAATTTTCAAACCTATTTATCCATGTTATTCAAAGTCTTATATGATTGCATGATGAATCACGATGAGAATGATATAAAATTTACACAAGGGTGAGTAGAAACATTTTTTCTTTATGTAAGCACTTCAACTAAGCCATAATCTTATTAAACTCAAGTGTACCTTATTCTTTTAATTTTAGATCTCTAATTTGATGCTAACTGAACAAAATGTAATAACAATAATAATAATGCTCTAAATACTTTTTATGTTAACCTAAAAATGTAAAATGGAATTAAGTAACCATTTTCTGCTTAGCCTCTGTTTAGTTAGGCTTATAGTAGTAGAGCTTTTAGAAGTAAAGTTTTTTGTGTAGATTTTTTTTTAAATAACTTTTCTAAGAAGTCAGTTGACTGTTTGTTGTCATTTAAAAAAGAGTTTTTTTTTAAGAGTTTCATCTAGTAAACTGTTTGGCAACATAAAAATAAAAAAACACTTTTAATTTTAACTATATTTTATTTTGTAATAAAAATTGTTTATGCATATAAAAATTATTTAAAGTATATTAAACAATATACAAAGCACAATATATTAATTATTATATTATTTTAAATCATATGAAACATAAATAAAAATATATCTAACCAAATCTTTTATATTGATTATAACATAAGAAAAACTAATATAAAAAATAAATATTAAAACAAATAAAAAAAAGCCAAATAATGGGTTTGCAAGATAAACATGAAGATGAGTTTCTGAGTATTGTGGGAATTATATGTAAAACATAAGGACAAAAGGGACAAAAAAATAGACTCATTAATTGATCTAAAAAATTTACTCGAAAAAGTCATTTGAAGGGCTTTTTTGAAAAGTTCCAAATTTGAGCATTTTTAAAAGTTATATTTTAGCTGTCAAAAAAGTCATATCTATTAAAGAAGTGTTTTTTTATTTTATAACCAAGCATCCATCTTTTAAAAAAAAGGCTTTTATGATGAAAAAAGGTGCTTATTGATTTCCCAAAAATCTATTCAAATAGTCTGAATGAGAAGAGATGAAAATGTTGTTTCAAATAAAATTTAGCAGTAAAATCTCCATTCACATTTATAATTAAAGGGTTATTTATTCTTTAGTGAAAAATTAGATTAAAAACACAATTTCATATATTATGTTTCGTTATTTTTCTATTTATTTTTTAGCTCAACATAATTTAGTATTTAAATTTTAATATAATGTTGTTTTGGAGATATGAATTGACAAAAAATTACAAAATATAATGGACGGAGTTTACTAAACAATATAACAAGAGCCAATAATAATTTTTAAAATAAGAGGAATGGAATAAAAAATATCAAATTACAAAGATATATCAGTATAATCAATCATCAAAATTCTGACAAGACAATCTTATTGTAAAGTTAACATTTGATGAAAAATTTTTATAGTATATGACACTTTTCAATTGAAAACTTAATTATTTTTTAAGAATGAAATGGGAAAAGGTAACTATATATATGTGAACCCTTTTTTATATATTTGCTCATAGATTCATTAATTTTATACAATTTAATTTAATAAAATTTTATTAATAATTATAATTTTATTTTTAATACAAGCATTACAATGCCATTGCACTATCCTTGTATCTAGAAAATTAAATTAAGATTTTGTTGGTAGACATTAACTTTATTAATGGACCACAGTCATTAAACTTGTCACGTTCTTTTCCAAAGTTATCTCTGTCTCTCCATAACCAGAAAGAAAGAACAAAGAAATTCTTCTCACCAATAGAGAATAGAAGTAATGGCCCCAAGCACCATCAATCTACATTTAAGTATATGATCACACGTCTAATTAGGGTGTAGTGAACCACTGTGTGGCAACTACAATAACACTACAACATTTACTATAACTTTCGCTGAAATCGTGGTAGTCGAGTGCAATCTTATTGTCATAAACCTTAATGACTCCATGTAGACCCACCACCAATCAAACAAGCATAAAGCTCATCAAGTTGCAAAACCTCATCATGACCGTTGACGTCTTCGTTATGCAAGCTAGAGCTACCTCCGTCGTCACAAGAAGAGTTACAATTAGAAGCATTACTGAGAGGAGGAGGAGGAGAAGGTAGTGGTGGGCTCAAAGCAGATAATATGTCATGAGCTTTCCTTAACTCCTCATGAAGCTGCAAAACTTCTCTCTCCAACCTTCTCTTCTCACCCAATGCCTCCTCCAGACTCGCCTGAAGAGTGCTATAATCAAGTGCTAGGTTCTGTGTCTTCCACCTTGCTCTCTTATTTTGATACCAAATCGCTACTTGTCTTGGTGGCACACCTAGCTGGTTTGCTAGATGGAGCTTGAGCTCAGGGTCAAGCTTCTTGTTGGACGTGAATGTCCTCTCCAACAGCCTAACTTGATCTTGGGTAAGCCTCTTTTTGTTATGGTATCTGGGTAGGTGTTTTTGCTGGCTTTGGGTGTTGAAGTAATCCATAAGAAATGAGAAGAACGAGGCAATTTTGGTTACTGAAATGGGTGGGTGTCATCCATATTGGTTGATTTATAGGACAAAGGGGACCCTACCAAAATTAAATGGAGGATTAGTTAAAATATGTAGATCAAGTATCTGGGAGATACCAAAGAGAGAGAGGCGGCTAATTAAATATTCGGGGTAGCGCGTGACGTTCACGTGAAGTTGGTCCATCCCCATATTGTTTATTATCATAAGTTATCGCCTATTTATATCTTTAGAAAAAATAAGACTTGGATGCAATTAATCTATAAACATGTGAAGTTTTCCAAGTGCTTACATTCATGATTAATCTTGAAATGGCAATTGCTTTGTCGGCGGTTGATTCACCGGTTCACATGTTTTGTTTCCGAGATGAGGCCTAATTACGTAGCAGTTGATTAATCTGATAATAGGATTGTCATGTTCCCAATCCAATCATGTTCACTGTTTGTAGGTTGTATGACATCAAAATATTAAACAAGATGTGAGACACCAAGTCACATTAGTCATTCCTAATACGTGATTAGGAATTATTCATGACGTCTAATCTTGATATTAAAAAAAACATTGATGTCAAAGGGTCCCAATTCTTCTATTCTCTAGAAATAATCACCTCACCGCTTGCTTAGTTTGACTTTTGAGACGTAAAGAAGCATATGAAAGAGGTACTCAAGCTTTAAAAGATATTGCTTTGGCAGTTGAGTAATTTTATTATTTTATAAGTCAAAAGAAAGCATTAAGAAAATAAGGAATTAGTAGAAAAAATTCCTCAATTCATACTCTAAAACGATATGAATTAGTAAAGAGTATACGTAAACCAGCCCAAAGCAATGCCTGAATATAAAAAGTCAGAAGAAGAGAATCCAAACTTGTTATTACATAAAATAAAGAAGAAACTATGACATGGTCTCTATCTAATGCGAGTGGACGAATTTGACCGCATTTTTCACCAGGTAGTGGCGCCGGCTTGGAGGCTGCTGCTGTTACTTATGCTGCTGCAATTTAGCAATTAAAGATAATGACTTTCTTTATAAGAAAACAAAGTTAGATTCCAAATTAGGGCGATGGTCATGGTCACGCTTTTCATCACCCAATCACATATTTTTCCCACAAAGTTTAAGAAGCCGAGCTTTAGAATGAAATTTCGTCGCCTAGCTTGGCCTGTGATTCCTATGCTCACTCAACAGAAAGTGTTCCACTATTTATACTATTTGTGTAGAGAATTGGGATTGAATCGTGTATAATGGATAAGGAGTCCAAATTCATCGTATTGTGGCCCCGTTTTATAAATAGCGTATTGGTTAAATTTTGGCTGATTGAAACGTTTCAATTGATTAATTATTATGCCCCGTTTAATGAACAGCGTATTAGCTAAATTTTGATTTATTGAAACGTTTCAAACAGTTGATAGAAATATTTGAATCGCAACTGATTGAATTAGTTGATTTAACTCAACGAGCTAATTTTAGAAATTATGCTAAGGAAGTCATGCATGAATCATACCAAAAGGGAGCCAACATTCATTAATGAAGCCATCAACAAAACATGCCCTTTAAATTTATTTTACAAGGCTATGCATGTAATATGTTTGCATGCTAATGTAGATTAATTTATTTTAAAGTATGCTACACTAACTTGGACTAGGTTACTCTGGCATAATTCAAGAAAAGGTTGTAGCCATCCAGTAGAAATTGAACCTACGAATTATTTCTTATAATTTTTTTAAAAATTATGTTTACTATGTTATTTTACTCATAAACAGCTAATACTAAATAGATAATTTTATTAAACATTTTTAATAAACAGTTGATGATATTTGCTAATCAAATCAACTGTTATAATCTGTCTATCAACTAATAGCTGATGCAATCCGTTAATTGTCAAATAAGGCCTGTTTATAGTTCAATTAGAGATAATGATTTTAAAATTTACAAAATAATTGTGTTGCATTAAAATATGTATTACAATTTTCTATTAAAATGTAACAAACTCTCAAATGTCATTAACAGTAGCACAGTATCGACTTCAAACAGATAAAATCCTAATTGGAGTGTATATGAGCATTAGTTCGAAAGTAGGACCCAATTTTTTTGGTCAATAACTATTTTTTGATTTAGATAATCTATTATAGAATATCCCTCTGGCAGTAGAAGGATAATGAAAGCAACATGACCCTCTGTGTACGAGTCGTATAGCATAAACTAGAGTCCCAATTGCAGAGATATAATTAATTCTAGAGAGAGGATGCATGGGCATGCATTGTGCAAAGGGCCATTCATGATTCACTCCCGTCTTTACCGTTGAATTTGGATTTTTCTGGTGGGTCGATGTAGGACTTCTTGTCCTTCTCTCGGTAATTGGGTCAGGAACATTTAACCGAATTGTTTACTCCTGGATAGTCTTAGTCTATGAAGGCGGTAATGAGTGATGTGACCTAGTGCCTTTAATCAACTTGTTGAATATAGGTAAAAAAACAATATATATGACTTTTGTTACTTATATATTTTATATGAAAAGAGTGTAAGGTTGTTGCAAATGAGTTCAAAAATATTTTCTACCTTTTTTTTTTACAATTTATTAAAGATTGAAAGAATTGTTTGATTGTGTTTGAACTTTTTTTGGTCATACTCGTTATATGGACTGCCCTTATTATAATGATAAAATGAATAATTAGATATAAATGTTAAACCTAATATTGACCAAAATGTTTACTAATATCATAGTACGAAAGCGAGTATTTTAATTATAATTTTAACAATGATATTATTATGTCATTTTTCAAGGGATATACAAATTGTAGGTACCTTTTAAATATTTATTATTAGTAAATGACTTGAAGCTTTAAAGATGTAAAAAAAAAAGCTCTTTACTTTGATATCTCAACCTCGTCATACGTATTGTCTTTCAGTGAAAATAACACTAGAGGAATATTACTATCCTTTTAAGACTTTGTATATGATACGAATGGCATACTATTTATAATTTGATCATAATCAAGTGACAAATCCTAAAATAAATATAACTCTAAGTTCTATAAAGCTTAAAATCCTTCGTATACACAATAGAATGTATTTATTCTTCCTGGTAAGTTGTGTTATATCATCCATTGTTACCCGACATTAGCTATCGAAGCTCATTATCACAATGATTGTAATCATTATATAAACCATGTGAACTATTTTCTTGGCGTTGTGAGTTTTTTTTTTTTATAAATAAAGTTTCATCCTCTGTTGCAATCTTTCTAACTATTGTAGAGACTCTAATAAATAATACTCACACCATCAACAAGATTATTTAATCAATTACAACTAATTAAACAATATTAACAACGAAAAGAAAAATGGACATAAGATTTTACTTACGAAAAATTCATTAAATCCAATAATAGTAAGATACAAATGTTAAGGTTTCAAGCGAAAATACCTCATAAAATATCTATAGTTAAAATCTTTTTTAGCTCTCTCTCTCACACATATATACACACATATACTAATACTATTCTTAAATAAATTCTGAAAATTAAACTTTAATTAAATTATACTTGATGAAAGTTATGTAGACTCTAAAATTCTTTTATCATTACGTATTTTTGTCGCTTGCAATTTATATCTCTCTAAATTATCTTTAAATCTTAAAAAATAAGACTTTGCATGCATATACATGATCGTGTTCTTCAAAACTCGACGTTATGGAGATACACGATCCCAATGACTTATACGGTCAAAGGACATGGTTGTACATGCTTACATGACTATGTTTGATTCTATACGACCTTGTTTGATCTCAAAGTATCAATCTTGCACATGGTTATAAATGCTTACACGATCATATACACAATCGTGTCCACCATTAACACAAACATATATCTCTTATACATGAGCATGTACTTTAGATATAGCTTAAACTTGCCAAGTTTTACCTTAAATCTATCTAAACCACGATTATGAGTACCATTCCGTACCGGCCGAAAAATGGAACGGTACTCTTGACTTCGATACTGGTCGGTACCGGTGTTTACCATTCGGTATTGGTTGGTACCCAAAATTTTGGCTAGTACCGTGAGTTTCGAAAAGTTAGAGGACTCAATTGCAAAATTTAAAAATTTAACCCTAAAACTACACCCCCTCCCCGACTCTGCCTATCACCCTCGACTCTCACTTGTCTCTCACTCACTCTCGCCTTCTCGTCGTTGCCGTCACCGTCTCCTCCTTTCCTCATCCTCCTTGGACCTCGGCTCCTCCCTTGGTGTCGGTTGAAGACACCACCGTCTTCATCTTCAACAGTTCAACCTTCCTCCACACCCGAAGACACCACCACCCAGTACACCGCAGCACATCGTCATCATCACAGCTTAGCCAGACTGCACCATCGCACCATCCGTTGCAGCTCAGTCGCACCAACCCGAACCACAACCCGAAGACCCAATCCCCATGATTTGTTTTTGGGTGTGTTTTATCTGTTTTCACTTTTTTCCTACTTCATTGCATTTTTAATTGTGTTGGATGATGGATTTGAGATTTGGGATTTGATTTGTTGAATGGTCACGGGTTGCGTCTTGCATGTGTCTGAATTGGAATTGGAAATGTTGGATTTTGGAAATGGAATTGAATTATTGAAGTTGAATACGATGGGTTTTGTCATTTATGAAATTTGGAATCGAAATTGGAAACGGAATGTATAGTCTGTAGTGTTTGTGATTTGAACAGTCACGGTGATATTAATGAATGAGTTGTTGATGTATTTTAACTGTGTTTGGTTGTTCTGATTGTAAAATAGGGTGGTAGTGAGGCTTTAACAATGTTGATTAATTGATTATTAAAATTGAAATTTGATAATCAGCATTTAAACCTAAATGTAAATTGATAATCAAATGTGAAATTGTAAAATTGATAATCAAAATTGGTAAAATTGTAAAAAAAAAGCTTAAATCATTAATTGACACATTCTTGAGATTTGTGAAATGGTAATTTATTTTTAATATTTGGGTATTGAATTTAGGTAAATAATTAGTTGATTATAAAATTATGCGATTAGAAATTAATAATAATTTGATTGTAGATAATGATAGTATTTGCCTATTTGGGTATTAGTTTTGGGTAAATAATTAATTGAATATAAAAGATGTTGAACTTTAATTATTTGGTAATATATACGTGTAAGGTATCATAAATATTTATAATTGATAATGTGTGAAAGTACAAAATAGTGATGTAATAAAAGTATCCAAAAAACTTTTTGTTGTCAAATTGTGAATATGTTGTAGACTTGTAGATTCCAATCATTTATACTTACAGTTATTAATGTCGATTAAGAATTGTTATATCCTTCCAAAGAAGTTATATCCTTCAACTTGTGATTGTTGGAATTAGACATTGTTGTAAATGAAAGGAAATGAAAATAAAATTATGATTTTTAGGAATGAAAATTGTTGATTATTGTTGGAAATAGAATTATGATTGTTTTGTGATTGTTGGAATTGGAAATTGTTGTAAATGGAAGAAAATGGAAATGGAATTATGATTGGTTTGTAATTGTTGAAATAGCTAATTGTTGGAAATAGAACTAGAATTATAAATGTTTTGTAATTGTTGGAATTAGAAATTGTTGGAAATTGTTAGAAATAGAAATGGAATTATGAATGTTTTGTGATTATTGAAATTGAAAATTATTGGAAATTGTTAATAATAGAAATTGAATTATGAATGTTTTGTGATTGTTGAAATTGGAAATTGTTAGGAATAGAGATGGAATTATGAATGTTTTGTGATTATTGAAATTGAAAATTATTGGAAATTGTTAATAATAGAAATTGAATTATGAATGTTTTGTGATTGTTGAAATTGAAAATTGTTAGGAATAGAGATGGAATTATGAATGTTTTGTGACTGTTAGAATTGGAAATTGTTAGGAATGGAAATGAAATTATGAATGTTTTGTGATTGTTGGAATTGGAAATTGTTGGAAATTGTTAGGAATGGAAATGGAATTATGAATGTTTTTTGGTTGATGGAATCGAAAATTGTTAAAATTTGTTAGGAATGGTGGAAATTGTTAGGAATAGCAATGGAATTATGAATGTTTTGTAATTATTGAAATTGGCAATTATTGGAAATTGTTAGGAAAGAAAATGGAATTATGAATGTTTTGTCATTGTTGGAATTAGAAATTGTTGGAGTATGTTTTGTGTTATTATATATGTTAAATGTTTTGAATTGTTAGCTTTTGACTTATAATGAATTATGGTCCACGAAATTGAATTGTATGTAATGTAATCATACAAAATGAGTTATATTATATAAGATGGATATGCTTATTGTGTTCTGAAATTATGTGTTATTTATTTTTATGTGTACAAATAAATGAAAAAATGTTCAAATGCTCCCGATCAACCCACTTTAGGAAGATATAGTGATCCAGCTTGGGCTCATACTGGTATGGTTCCTAGTATGAAGAACTATACCATTTGCTAGCTTGTTTTGTAATAAGCATTTGAAAGGTGGAGAAATCACCCGATTAAAAAAGCATTTAGCTGGAGTTAAAGGAGATGTGGAAGCGTGTAAAAAAATAAGTTATGATGTGAAGTGACAGACAAAATCATTGCTTGATAAACATAAATTTTAGAGAGATAGAAGGGAAAGCTTGAATTTTGAAATTCGTAATGGAAGTTCGTTTTCTAGTTTCTATGGTGATTATAGAAATGTTGAAAGTGGTACTAGTACTGGTACTGGTAGTGTTCCATCTCAGGGTCATAAAAATCTGATGTGAGGAAGTGAAGAAGGCAGGTGACTAGTTTCTTTGCGCCACAAACAACTCTTAGAGCCCAACCTTTAATTCGTAGTGTAATGCAATCAAAAGATGTGGCTCACCATGTCAATATGGCAGTAGTTAGATGGTGGTATGATTCAGGTTCATCATTCAATGCTTCTCAGTCTTATTATTATCAACCTATGATGGATGCAATGGCCTCTTATGGTCCAAAATACAAAGGTCCTTCGATTGATGACTTAAGAGGTAAACTTTTGAGTTGTGTTGTTTCTGAAATTAGAAATTATTTGGCTGAAAGAAGAGTGAATAGGGGTACTTATGGATGTTCAATTATGTGTGATAGTTGGACAAATAGGAGATACGAGATAAGAGTCTATTATAAATCTTTTTGGTTTATTCTTCAAATAGCACTATGTTTTTGAAATCTATTAATGCAATTGGCCTTATTAGAAATACTAAGACTTTATTTGGGATATTTGATGAAGTTGTAAATGAAGTAGGGCCAGATAACATTGTTCAGTTTATTACTAACAATGATTTCGCTTATAAAGCGGCAGGAAAAATGTTGTAGAATACGTATAATTCATTTTTTTAGACTCCTTGTGTTGCACATTGCATTGACTTAATGCTAGAGAATACAAGAGATCTTAAGTATTTTCCTGTTATTGATGAGACTATACAGAAGGCTAAAAAGGCGACAAAGTTCATTTATAATCGTGCATGGGTTTTAAATTTGATAAGAAAGGAATTTACCAATGGTAGGAATTTGTGTCGTCTTACTGTGATAAGATTTTTCACAAGTTTCTTATCAACTCAGTCATTTGTTTCAATGAAGAAGGAGTTACGACAAATGTTTACAAATGATAAGTGGGTTACATATCAATATGCTAGGTCTAATGCTGGAGTGGAGGCTTGTAATATTATACTGCAAGATAAAGAATTTTGGTATCAATGTCAATTTGTTATCCGAGTTTATAAGCCTTTGGTGAGGGTGCTTCGCTTGACTGATAGTGAAGAAAAGCTAAAAATGGGTTATATTTTTTATGTCATGGAAAGAGCGATGGAAGCAATTAAGGCCAATATGAAAAATAAGCCTTCTTTATACACACCATATCTTTCAATCATTAATGAGAGAAGGGAAAGGCAACTTTCTTCTCCACTGTTTGCAGGTGGGGCATTTTTGAATCCAAATGTGTATTTTACAATGGATCTTACAAAGCAAGCTTAAGTTAATAGAGGACTGTTTTTAACAATTACAACAATTGTTAGACTTGACGCGATGCAAGATCTTTTAAGCTCACAAATGAAACTTTACAAGTTGTCTTATGGGAATTTTAGAATGTCGATTGCTATTCGACAAAGAGGAAAACTTTCTCCAGGCATTAGTTATTTCCTTTTTCTTATTTGTTAAAAATTAATTATCACTTTATTTTATTTATAACACTACTTTTGTTATCTTGTAACTTACAGTTTCTTGGTAGGATCAATTCAGAAATAGTGTTCCAGAATTTAAAACGTTTGCGATTCGAATTTTAAGTTAATGTGTGAGTGCAACAAGCTGTGAACAAAACTAAAGCACATTTGAATTTATCCACTTAAAGAAAATCAATAGATTGGAGCATAAGAGGATGAATGACTTGGTTTATGTTTGTTACAATTTAAAACTTCGAAAAGGTATGTTATTTTCATTATTATCATTATTAATCTCGATATAATTTCTTATAATTTTATAATAATTAAATTTAATTATTTACTAGGAGTCTTAATAACATAAGTAATTCAACTGATCCAATTGCCATTAATAATATTGATTTTTTGGCAGATTGAGTTTCTGAAGAACCCAATTTGGTTGATGTGAATGATTTGGATTTGGAAGATAATCTTGGATAGGAAAGCAT
>JANSVA010000218.1:53171118-53199474 GCA_025504915.1 Erythroxylum reticulatum | reverse complement strand
AAGAGAGTAATGGGATCAATACCTAGACCGTAAACTAAGTCAAAGTCATTATACCCTTCCAATTTGAACCAAAATAATTGGTTGTCAACTTAACATGTCTTGCTAGATTAGTACTTTTTAGCTCCAAACAAGGTATGCATGATGAAATGGAGAAGCGCCAAGATAAGCACTTATAATAACGTATAAAAAGGCACATAGCACAACCAAAAGGCTTTATGAATAAGTAATTTGGAAGAGAACAAAATAAGCTCATTTATTGCTTTTTAACTAAATTTGGAAATTATTAGTAGACATGACATCAACTTCAAAGGCACAACTCCAACATTTGAATCGAATGCAAGTGAAGACAAGTTAGAATCCACCATATGGCAAAATTTTTTGTTTCATAAGGTCATTTTGCTCATAAATGTATGGACAAGCAATACGGTGAATTATTATAAAAAGATGGGAATTATTTCTTTTAAGGAAAATATATTTGTCATTTACAACTTGAATGATATTATCAACACTAGTCCATACTTTATTTTGTAAATATTAAACACATTAATACACAACTTTTATTTTTATTTTAAATATAAAATAACATTAGCTCCTATTAAGGAACTCAATTGACTTTGTACACACGACATGCCGTATATAAAATCAAGTAAATTATATTTTAAATATGAAACCTTATTTAATTTTGTAATACTAACAAAATTGTAAACTATGATACTCAAATGCTCAAAAGTTTTAATTTTTTACAAATATAACACTTTGTTAACTCTATCATTAACATTGTTAACATGAAGCACCATATAATTAATCCTTGTTCTATGTCAATGGATATAGGTATTGTATAATAACTTAAAGAATTGATTTTATTTTTGGTTAAATAATTAAAGACCATATATATCACTATCTTTTGCTAAAGAAGAATCAAAGACCAAAGATGACATTAGAGTGAGATAGAGCATAAATCATAAATATCCAATAGGTTGTTAAGTAAGTTCATAATCAAGAAACATCAACATTTGCATTAGTGTTACAAATACTTAGTAGTTCGATTGTAAAAGTAGTGCTTATCTTGCCTCCATTTCTACTATCTTCACTTTGTCCTATTCTAATTACTACAAAAACTAAAGAGACGTCAATCTTTGATATGCTCTTAGAAATGAGTTTTGATATTTCCTTATTAAGGAAAAGTTATAATCTTATTATTTTGGGAAACCATAAAAGAGAAAAATAGACTTGGAGGTTAAGGTTGTAAAATTAAATCCAAACTATCCATCGGCTAAACTACTTTCAACTTCTTTATTAGTTTATCAATTAGTGAAAATGGTATAGGTCAATACCCTAAATCTTTTCATATCAAAAATAACAAGGATATTCCATTTTTTAATACCAAATACTAGCAAATATTTCATCGAACATATGATATACAGAAAATTTGCATCCATAACTAAACAAAAATTGACAACATTTTTTTCATTATTTACACGGTAAATCCTAAAACATTAACAATGAAACCCAATTAAGCCAACCCATCATCAACAACTAAGTCCAAAAAGAAGAAAAAATTTCATTCATGGACGACGACCTTACCTTCACCAAAACCATTGGAGAAGACGACCTTACCTTCACCAACACCGCCGAAGAAGACGACCCCTAACTTCAGCCGGAGAAGCAGCAGCTGGTCGGAAGGTGGAGGCGAGTCGACGACAGGTTGCGGACTCAGCAGGAAGAAGGAGAACACGCGCGGTCGGGGAAGGAGGGTAGAAGGGCTGGTTTTTAAGCTTATCAAAACTACGTCATTTTCGTTATATGAAGGATGCTCTTCAAGCTAGCCAAAACGACGTCATTTTGGACGTCATTTTGGTTTAAAGCTATCCAAAACGTCATTTTGGTTTAAACCAAAATGACGTCATTGTTTTGGCAACGTCGTTTTGGTAAGGTTAAATAGTGTTCTCCATCTAAACAAAATGACGTCGTTTTGGTTAACTTCAATAACTTCAATTTAAGCTATCCAAAACGACATCATTTTTGTTGAGACGTAAACAACGTCGTTTTGACTAGCGTTAAAGCGTCCCTTATTATTTGAGACGACGTCGTTTACATCTCAACATACGACGATGTCTTTGTTAAAAACGACGTCGTTTTGGTTGCTAAGAAATCGTTCTCCTATTGTAACAAAATGACGTCGTTTTTTTCCCAATAAAAAAGGTGACATCGTTTTGCGACAATCACTGACCTTCGGGAGGACGATGCTTTTACCTAAGCCATTTCCGATGACCTATATTTCTGTTGCAAAATTTTATCTTTCCCACAACAATATTATCGACCAATATAACAAGTTCGTATTTTTCTGTCGCTAACTAATCTCAATTACCGATGAAAGTATTTTTCCGTCGCTAATTCCAACGCAAATTTTGCTGTCATTGTTTCCCTCCATATTTAGCGACGAATATTTTTACCGTTGTTAAATTACTCCCCATTAGCGACGGAAATATAAGTTCTAATGGTTTCTATTCCGTCGCTAAATGTCCGTCACCACTCCGCAGTTTTCTTGTAGTGGTCATAACTAACGGATTGGACTACGTTTGTCCATAATGAAATTATTCCAAGAAAAATCATGAAGAATTGCAAATGGATTTTAGTAAGCCTTGAAGCCATCGACCAATATACATTATTTGTCTCTTTCCGCTCTTTTTTTCTTACATATTTCATCTTTCTTTATATGAATTGATATTATGAATATTGTACTAGATTTGATTATAATACAATACGATATTAATACACGTCAATATCAGTATCGTTTCATATAATTTTTTAAATTATAAAATATTCTCTAAATTTTTTAAAACACAATATATTATGTTATATTTTTTTTACTTTGCTTCAATCATATATTAAGAATCATAATCAATATTATTTTCACCTTTTAAAAAAATTAAATAAAAAAAGAACATTTAACTCTCATATAGATATCAAATTAATAATAATACAAAGTATAAATTATATATTTATAATAAGTAAATTTAATTTCAAATACTATTTTTACATATTCCAAAATTTGCTATCATATTTTTCATATGTATATATTAAAAAGTGTATATATATATATATTATCAATTTAAAACATGTAAATCTTAAAAGATTATTAAATATGATTATGTGAAACTAATATATTTAATTATGTAATCTACAATCACTTTGTATAAGTTTAATGACATAAAAATTTATTTAATACATTCAAATTTGTATTTTATTTTTTATTAAATAAAATATAAATAATTTTATCATAATACTTTTTTTATGTATAAGTAATTATGATTATATATAGAAAATTTTTTAAGTTTTTTAATTTTGATCCTATTTTTAAAGAAATTGTAATTTTGACCAACATTTGACCGGTAGCTACTGACTAGTGCTAGAGTTTAGTACAAAACTTTCCTATCTGGTACTCTTTGTTTGGGGTACGGTATGGTATTTCAATCAATGATATGAATACACAACATAAGATGGAATTTTGCATGCAATAACAAAACAAAAATCGTACATGGAGAGTAGATCAACATGCGAACACAAATAGAGCAAAAAATTCTAATTGGAGGATATATTAACACGATACATGACATCTGCGCATATTTTCTGTATGGGTTTTTTTTTTTTTTTCCTACTTTGTTGTGTCGGCCGACAGGTTTTAATTGCTGCATAAACAATTCCCTTGGACACGCTAAATCTCAGCATCTTCGTCCTTTCCCATTTTACTTGGAATCCTAATCCATTCCATGTCGTCTATTGGACTCCTAATCCATCCCATATAGTCTTATGTCCCCTAATAAAATGCAAGTGCATGCATTTGGAGCTATCTTATCTGTTTCTAATAACAATAATAACAATTATGCCTCCCAAATTAGGATCATGTCCAAAAATTAAAAATCCAATTGTTCAATGAGATCTAAATTATCATTTTCAAGCTTTCAATCATAGAAATTAGTGTCGTTTGCGAGGGGCACACACCATGCCCCGCACTTTCATTTTGTAATGATTTGGTAGTTGAAGCCATTTGTTCATGCACTTGCAAATCTGCCCGTAGTACTATCTTTGTTCCCCGAAGAAAAAAACATAATACTATGGACGTACTGATCGTATAATTTGTGTACAAAAAAAATTATAAATGTCACCATCAGAATTCAGAAGCAATCAATTTAAAAGAAAACATCGCACAAGATAAGATTCATGCAAAGCTTTTTATTCCTTTCTATATGCATGAATGTCAGGCAGTCAACATAACAATATAGTCCCCGTAAAATTTTGAATGGTATATATAATACCATTAATTGGAGACAACTGGCAGAGGATAATTGCTAAGAGATGATATGGAAGGACCTTAAAACCAAAATACAAATAGGTAAATCTATAAATAGGGTTAACTCATTTATATAGAAAAATTTTAATAAACTTTATTCTCATGTTTCAAGTATTTTCGATGTATTAAAAACCAAACCAAATATCGACCCGAGTAAAGAAAATATTGAAACTTTAAAGGTTCAACTAATATTAAAGTATTATAAAATTGGTATATAATAAATAACAAGAAAAATTTTTAATTAATATATTTTTTAGTTTGATTAAATTTATTTTAATAAATAATAACTCTTATTGTTAAAAATAAATAAATCAATCAATCAATCAATTTATCTTTTAATATTAAGGTTATGAACATAACTATGAACATTAATTTTTTAAAGAAGTAAATAATTTTATTATAATTTAATATTCATGATTTAATATTACTAAAGTTTTTAGCATATGAAATTTAAAATGTGTCTAATTTATTTATTAAAATTTGTAGAGTGTCATCTTTTTGCTATATATATATATATAATTGGCCCACATAATTGTATTCATTTATTTTTTTTGTCTCTTTGAAAGAAAAAAAAGTCATGTCCTACCCTTTAAGACATCCCATAAGACATATTTAATTATTGTTCAGTTCACTTACAGCTATTATTACCTACCTCACATGCAGAGTATCAAAACCTTTTTCTTTGTCAAGTACACCAACACTAACAGTTGGGTTTCTCCCCGTTCAGACAAGCGCAATGCAAGCATCCAGAGTCCAGTCCAGACACCTCAAGCTTGATAGTTGTCCTTCCCACATCTCTGTATCTCATCTACAATAGTTATTCCTCCACGTCCTCTCCATAACCCACTCTTTCTCGTTTATTTTTTTTTCCCCTATAAATTAACTTCCCACTCATTTTCTCTACACGTTTCTTACGCTCAAATAATCTAGGGAAGAAACAGAGGCTGAATGCCTGGTAGCGTTTAGATCAGTGTAGGAAGAGCACCCATTCAATGGTCGAGATGGCTCTGAGCATGGTCCACAAAGCAATCAGGACCGTGAAGGACCAACCGAGCATCGGAATAGCTAAAGTGACGAGCAACATAACGTCGGAGCTTGAGGTAAAGATGTTGCTGCGTTAAAGATGTTGCTGCGTTAAGGGAAGACACAAACAAACAATTGTTTTTTTTTGATAAAAGGGAAGCAGCCAGTATAAACTACATCACAAAACAGAAAAAAACAGACTCCCGCTAAATTCTCTAGAAGGATCATGTGGCACCTAATAGGTGTAGCAGTAAAATAAGTAACGGCATCTGCCAGCTGTTCGGCATAATGAGCAAGTCAGTCAGTACATCTGTTGCTCTCTCGATACACATGATAATGAACAACATGAAATATTGATGTGGGCATTAGGAGAAGACGAAACCGATTCATACGGTTCAAGGGTTTCATCCATAAACGTTAAAAGTAAAAACCAAACCAAAAATTATTTCAGTTCATACTTAACTTGGTCGAACTGACCAGCTCGATCCGATTTTAACATCTCTAAGTATTTCCCTTCATGTCATGTCTAAAGTTGTAAGGTTGAATTTTTGCATGAATAAGACAATGTGATCCTAAAATTGAATTACAAACATGAAATTTATTTGCATAGAATGGGATTCTCAATTACTTAGAAGTCATCTTTTCATATAATTAAGGGTTAATTATTAAAAAATCATAAATTTTACATAAATTTGTAATTATAGCCTAAACTTTAAAAATTGACAATTAAATACTTAAATTTTCAATTTTTCTTAAATTTAGTTTGACATTAGTGTCTTTGTTAATTTGTTACGTCAATTATCCTATGCTAAATATAAGATGTCATATATAATGTCTTTGCTAACTTGTCACGTCAGTTGTATTATGCTAAATGTAGGATGTCATATATTATGCTAAATCCACATCAGATTTTAATTAAATTAACTTAAACAACAAAAATCCTAACATACCCTTCTCCTCTCTTCTACCACCAACCTAAAACCCTAAGTTAATTGATTTAATAGAGGTTCCCTCTTCTTCTTCGCTCACTCACTCTAAATATAGTTCCAATTTTCTTTTGTTTGAAAATTTTTCATTTTCTTTTCTCTTCCTAACTTACATTCCCTCTCTAAAAAGTTATCAACCCATGGTCATTACCAAATCTCTATCACGTACTTACCCCTTGGTCATCAACAAACACCTTTGTAATGCTTCTTTTGGTTCACATTCTCGATTTTGTTGTTAACTTTTGTCACATTGGAAGGAGCTGTGATTATGTTTGTCATGGTAAGTTTTCATTGGCTTAAAGTAAAACCTTTAGGGCTTTGGTAGCTTAAAATCGGAGGTGTACAGTAAAAGGTTATTGATGAATGTGAATCTATCCACGAAAGAAAAGTCTATTAATAAGTGTGTACAGTATAAGGTTATTGATGAATATGAATCTATCCACGAAAGAAAAGTCTATTAATAAGTGTTGTCTGATAAGTTCCAAGGTTGAAGATTCATCCAGAGAACCCCTTTAAAGCTTAGCTAGTGATAGTGTGAAATTTTGAGTTCAAAGAGAGAAGAAGGAGAAGAAGAAGAAGAGAAACATGAGACCTTTTTCAATGTTAAGTGAAAATTGGAGAGTGAGAAGTTATATAAAGGGAAGAACAACAAGGAATAGAATAGTTATATTGATAAAGATCCTTAAGATTGTGGAGAAACTATTATAACTAAAGTTTTAAGAATATACTAGGAATATAATAGTTATTCCGTTAAACCAAACATGTCATTTAAGAATATGTTAGGAATATAATAGCTATTCCATTGAACCAAACATGCCATAATAGTTTCTCCACAATGTTAAGATTGTAAACAATACATAGAATAGAATTTGCAAATTTTCCTTAATAAGGAAAAGTACTTGAAATCTCATAATTTCAACATTTTTAAGCTATAGAAAGGAAACAAACATAACAATGACAATCAATCTATATTGCAAGTCATAGCAACTAGAAAAACACCAGACAATTAAAAGAGAATTTTAAAGTGAAATTCACTACCGAGCTAACCTCTGGGGAACGCGTTACCGAGATCAATCGACTAAAATCAAGATAAGCTCGAACAAAGGGTAAAAGAAGCAAGAACTAGAATGCGAAGCATAAAATCTTTCATAATTTCTTTTGTTTAGGCCTGACGAGCAACATCAGGTCTAGGTACAAACTATAACAGTTTGGGTCATAATTTAGAAAGAATCGAAAAGGTGCCTAAATTCTCAGGTTACAAAATATTTCCTACATTTGTGAACAGTAAAAATTCCACAAGATCTGCCATCTTCAAGACAAAACATACATAGAAGAGAAGCGAAAAAGAATTAAGGTTTTGGAAGAGAATGATAGTAGAGGAGGAACCTGTGGAGAAATGGCGAAAAGCATTAGAGCTACTACTTTCAACTTGCAGAAGCCTCCGTAGGGGTAATAATGACTGAGACCTTCATAAAGCCATCGTCGTCTCCATTCACGGATTCACTGGTGGAATCATAACAAGAATTCAAGTATGCAATTCTTTAGTTTATATGCATATGAAACAATCATGTTTAAAATAATCTACGTAATGATGTTCTATAGTATATATTTTCTAACAGTTGACTTGATTTAGCCTTTCATTACTCCTGGCTCTTTTTCTTTGTTTTCCCATTTTGCCCCTGAGCCTTCACTATAATTGTCATTGATTCTGTACGCTAAAATGCACCTTTTTCATTAATATTATCATTTTATTCAATAAACAATTTTTTTGGAAGTGTACAATAATTCTCCAATTTAAGTTACTTAATAAACTAAGTTTAAAAATAAATCATTATTTAATTTAATTTAATTAATCAATAATAAATTTTAACAAAGAGTATACGTGCACTAACACACACCTAATTTATGAGTGAGTTCATTTAGAATCCCTCTTCCAAAAATTTAGTTATATATTTCTCAATCAATGATTATGGTCATCTGAAACAATTATCTTAAACAATAACCACAATATTGTCATCGTTAAATAACCAAGTAAATTGAGAAAATAGACAATCTACAATTAAACAACAAAAACAAATTGCATTAATAACTATAGATCAGTATTTAATTATAGGATTAATTACTAAAAAAACTCAAACTTTACTCAATTTTGTAAACATAACCCGAATTTAAAAAGTAATAATTAAATTCCTGAAGTTTTAATTTTTCTCAAATATAGTTTGACGTTAATGTTCCCGTTAATAGAGTTGACGTGGCTAAGTCACACGTAAGATGCCAAGTGTAGAAAGCTTTCACATAGTTTATAAAAAGCTTGCCTATTCATCCTAATCATTGAAATACATGATTCATCATTGTCATGCACAATTCGCCTCACTTAATCTCGATTTGCATAAAAATTTAGAAAATAACTTCTAACCTTTAGCCTATAACTATATAAAGAGGCCTTCAGTACCAACAAACTAAACAGTGAACTAACAACATTACACAACTGCAACTATACAGTCAAGACATCCACAATCCTTTTTGTTCTTTCGGCTTTTCTATGTAAACTCAAACTGAAACAAGTCATGACTACAAAAAATAAAATTTCTAGTGTATTTACATAAATTTGTTCAGAAAATGTACAACGTAAGAGAACGATCATGAAATAATTCAAAATAGTTTCAATGTACGATATAAGAGAACAACCATGAAATAATTCTAATCTTACAAAATTTTATCTCTAAAGTTGGTCCTTAGAAAAGTAGGGCATAATTGTTAGTGGATATTATCCCATTTTCCATATAGGTTAGAAAAGGGGAAGAAGTCAATGGGCCTTTGATTTTAGAGGCTTACGCTTCTTTCCTATCAATAGCTTGACTAGACTAGCTTACATAAAAGTTGTGGCAATTACACAAGCACTTATGCCAACAACGCCTTTGACAGGTCAAATGAGACAAAAAAAGCCAACAATGATCAATTTATGTACATGGGTTTTATGTTTCAAATGCATTTAATAAGTTTAATATGGTTAGTGACATCCACATGCTACCTTACAGATGCGAACGACCTAGTGGAATAACTTAATTTGTTACGCAATCTTAGTTATTTATCTGTAAGGTAATTAAATTCCAAGCATTAACTTTTAAACTTTAGATGAATTCACTTTCATCATAACATCGGCAAACCTTGAATTTTAATATCCAAAACACAAGCTTTTACTAGCAGGATGTCGAGTTCTAAATCAAGGAAAAGCTAATCACTTGGTAAATAAAAATAATTAAGCAACCGTGATTGGGAATGTTATTACCATATTTATAATATGTTATGAGATATGACTATAACATGTCGAAATAGGTTCTTCATATAGAGAGTATAATTTAAATTTGGACATATTTAAAAAGCTAAATGGATATTGTAGAGGAAACTAATATATATATATATACAGTTTCTTCATATAGGTACACTAAAAACACACAACAATTTCTTATATTTTACATCGTTCTTTTAATAATAACAATATGCATTACAAAAATGGCTTTATTCATCATCATCATTATCACGCCCAGTCCGAAGTCTCCCAATAAAGTAGGGTCTAAGGAGGTTTGATAGCATGCAGCCTTAACCCTACATAGTAGAGAGGCTGTTTCCGGTAAACCCACATAGAGATTTGACAATAAAAGAATGATGCAGATTAAAGAGTAAATAAGTAAAACTAACACGCTAACTCATTAAGTAAATAAAATCACAATAAATACATAACTAAACAAAAATAAAATATAACTCGACTTTTAAAAAATATTTTAAAACTAAAATATAACAAAAAATATCATCTCTTTATCTTTAGAAAAGCATCAATACCCAGACGATAAGAGAGTAATAAAGCATCAAAGAACTCAACTTTGAATCATACAAAACACAAAAATGTAGAAACACAAAACGTTTGAAACCATAAAATCATTAAGCATAAAAATTCAATCTTGACATAAACCTAACAATATCAGAAGCAATGAGATCAACATAACAAAACCCAAAAAGTAGTAAACACTAAATCAAACAAAGAAGTTAATATCAACAGCACAAAAAATCCTAAAGAACAGGAATTCTAGAAAATCCAGCAAGCCCAGAAAACACCAAAGTAGAAGAGACTAATTAATCAAGAACCATACCCAAAACGAGGAGGCTGCAGAGAAGGAAGAGAGAGTGAGAGCGCCAAGAAAGAGGGAGAGCAACATAGAGAAACTTACGTGTTGAATACTAATATTAATAACAAAACAATAAAAACTGCAACTAGCCGTCACTTTGCGATTTACCATTTTATAATCAATGACCACAAGAAAAGTTTCCATTCTTTTTTTCACCAAAAGAGGAAAAGAAAAACTAACCTGTTTGTTGTAGATATTGAAGTAGATATTGAAAAGGTAGCAGCGCCAAACAACAATCCAAGCACCGAAGTCCTTCTAAAGCTCGTTGTGCAAAACTATCCTTGGATCGTTTAGAGGAGTATGCTATTTCACACACAGTGATCTTTATGGCAGAGAAAACCATCCCAGAAGAGATGCCTTCTAAAGCTTCAGATTCCAACCAAGAACCACCTCCAAGATTACCCAAAAGAGAAAATTTCTTTCTTTCCACAAAAATAGGAAAGTTAAAAGAAAAGGCACAATTGCAGATGTCTAATCTGAATATATAAAGTTTGATAAAGCACAAAGCATTACCCTGTACTAGATAAACTAGAACGAAAAGGAGGGTGGCTATACTATAAATAAACAACCAATACTCATATTTGAGGAAAAAGCTAAAAACACAAATTCATATGTATCACCCAATGGTTAAATTCAATTAAGGGAAAATCATTACAAGTGCCACTAAATTAAAGGTTTGCAATTACGAAGCTGAGATACGACATTTCCATTTCCTAATCCAACCCAACATTTAATCTCATTTCCATGTCCAAGGTCAAATGAGCCAAAAACTACAAAACATAAGCCCATGTAAGTCCAGATACATCGTAAACAAAATAAACCAGTTAAAGAATAACAAAGAATCCTTTGAAAAATCCAGTAAAAATCACTTTCCCCCATTGTTTCAAAGAACCTCGATGCACATAACAAGCTTATATCCAGAAAAGCTATCTAGTTAAACAAATACCCAAAATGAACATAAGATCTGAAAGGAGAAACCAAGGCTTTGACAACACAAAGACAAGACGTATCCTTCAAGAGAATCAAGGAAAAATCCAAGAACCAGATCTAAAACCAACCAGAAGCCAACAAATCCCAAAACTCAATAAGTTTAATAAGAAATACAACCACAGCAAATACATATGTAATCCACATGTGTGCAGGGATTAAGCTGTCAATATGTATATTCACGAAATTGCAAGAAGAGCCATTTGAGATCATGTCCCAAGAAACCAACTTTACTAAACCATAAATCCAAACATACAATTATTCACAAGGAAATAATAAAAATGTAGGGCCAGACATAACCTGATAAGAAAGTCCAAGCTTGGTAGACATACCTATGATCTCGAAGAAGAAGGTGAAGACACAAGAAGCAATAACAAACACCTTTATCACCGAGGCATTGTCGAAACCATAAGGCTCGCCGTTCATCTTGTCGTCGTCGCCATTCATAACAAAAATGGCTTTATTGTAAAATATAAAAGGAAAAAAATATTACTTAACCATTCACAATTTCATATTATGTTGGATATACCCTCATAAATCAAAATACTAAAGGCCAAATTTTAAAGTTATTTTAATATAATCTTAAAGAGATCAATCTACCTTAAGTTTAATATAATTATGAACAAATCAAATTACCTTAAGTTTAATATACTCATAGAGAAATCAAATTACATAATTAGCAATGTAAATCATCAAAGTGTAATTATTCAAAGGCAAAGCTACTCTCAAGCTATCAAAGACTTAAATATATACAAACAAGATTCACAAATCAAGCATGTCACATAATTTAGTTTATCTTTTCTTAATTACTCAAGCCTTTAAGGCACAAACTAAGAGCCAAGATAGAATCGAAGAATGAAGACTAAAGCGTGACGAATACCAAAGAGAGGATTAGGTAGTTGATGGTGGCGATAAGGACTAAAGAGAGGATCTAATGATTACAACCTCCTAGCGCACTAAAATCTTAAGATAAACCTGACGAATAATAGTTTTGTAAGAAAAAAACAAAGGATAATAAAGAGACGAGCATGCCAGATAGAGAAGACAACAAAGGGAGGACGAGAAAATGGCAGTCTAACAACGATGAGGAGGGGAGTTAGTAAGAACAAAAGGAGGGAAGATGAAACTTATAAGTGTTTCAGTGTTCATGAAATTGTGAGGGAGAGGCATAACTAAGGTTAGGATTTAGGAATTTTTTTCAATTAAGTCCTACTTGTTAAATTTTATATTATCAAATTAATATTGACCCGTAATTTGGGTAAGATACCTTAATTCAGTACGAGATAAGGCTCTCTATTACTTTTTTAAAGTATATATACACTAAGGACAAATGAGATGGACGACCATGCATTCCCATCCTATCGTACCTTTGATCCAACGGCTCCCGCTTCGATCTTATCATCACGCGTATTCTTGCCGTTATTAATGTGATCACAATAGTGATTTGTAAGTTGCAGGTGCAAATTTGATGCATGACTATGAGTTAACAAGTCATAGCTGTGATTAACAACAACAACAACAACAACAACAACAACAACAATAATAATAGAGGAGAGGTGTCACAGGTGTGACTTAATTAATAATTAAGTATATATATATATTAAGGACGAATGAGATGGATGACTATACATTTCCATCCCACTATACTTTTGATCCAACGACTCTTCCATCTTATCATCACTCCTATTCTTTACATTATTAATGTGGTCACGACTATGACTTGTTAGTCGCAGGCGTGAATTCGATGCACGGTTATGAGTTAATAAGTCACAGTCGTGATAATAATAATATATAAGAGTTATCACATGTGTGACACTTAAGTTACACCTGTGACACATATATATTTTTATAAAAAAATTTATTAAATATAATTAAAATATTATTAATTAGGTGATTAATTAAAAACAATTAATTGATTAATTAATTATAATATATTTAACACATATAAAATATAATTATCTAATTAAAATGTAATTAATTAATTAACAAAACTATTAGTGATTGATTAATCAATTAAAATACAATTAATTATTTAATTACATTCTATTTAATTTAAATATAATTAATTGATTAAAATTTTAAATATAATTATTAAGTGTATTAAGTATATCGTTACGTTTGTGACTTATTAGTCACAGTCATGACTCATACACGGTTGTGACTTGCTGTGGATGTTATTTTGTTTTTAATTAAAAATGACAAAAATATATGCACTAATTAAATTATATTTAATAATTAATTAATTATTATATACCAATATTAAGTTAATTAAATACTATATACTAAGGGGTTATGGACACATATATTTTCTTTTAATTAAATATAAGTATATTAATTATATATATATTAAGGACAATGGAATGGACTACCACGTAATTCCATCCCATCGTCGTTTCATGAACGGCTTGGATTTCTCCACTATATTCTTATCATGACTAGGGGTGTTCAAGACAACCTGTGAACCTGTGAATCGGACCTGAGTCGAACCTATGATTAAGGTTAACCGAACCTGAAAAATTAGGTTCATGGTTCAGGTTCAGGTTTCTAGCTTGTGGTTCTAGGTTAACTGAACCTAAACCGAACCTATAGCAGGTTAACCGAACTGAACCTAATTTTTAGGTTTAGGTTTAAACCTAAACCTAAACCTGAAACACCAAAAAAACCTATCATGTATTTAGATATAATTTAAGAGGATAATAATAATAATAAATTCAATAGTATTTACTATATTAATGCTTGAGTAAAAAAAAGAAAAGGAAAAAAGCTACTTTAATTCTATGCTATTAAAGGTTAATCTTGAACATTGCTATTATAAGTAACAACTAATGCATAACATTCAATACTTCTACTTCAAATAGTAATTAATATGTGTCAAAGTTATTGATCAAAGTATTAAACTATTAATAGAAAAATTCATTGACTAAAATAATATAATCATTTAGAGATTAATTAAAGAAATTAATAAGTGTAAAACACATTTATTAAGAAATCCTACAATTTTAGTTTTTTAAGGCACGTATATTAGCTTAGATATTTAAGAGATATTATAAACATTAAACAAGAAAGTAATATTGATTCTTAAAAATATATAATATAGTTGCTAATAAATGATAAGCATATAATAATATTGTCTTGTACACTTTCAAACAGAGTTTTATTTATTAGAAAGGAATGAAAATGAATTGATTAGTAATAGACTATGGGATTGTATTTGTAGTTGAAAGGTTTTTCCCTCGATAAAAAAAGGGAAAATTAAAGGTCATTCTATACAAAATCCATTTCTTACCTTTCTCAAACATCAGATTGAGGAAGCTACATATTTTGAGACTTTTACTAGTTACTAACGTCTAACGCATAGATTGTTACTTGACTTGACAAAGTTGAGGTCAAATCTTTGTTTTTAGGTAGCAATTAGCAAGGTGCTGCGAAATAGTTTACGATGAAGGGCATCAAAAGAATATGGTAAACTAGTGAAGGTCGTTAGGAGCTAGTAGTTCAACGATTGTTTTGATGGATGAAACTCTACAGTACAGCAATCTGGCAATAACTAATTAATTATTCTTTTTATTGTTCATGAAATCTACAACTACAAAAGCTTTAATTTTTAATTTTTTTGTTCAGATGTCAACCTCCATGGACTGTCCTAGCAAGCAATGCCTCACCATTGACTCACGGAACTAATGGAGATACTTCTCAAAGCTTTGGTGGTGTTGACAAGGCTTCTATAACAACTTCTGGTAATCCCCAAACACCTAATTCTAATGCTTCAAATCTTCCTAAGCCTCCTACCACCTCTTCAAACAAGAAACAATCTTGGGTTTGAGAATACTATGCCAAGTCAGGTGAAGCTAATGATAGAGTTGGTGTGTGTCAATACTGTAAGAAATCTATTGCTTGTAAAAAGAATAATGGTACTACCAGCTTGATCAATCACTTGAATAGATGTGTTAAGTATCCATATAACAAGCACAAGGAACCCGAAAGTGGAAAAAAAACTATAGAAGGAGCAATAGTAGAAAAAGGTGAAGATGGCACATCACGTAGAATGATAACATAAATGTTTGATCAAGAAAGATGTAGGAAGGCACTTGCCAGAATGATTATTGTTGATGAGTTACCTTTTCATTACGTAAAGCAAGAGGAGTTTTGTGATTTTTCTACAGATATGCAACCAAAATTTAAAGTTCCTTCTCCGCACGACAGTGACTAGAGATTGTTATGCGCTTTACTTAGAAAAGAGAGAAGATGAAGGAGTTTTTAAAGAATTTTGCTTCCAGGGTTTGTCTTACTACAGACACTTGGACATCATGTCAAAATCTCAGTTATATGTGTCTCACGCCACATTTTATTGATGATGATTGGAATTATGCAAAAGAATTATAAACTTTTTCCTAATTTCTGGTTATTCAGGTGATACAATTGGTAGGGCTATTGAGACTTATTTGGTTAGTTGGGATATTGAAAAAATATTCACTATAACGGTAGATAATGCAAGTTTAAATGATGTAGCTATTCAATACTTGAGAAAAATAATTAATAGTTGGAAGGGTGGTGTATTGAAAGGTGATTTCATACAAATGAGATGTGATGCACACATCTTAAGTTTAATTGTGAAAGAGGGGCTGTCAGAATTGGGTGATTTAATCATTAGGATTCACAATGCAGTGAAATATGTTCAGTCTTTTCCTGCTAGAATGGCAAAGTTTAAATCTTGTACAGAAAAAAAGAAAATAGACAACAAAAGTATTGTTTGTCTAGATGGTGAAACAAGATGGAATTTTACTTATTTAATGTTAGAGTCAGCTTTGAAATTTTAAAAAGCATTTAATTTATTGTAGAGTTAAGATTCTAAGTATGTTGAAAATCTTTCTGAAAAAAAGAATAGCAAAGGTGAGAATAAAACTAATAAAGGTGTTCCTAGTGAAAGTGATTGGGAGTACGCACGTAACTTGTTGCCTTTTCTTTCTATCTTTTATGATGCTACTTTAAAATTGTCTGGCTCTCATTATGTAACTGCTAATGAGTACATGAAAGAAATTTTTGGCATCGGGATGGTTATTTCAAAGAGATGCGGACTTGGTGATTTTAATACAAGAAACATGGTTATGAGGATGGAGAAGAAGCATAATAAGTATTAAGGAGATGTTAATATCCACTGCATGTTGTTTATTGCTGCCGTTCTTGATCCATGCTGCAAATTGAAGTATGTGAACTTTGTAATTAGTAAAGAATATGATGATGTCAAATCTGAGCAGCTATGTGAGAGAGTAAAAATCATTTTAGATTTGATGATTGATTTCTACCGATCCTCCATGTCTTTTCCTGTTGCATAATTAAGTGTCCAATCTCAAGCTTCAAGTGATATGGAAGTTGATAACGTGAAGGATGTTGCAACATTTTTGGATAATGTTTTTGATGAGCAGAAGGCTAATCAAGCAAGTGGGGAAACCAAAAGTGAGCTAGATAAATATTTAGCTAAAGATTATGAACCCAAAGACAAGACTTTCAATGTCTTGAGTTGGTGGAAAATAAATTATGCTAAGTATCTAGTGCTTACTTCAATGGCTCAAGATGTTTTAGCTATACCTGTATCTACTGTTGCATCTGAGTCAGCTTTTACTACAGGAGGTCAAGTGCTTGATTCATTTCGTAGCTCTCTTAGTCCAAAGATGGTGGAGATTCTTGTTTGTGGACAAGATTAGTTGAGAAAATCACAAGCTCCTCTTTACATGGAAGAGAGATTTGAAGAACTTGAGCAAATTGAATCAGGTAATATAATTTACTTTACCTTGTTTTAATGTACAAATAAATAAATAAATTCTTTTTTAATTAAAAAAGAAATAACCAGTCTAACGCTTTTTATTCTTTATTTTCTATAGATGTGGCTTCATATATAACAGTGGATCATCCTATCATCCTATTCAAAGAATAATTGTTTAATAATTTATCTCTTTTTTTTTTCTTGTATGGATCTTTTATAAGACATTGTTTGGCTTATTTTTACTTTGCTTGGGTTTAACATATTGGATTAACCTTTGATGGATTTTATATCCATCCTTTTATAAACAATTTGTATTTGTTTTCACCAATTAATTTTAATTTTTTGTCATATATATTGATATGAATAGGTTCAGGTTACCCTGAGAACCAAACCTGAAAATAGGCTAACTTATCCTATAGGTTCTTTAGGTTCAAGTTCAAGTTCACGTTTGTGAAATTGTCGAACCTGATATTCAGGTTTAGGTTCAAGTTATTTATGAACAGGTCAGGTTACCTATCATGAACACCCCTAGTCATGGTTGTGATTTAAATTGTCACAGTTATGACTCAAGTCATGCAAAAAAAATTTTCTTATGTTTTATGTCATAGTTATGACTTAAATTATCACAACTGTGACTCATGCTATGCAATTTTTTTTTCTTTTCTTATGTTTTGTTCCTAAAAGCGACCACATTTTTTACACACTTACCATTTAGTAAGAGTGACCACATTTTCATCCCACCATCCACTTCATGAACGACTCGGATTTCTCCACTATTCCTTTGTCACGACTGTGACTTAAATTGTCATAGTTATGACTCATGCCATCCAATTTTTTCCCTTTTTCTTATGTTTTATTCACCACGTTTTTCTACTTATTCCTAAATGCACTTACCATCTACTATAAGAGCAACCACGTTTTGCTGCTTTAATAAAATATACAACACAAATGCCAACTCAACTTATAAGCCAGAGTCTCGCATTATATTCTTATCACAACAATAACTTATGCTTATTATTAAATATTTATAAGTATTAATAAGTATTACTAAGGTCACGCTTATCACTTAAATAGTGTGACTACCATTATTTATTTTTTTACCGTGCATGTTATTATCATTTAATAATTATTATTGGTTAATTATTATTTGATTATTAATTATGATATTATTCATTATTAAATATTATTAAGTATTTTTTATGTTACTATTAATTATAAATTATTGACATGTTTTTATTAATTCTTATTATTAATTAATTTTTAATTATGTAATTATTAATTTTTATTATTTCATGCCATCCAATTTTTTTCCTTATGTTTTGTTCACCACATTTTTCTACTTATTCTTAAATGCACTTACCATCTACTATAAGAGCGACCACATTTTGCTGCTTCAATAAAATATACAACATAAATTTCAACTCAACTTATAAGTTAGAGTCTCGCATTATATTCTTGTCACGACTGTGACTTAAATTGTCACTGTCGTGACTCGTGCATATTATTAAACATTTTACAACTATTAATAAGTATTATTAAGGTCACGCTTTCAAGTGTGAGTGCCATTATTTATTTTTTACTCTTTAACCTGCATCATTCTTTTATTGTCATATCTGCATGTGGGTCTACTGAAAACAGTCTCTCTACTATGTAGGGATAAAGCTGCGTACTATCAAACCTCTCCAGACTCCGCTTCATTGTGGGACTTCGAACTAGGTGTGATGATGATGATGATACTAGGGTTCACAGAAGCACATGTGACATATATTTTCTTTTTATTTTTAATTAAATATAATTAAAATATAATTAATTAATTGACTAATTAAAATATAATTAGTTGATTGATTAATTAAAATATAATTAACGTATGTATAAAATATAATTAATTATAGCAACTGCTCCGATTTCACTTTATTACACACTATATGGCAATAGTTCACACACAAAAATTGAAGAATGGCTCCATTAGTCCCATCAGTTAATAACTCTTTCACTCTTTCCAACACATGGCCTCAATCACAGAGACGACAGTAAATCGTCGTCCTCTCTTCCTACTTCTCTCTCCAATCTCTCTGTCACCAATTAATAACTCTTACCTCTCCCCTTCCTCCTAATCTCTAACTCTTACCTCTCCCTTTCCTCTGATCTCTACTTCTCTCTCCAACAAAGCCCTTTCTCTCTCTACCTCTCTTAAATTTCCACGAGATATTTTATCTTTCATTCTTCATAAATAACCCATAAAGTTAGACATAGAGCGGGAAGGAGAATCTAACACTTGATCTTGCTATTACTCCATCCTCGGCATTCACAACGACACCTATCAACCTAAAATCTGCAGTTGCTTAAAAAGAGAGAATCCATGTTATCATTTTTCTCTCACACACATCATTATCTAAGGTTTTGTAAAATTGGGGATAGAAAAATTGAGACCTTCTCTCTCCAATCTCTCTCCTTCTCATTTACAAACATCGACCAACAATTCTCTGCTTTTCAAATGGGGCAAGTTGAAGAAATGGATTCAGAATCCAACACAATAAACAGAATCACTTTATGATTCTTCTTTCCTTTTGACATATATCCTATTCTAGATCAATCTAAAATGTCTCTTTCACCCAAACTGTCAAACATGTTATCAACAACAATAACCTCTCCCTTTTGTGTTTGATAATATATCAATTAGAAAACGTGAGCTAGGTTTAAGATTAACTGTGTTTGTTTCTCAAGTAAAATCTCCTAACACCTGTATGCTTTGTGAGGACGAGAAAGTTTGCTATGGATGTCGATACATTTTGTTTTATAACAACTTGATGCATTTAATGGCAGGCATATAAGTTTTTTATTTCAAATGTGGGAACTTCTTTTTCTATTAAGGTGTCATGATTATTGATGTTTTAATTATTTATTTTTCAAAAAAAGTTTATTATTTTTTAGTCGAAGGACATACTGGTGATAATTTAAGTAGGTAGGCACTTTAAGAGAACTTCAAAGACTCTATGATGAGATTGAGTTAGCTGATGCTTGCAAGTTGGATCCTTATTCAACTTTAAAAAAATCTAGGAATTAGACTATTCAAATTTGGTTCATTTTATATTATGCCCTATATGGAACTCAAATTTTCCCCTTTATCTTCTCAAGATCCTCTTTGCTTTAGAAATTGTTCTTTTCTATCTCTTTTTCGGTTTAGCTCCATATATCAAATTTGATTACTGGTTTCCGGTTTTTTATGTTCAGGAGTAGGTAGTTGTGGTCTCGGCAATCTTCATATTCACCTATTGAAGGGTTTTATATATTAGATGAAGTGGCCATGGTCTTTGAGCAATTGTGAGCTCCCTATCTTAATTTGTTTTAGAAATAATTTTATTTCCTTGTTACTTTTTTTGGAAATATTTCCTTGTTACTTTACACGGAGAGTAGTTGTATCTAAAATCATTAACCTAATATAGAAGAGCATAAGTTTATTATGATCTTTGTCATTTTGATGAAAGCCACATATATATTATTGCCAATTTTATCTTGTGCTCTTTAATTTATAAGCCTGAAAATTGGACGAAAAGAGGATCCATTTCTATGATTCAAGTTAAACGTCCATAGTCAGTTGTAAGCAAAAATTCTGCTCATATGGATATGTCAAGTTTCATTTATACTTCCCACCATTTATGTCTTCTTATTTATATTCGACATTCAACTTTCCTCATTTCTGTAAAAATGATTAAATAACCTTATCTTTTTTACTGGCATGCATCATTCTTATAATACTTTAAAACTTAACTTCTGAGTGTTGGATATAGTGCTAATTCTGTTTCTGTATAGTACCTTTTAGATCTCCAGTTTAGATTGTAATTGACTAATCTATTTAGACACAGTAGTGAAATTGAAGAGTTTATATTAACTGGTAAATACTTGCAGAGACATAAGGTCATCTTAGATCCCTTTGAAGTTGTTGCAGCAGCGATATCAAATGAAGCCATCCTATTGTTTCTTGATGAATTCATAGTATATAAATTGAAAAAGTGTTGCATATATTGGAGATTTCAATTCATTAAAAGCTTTGATGTTGTGTAACTTTTGTAGGTTACTGATGCATTGATTTTGAAACAACTTTTTTAGACATCTATTTAGCAATGCCGTTGTAAGTCTTTTTGTCCATTCCCATTCATTGATATTCTGATCAAATGATTTATGGTCAAAAACTGATAGCGAATTAAGTTATATGTTTATGCATGATGGAGCCATGTCCAAATTCTCGTATCCACATCAAATCGCGCCTTAGATATTCTCTATAAAGGTGCATCGTAGAGGAAGCTTTTCTTTCCCTTCATTGCAACTCTGAAGGTATGCCAATGTTTGCTTGCTGTTGTGTTTGGAGAGAATAAAGTAGCTAAAGTTTGTTGATAGCTAGACATACTTATCTAATCAGAGAATAATCTGTAGCAATGACATCTATATTTCTTTTCATTTTTCAAGAATGATGGGATTCATGAAGTTGGTTCATTAGTGGATTATTGGAAATTGACTTCAGTATGAATTCAAATCTTTAATTTTCAAAATAACAAAATTCCTTGACATTGCTGATTATACTCAAATTCAGGCAAAACAAGGCTTCTGCTTAGGCAAATCATTGATTCTGTTCGTATTTTCTCAATTTCCATATATATGTTAGTTATAATAGTTTTTTGCTTGAGTTAAAATATCCATTAGCTATGTTTTCTAATCTAGATATCCCCTTATTTCTATACATTGTTTTAACTATATTTTTTTCTTAGGAGGCTATTACCCAAATGAGTGATGCTGACCGTATATCTAAATCTATTCATGTGCTTCATGTGGGGAAGATGAGGATGAAGCTTCGTAAAGGAAGGTCTACTATCGCTAAGGAGTATTACTCCATTGCAATGTAAGCTTGAAATACAAGTTGACAAGCTTAAAATTGAAAATGAAAGGCAATAGAAATTTTTTAATGACTAAGTCAAAAGAATTAACCAACAAGCATAATGTCGAATTTCTGAGGTGGAAAGAAACTTTGCAGAAGCCTTAATGGCTAATCCACTTCTTTCACATCCTACATTTTTAATTAAAATTTTGTTAATTACTTTTTTGTGGCTACTGATTCTTTTTTACATATCTAGGTTTACTGCTTTTTAACCTTTTGTGCATGAGGAAACAAAAGTGAAATGATTGAACATTTCTTAGTTAAGAAACTTTTTCACTGAAATCTAATATTTGCTTTTTACATGGAAATATATCCAATTTGAGATTTGTGATGTTTCTGCAGAAGGAAAAAATAAATTGCCTGATGGGGTATATGGAGTAAGTCAAGAAATTCAAAGAGAAAATGATGTTGAATCAGTATGATGGCTTCACTAGTAAATGTAACAGAGAGGTATTCTATCTATAACTGTTTTTTTAGGTTTTCAAATTGTGAAGGTATCTTTGCTAGTTAGGCCAATCAGTTTGCCCAATTTTAAGATAATAATGCATTGCTCCTATCAACTATAGCTATGATTCTTTTGTTGCATCTTGCCTTAGTATAAGTTTGTTTTTGACTTGGGACATATGTGGCAAATGTTAGGCATGACTTGACTTCTTTGCATGCATCTTTTATGCACTATAAAAACAATTATGACGTGTTTCAATGGTAAGAATGTTTCCATTATTTGTTACCCTCATCATTGTATATCAGGTCTCCTTGTGCTTTACTAAACATGGTTCCATTATTTGTTACCATCATCATAGTATATCAGGTCTCCTTGTGCTTTACTTTGCGATTAGTTTAAACTTGATAACTATTCATCTTCCATCTCTTGTTATTTTCAAAAGTTAGGGGTTTCTATGAACGAGGACATTGCTGAGTTAAAGAGGTTGCTTCAAAATGAACTTCAATTAAGAAAGCAAGATGAAGAGGAGGCCAACATGCTAGAGAGTCAATTAGAGCATTTTTTTGCAATCTGTAGCATGTTTTATATAGATTACAATACTTTACTATCTTTATACTGCTTCTATGTGATTCCAAGATTTTTTTCCTTCTCGCCTTACTTATAGAAGAAGAGAAATGAGTTTGGAATTTTTTAAATATAAGGAGTTATTTCATGCTTTAGGAAGGTGATGACGCTGAGGTTATAAAGCTGCATAGGAAACTGGAGGATGATGCCAATGAAAAGAAGAAAATAGAAAAACAAATTATGATCTTGAAAAGTTAGTTATTGCACTTAAATCTTGAAGTTGATTACGTAATTTATCTAAATAGATGCTCTTTTTACCTGAAGCCTGTAATTATTTGGTTTTAATACTAACAAAAATGCTTTCAAATAACTGTTTACATCAACATCAATGGTTTTGAGAAATAATATGAAGCAAATCTATCTCTTCTTTAATCACAAATGTGTAATTTTAAAATTCTAGCCCTGTTGACGTCATTTTTATATTTGCAAACAAGAAGGTATGTTGAAAGAGGCAGATCTAGAAATGGCTTCACTGAGTTAAAGAGATTGCTTAAAAATGAATTTCAGTTAAGAAAGCAAGCTAAAGAGGAGGCCAACAAGCTTAAGAGTCAATTAGAGCATTTTTTGCAATCTACGGTATATGCTATGTGGATTACAATCCTTTACTATCGTTGTTCTGCTTCTGTGTGATTCCAAGATTTTCTTCCTTCCCTCCCTACTTATATAAGAAAGGAAATGAGTTTGGAATTCGTTAGATATAAGGGGTTATTTCATGCTTTAAACAGGTGATAATGCTGAGGTTATAAAGCTGCACAAGAAATTAGAGGATGATGTCAACGAAAAGAAGAAAATTGAAAAAGAAATTATGATTTTGAAAAGTTAGTTATTGCACTTGAATCTTGAAGTTGATAAGGTAATTTTATTCAGATAGATGCTCTTCTTACTTAAAGCTTGTAATTATTTGGTTTTAATACTAACTAAAATGCTTTCAAATAACTGTTTACATCAACATCAGTGGTTTTGAGAAAAAAGATGAAGTAGATTTGTCTCTTCTTCAATCACAAATGTGTAATTTTGAAATTTTATCCCTATTGACGTCACTTTTATGTTTGTAGATAAGAAGGTATGTTGACAAAGGTGAATCTGGAAATGGCTTCACTTCCTTAGATTCCTTTATGTCTCAATACAGGCAGTCCCAGTTTAATGAATCCACCAATGGACACAAGCCACCAATGGCCTCTATTTTTGAGCAAAGTAAACAAATTTTATGCGCAGAGTTATATGATAACTGAGTTCCAATTCAAGTGTTTCTTATATAATTTTTTCATAAAATTGTTTGATAATTAGACTACAAAAGGTTTTGCAACTACTTGAGTCAAAAGATGTCAATGTCAGAATTCATGTAGTAAAAGTGGTGGCTAACTTAGCTGCTAAAGGATAGTAGTGCATTTTTTACCCTTTTCAGTTTTGCTTTCAAATTACTATGCCAACCCAAAGTGTCGATCTGAATTACATATTCTACCTAGGGCCTATTCTTTGAGTTAAATTGGAGCCATTTAATAGGAAATATAGTTCTAAGCATATTATTTAATGCTACTTATGTTGATGTGCTTTCATCCCTCGTGTACTTGCTAAAAATTTAATAAATTTCAAAACCTATATAGTAGGATGAGATAGAAGGAGAAACCCTATTTTATACCTTATCATATCAATTTTTATCATTTCAAAAGATAATGGAAACTTTTATATTATCATTTAATGGAGAAGTAGGCAAATGAGCTATAAATACAGAAAGTTGTAACAAAATTTTAAGAAATGGTTAGGATTTGAAACATTTATGAAATCTAGAATATGCTTTTTGGTACAAGTTACAGGAGTGTTCTTTCAATAGCTCTTTTTGTGCTCTTTAGTTGGTTTAAAATTGTTCTCTATTATGTCTTTATAGGTATTGCATTATAAAGAGAATGATGAGTTTGGTTTTGATCAAGGGCTCTTTAATATGATGCGTGCTTTTTTTGTTTATAAGTCAAATGATACTGCTTTTTTCAGACCAATACAATCTTCTAAGGTATGCTCATATTTTATGTGAGGAAATCTGCATCACAAGGAATGAGATGATTTCATGATTGTATCTGATACTAATTATTCTTTTATGTAACTGGTTAGGGTAAAAAGAAGTCAGAACTTTACACATCTAGGCTATGCTGCAGTCTAAGTTCTTATCTCTATTTTCTAGTCACAAGGAAATCTCTGAGACTCCGGGTATGTATACACCTTGAGGGGTGATCCTTTATGTCCCTCTGTAAACCCATGTTTTTGATCCTGAGAAAGAATAAAGACTTCTATGATTGACATTTCAATGTCATACAACCCACTTTGAGTACAGTTGCTTCCCTTCTTAGCTCTATCACAACTTCTCTTGAGAGAGCCACAGAGGAGAAATCCTTACTACTAAACAAAGTGGGATAACATTAATATAATTACATTTAGCCTTATTTTTTTCCTTTTTATTCCTGTAATTGATTGAAAGTGAATTTTTTTAATTTTTGGTTTTCCAAATCTGAGATATAAATGATTTATCCAGAAAAGAAGTGGACGAAATTATAAAAACGTATGTTCATAAAAATCGTGTTTTATCATATGATGACATACAGAAAAGGTGTACCATTTTAGTTCCTCTCTTTACCAACTTTTTGATAATATGGTGTGGTCTCTAAAATGTTAGAAGGGGCTAAAACAAAGATCTCGACTTAAGGATAATAAAAATCGAGAATGGTTTAGTGTTTTACAAAACTTTTACTTTGAAATCTAATAATGACAACGGTTTTTTTATAACTAAAATCATAAATTACTTTAAAGGTGTGGTGCTACCAAATCTAAATATATAATTCAATATTGATTTAAACTAAATGTTTTAAGATTGTTTAGGACTGAATTATGATTCAGTTAAAGGTTTGGAGATTAAAAAAATGCATCTAAGTCTTAAATCAAACAAAAATAAATTGAAAAGAAGAAGAGCCTATATCTGTACATGTTGCACGAAACGAAAAGCTAAAACTCCATACAGAAAAATCTCAGATAATCAATAGGAGAAAGCACAAATATGTACTAAATATAGTTGTGCTTCCAATTTTAACAGTATTCAATTTGTTGACCCAACCTCCTGTTGTTTCCTTTTGGTTAAATCTAAACTAGTTGACATTTACCAAGTTTACTACCTTGTTTATATGATAATTTAGGAATATTTTATACCCTGCCCAAGAGAACAAAATTTGTTTTAAATCTATAAGTCACCACCACTGTACTTATTCGTGATCATAAATCTTTAATTTGCTGAGAGTATATCCTCTTATATATATATAAAAGACAGATAGGTATGAAGAAATAGAAACAGGGGAGATGATCGAAAAAAAGACAACGTGCCAAGTTCTGTCTTCGTTTCCAATCTTGTGTTTAATATAAGGATAATCCGAGTCCGCTTCATCATCTGGATAGAAATTTGTTGGAAAAAAAAAGTAGCTTGAACAAAGCTAAGATGAACTCAATTCCTATTCTTTAAATCGATTAATACTTAGTATCAATGTTTCGGTTCATTTTAACAAACCAATAGATACCATACCTATAACAACCATCATATCCGCACTTACTATATAATACTTAATTAATTAATAATTAATATTAATAATTAATAATTATAATAATATGCACGGTTGTAACTTAACGTGCACATAAAGAGAATAATTAATAACATGCAAGTTAAAGTAAAATTGGAGTCGTTAATTTCCAAAATTAATTCAGCATTATATATTTCCAAATTTTACTTATCCTTTTGGATTATTAAATTTTGCTTTATGCTTTTATTAATCCAATTTAAGCATTGAACTTTTTTTTTTCTCTCTTTTTGCCTACAAAACTTTATCCAGAATTATACACTTTTAATTTTTTCCTCAAAATTTAAACTTTAACAATAATCATTCATAACAGAACCTATAAATACGTACTCTTTAATCTAAAATATAACTGGGCATTATGCGTTTCTGAATTACCACCGCATTTTCGTAGTGAAAATCTGCTAGTTTATTAGTATGGCACATAATGGTCGATACAGACTTAAAAATGGTTTCAAAAAACCTTAACATGGGCACAACCATGTTAATTAGATCGTATTAATTAGTCTTGTCTACTTACGCTTTAACTTTAAAATTTTAAAATTATGTTAAAGTGATAAAATATAGCTCATCGTAAAAATTTTACATTAAAACCACTCAACTATAAACCTATTTCTTTTTAGATTTAGTTGTGATTATACAAAATATAAACAAATTTTGTATAATCACAACTAAATCTAATTTAATTATTATTAAATAACATAAATTTTAAATTTTAAAATAAAAATATTTTTATAATGACGACCATAATACAAACAAAACAATAATCATGGTATTATAAGAAATTAACTTAGATAAAATAAACAAAATTTAAATTATAATAAGATTTAAATAGTATGAAAATTAACTAATTTAGAATATTTATTCTTTTTTGATCAAATGAGTTGGACTAAATTTGCACGTATCTAAACAGGACTAGCAAGAAGTACAAGGGCAAAGGGATAATCAGTCATTGCAAGTTAGTCGTGGCCCATGACCCATGCAATGATAACATAGAAGGCCTAAAATTCTCTTCCTTGGGAAACTTAGCCCAAATGACATACCTCAGGCTCCCAAAGGTCAATATACATATATTGGAACCACTACTTAACAAAGTTTGTATCTAAAATAGCATGATGGTTATTTAATTAATAATTAAAAATTTTAACTAATTTAGCCTATTTAATAATAAAAATTTGAATTGTTTATTTTTTAAGTCAATTTTTAATTTGATTTATTTTAATAATTTTATTACAAATTAAATCAATTTATGTAATTTTTATTAATTAATAAATTATTATAATTTATAATTAAGTAATTATTTTTTAGTTAATAATTATTTTAATTAAATCTTAATTTTGTCGAATCAATGTTTTTTAATTTTGTTGAAACTGTCAATTTTAACAGGTTTTTTCTTTTCTTTGTTTACTTGAAGCTTACTTCACCTGTATTGTAACTTTATGCAGCTTGGTGACACC
>JANSVA010000218.1:53149554-53163539 GCA_025504915.1 Erythroxylum reticulatum | reverse complement strand
TGAAGAACCATACATTTGTTTGTTTTGTAACAAGCATTTGAAAGGTGGAGAAATCATCTGATTGAAAAAGCATTTTGCTGAGGTTAAAAGAGATGTGGAAGCATGTAAAAAAGTAAGTTATGATGTGAAGTGGCAGATGAAAACATTGCTTGATGAGCATCAATTTGAGAGAGATAGAAGGGAAAGATTGAATTTTGAAATTGGTAGTAGAAGTTCGTTTTCTAGTTTCCGTGGTGATTATGGAAATGTTGAAAGTGGAAGTAGTAATAGTAGTGGTGGTGATAGTAGTACTGGCAGTGTTCCATCTCAGGATCATGAAGAATCTGATGTAAGGAAGAGAAGAAGACAGGTGACTAGTTTATTTGCACCACGAACAACTCCTATAGCCCAACCTTCAATTCGTAGTGCAATGCAATCAAGAGATGTGGCTCACAATATTGATATGACAATAGCTAGATGGTGTTATGATACCGGTTTGTCATTCAATACTTTTCAGTCTTATTATTATTAACCTATGATGGATGCAATAGCCTCTTATGGTTCAGGATACAAAGAGCCATCGATTGATGACTTAAGAGGTAATCTTTTGAATTGTGCTGTTTCTGAAATTGGAAATTATTTGGTTGAAAGAAGAGTGAATTGGGGTACTTATAAATGTTCAATTATATGTGATGGTTGGTTAAATATGAGACAAGAGACTATTATAAATTTTTTGGTTTATTATTCAAATGACACTAAGTTTTTGAAATTTATTAATGCATCTGGCCTTATTAGAAATACTGAGACTTTATTTGGGATATTTGATTAAGTTGTCAAAAAGTAGGGTCGGATAACATTGTTCAGTTTATTACTGACAATGATTCCGCTTATAAAGCCGCAGGAAAAGATTGCAGAATACCTATAATTCATTTTTTTAGACTCCTTATGTTGCACATTGCATTGACTTAATGCTGGAGAATATAGGGAATCCTAGGTATTTTTTGTTATTGACGAGACTGTGTAGAAGGCTAAAAAGGAGACAAAATTCATTTATAATCGTGCATAGGATTTGAATTTGATGAGAAGGGAATTTACCAATGGTAGGAATTTGTGTCGCCCTGCTATGACAAGATTTGCAACAAATTTTTTATCACTTCAGTCTTTTGTTTCCATGAAGAAGGAGTTAAGGCAAATGTTTACAAGTGATAAGTGGGTTGTATCTCAGCATGCTAGGTCTAATGCTAGAGTGGAGGTTTGTAGTATTATATTGGAAGATAGAGAATTTTGGTCGCAATGTCAATTTGTTATCTGAGTTTGTGAGCCTTTGGTGAGGGTGCTTCGCTTGGCTGATAGTGAAGAAAAGTCAACAATGAGTTATATTTTTGATGCCATTAAGAGTGTGACGGAAGCAATCAAGGTCAATCTGAAAAATAGGCTTTCTTTATACACATCATATATCTCAATCATTAATGAAAGAAGGGAAAGGCAATTTTCTTCTCCATTGTTTGCAGCTAGGGCATTTTTGAATCCTAGTGTGTACTTTAGACTGGATCTTACAAAGCAAGCTGAAGTTAATAGAGGAATACTTTTAACAATTACAACAATTGTTAGACTTAACGCGATGCAAGATCTTTTAAGCTTACAAATGGAGCTTTACAAGTTGTCTTATAGAGATTTTGAAATGCCGATTGTTATTTGACAAAGAGGAAAACTTTCTCCAAGTATTAGTTATTTCCTATTTCTTATTTGTTGAAAATTAATTATCACTTTATTTTGTTCATAACACTACTTTTTTTATCTTATAATTTGCACTTTCTTCGTGGGATCAATTCGGAAATGGTGTTCCAGAAATGAAAAGGTTTGCGACTCGAATTTTAAGTCAATATGTAAGTGCAATAGGCTGTGAACGAAACTAGAACACATTTGAATTTATCAACTCAAAGACAAGGAATAGATTGGAGCATAAGAGATTGAATGACTTGGTTTTTGTTTGTTACAATTTAAAGCTTTAGAAAATGTATGTTATTATTATTATTATTATTATTATTTTCGATATAATTTCTTGTAATTTTCTAATAATTAAATTTAATTGTTTACTAGGAGTCTTAATAGCACAAATAGTTCAACTGATCCAATTGTCATTGATAATATTGATCTTTTGGTGGATTGAGTTTTTGAAAGATAATCTTGGATGGGAAATTATTGACATGTTATTTGGTGCATTAAATTTGAATGATAATGATAATGAAGCTCCTGTCAATGATGAGGATTTTGTACCAAATGATCATTGGAGTCAGTGCAGTTCTAGCTGGTATCCTCCCATTGACGATTGAATTCCAGGTTTTTGTTTTTCCTATTCTTTTAATTTTACTTGTATTTGATGTTTATGTTAAATTTTATATATGTAATGTAACTGTAATGTTTTTGTTTCAGGTTTAATTTCTACTTAATTGTTTCTTGGTCATCAACTCTTTTTGTAAATTGTTTAAGGATATTTATTGTTCTTTTTTATTTGAAGTTTTGAATCTTTTGATGTAATATTATTTATTGATGAAATTGTGTTATTGTAATATTTTAGATATTTTGTATTATTCTTAATTTTATATTTGTATGATGATGACTGTTTTGTTTATATTAATTGTGGTTATTATTTATATGTAAAATATTTAAAATTATTGTTATTTCATATTAATTGTCATTATTATTTATCATTATAATTTTTGAAAACATGGTTGATGTAAATAGTAAACTAGTAAGATATACAGTACAACTGTACAATATATCAATAGACTATTTTACAAATTTAAAAAATTTTAAAAACTATTTTATAAATTTAAAAAATTATTCGAAATGATATTCGGTATTAGCTACTATTCATATAGTACCATAGCAGAACTCAATTTGATATTAAATATGGAACAGTATTTATTACACATTTGCTATACTGAAAATTGACAATTTCACGGGTTTACGATGTCGGACCCACGGAACTCAAACCGACAATGTAGGTGATTTGAACTTGGCTTTGAAGTTCGTAGTTTGTCCTACTTGGACAAATGAGTCATTTACAACAATAAGGAGGGTATTTCGGGAAAAAAGATACTGATAATGGGGTTAATGTTGGGAGGAAATAGGAACTTGTTCATTGGCTGGGTGGGGGTTAATGCTTAAACATACACGTGTGGGTTATCTGCTCTTTGCTGGTTTTAAGTTATTGGACAGATAGAGATAGGAAACAAATGATTAGGCGAAACATGAACATTTAAAAACAGAACACGTAATTCTTTTTTGTTTTTTTTTATTATATTAGGTATGCCAATTTAGTCGGATTAATTTTAAGTTCTTTAGACCCTACTTCAAGAGCTTTAGATGATGTAAATCTTGAACCTCAAGATCTCTCAAATTCTTACGTAGCCTGTACTCTACACACAAGAAGTCGTCACATATTTGATTGTTCAGCTGATGATTAATTACTAGTCCTGCTTAGCATTAGGTTTGCATAAGCTTCCAGATTTTCTAGTAGTTCTAACTCTCATACTACCGTTGGAAGCGAAGCGTCCGTAATTGATCCGATCAAGAAGCTTTAACTAGAGGATCATCAACAAGAAAATTTTCCATTTTGACTTCCTTTAGCGTGACTCGAACTCAAGATCTCCTGTGAGGAAAACAGAACACATATGTTATGTGATTAGACTACCTTAATCCTATCTTATACTTTAGATTTTACCTATACGACTTTTTTGGGATGCCGTAAAACTAATGTTTTTAAAAATAATAACCAACTTTTCATATTTTGAAAGATTAAATTTAAAACATATTCAAAGAATGAGAGAAATAGTTATTAATCTCTACCACAGGATTTGTTATATGAATTGTTCCCATTCTTAAATTGGTTGCATTTTATAAAGAGATTGTTGAATCTCATAGCTCATCAACTTTGGAGTGGATTGGTTTAGAGGAAACTTAAAGAAAAGGTAATTGATAAAATCTTTAGATTTATGGGTTATATTTACTACATTATTTTCACACAAGCAGTTTTGGACGGATGCTAATATGTTATAATAAATACTAATAGAATAAAAACCTTAGTATCAACTGACTAAAACCACCCATAAGCTCTAAACTCTGTAGGCTCTCTTTTTGTAGGACAAGTGGTTTTGCAAAACTGAGGTCCTTAGCTCCCAGGTTTAACGTGGCGGTTTTTTATTGTTAACATCCTGATTTTGATTTTGGGGGCTGTACAAGAAAAGAAAAAATGCTTGTTTACAGTTTACTCCTTCTGATGGCTGTATGAAGACGGAGCACATGGTCATCTCACTTTCTAGGTTTTTTCTTCACCGCTCAAAACTGTTATTGTTAACTTCAAAGTTTTCAGTTTTCAGGATTGATTTGTAGCAATTGCTGAATATTTGAAATGGTTTTGAAAAATGAAAAATAAACTTACCAGCTCTACTTCTGGTGAAACAGAGATCAACATGGACAAAATTGATTTCTCTTCAAATTGTTTATAACAAGTTAAAAGATCTCAATTTTCTTCAGAGAAATCGACAAAGAAAGCACTTGATAAACTACAAAACTTAAAGACTTGATAAACTACAAAACTAAGCATCTCTGCGTAGATCCAAATACAAGACCAGACTTTTTTTTTTTTTAAAACTTTCATTCTTAAAATCTGACAGTACTTGGACCCCAGCAGCTTAAGTCCATAACTTTCCTCACATGCTCTTCCCTTTTGTTAGTAACACTAACAGCATGACTCGTTTCTTTCGCACTAGAAACCGTTGATGAAGAAGTAGCAACAGTTGAAGAAGAAGAAGAAGAAGCAGTGGAAGACGAATTGTATTGAGAATAGGACCTAACTTTGTTCTGGGCATGTTGTATCATGGACCTCATTGTGTAATTCCACCTGCAAATGCCCTGATCCTTCAAGGCCTCCACAGCACCAATGCTCGTTGCAACAATCCAAGCTTTCCCAGCAGCACTCATGATCAATTCCTTTCGAATTTTTAGTGATCTTGGGATTGGATCTGGAAAGATGTGAACACTGGGACTTGAGTTGGTGAGTAACAGAGACGAATTCTGGGCTTGATGGATGTAAATTTCGACTTAATATATATATATAGGATTGACAGTTGGCCAGGACTTAGGACACGGAGAAGTGAAAACCAGAGGCGGTTTACCCAATGATTTGGGAGGGAGACCATGGTTTCACCGTGATTTTAATGACGTTCGTTGTTTAAATAAATGTAGTTTAGAGTGGGATTGGATGCTTATGTCCAAAATAAATCCTGACAGCTCAAAATAGGAACAAAGCAATTAGGAAAACTGGGAAACTTTATGGCACGTGTCTTCAACGGAAAAACTATTCTAGGAATTCTTATCATATTAACACAGAATAGATATTCTTCTTAACTTCCGAGGTAAAAACCATCGCTACTTATCCTTATGTATTACGAGAGTTGGTCATTTTATTCAGGACATTTTTATCCTTTACATTCCCACGTTTCTTCACTTTCACACAGCCTCCCCAAACTACTTCATTTTATCCTTCACTCCCGCGTTCACCACTTCTTTATTTTCACTCTTTAAATCTCGTGATTCTCTCCTCCGGATACTTCACTCTCTGTTGAAATCAACCCAGCCTTCTACCATCTGTCTTCTCTTCTGGGTAAGTTATTCCTGTTGTTAAGATTGGGTGACGGGTTTTGATGATGGTGTTTTGTTTCGATTGGGTCAGGGATTAGGTTTTGTTGATCTTTGTAACTTCGATCTTCAAGTAAGGAGAAAAAAAGGAAAGAAAAAGCTCATAAACTGGAAAGGGATTCTAATGTTTTATACGTACTTGTCTTGTCGCTTCATCCTCTTTCTCAAGTGTCTTAGAAACCAAAAGTTGTTTGCTTTGTAAGAATCGTCACCCATTACAAGGAAAAGAAAAAAAAAAAAAGGAGTCCATTTCCTGTGTGATAGTAAAGTTACAACTTTTTATTTGTTGGCTTGTTTCTGTTTTTTGGTGTAGAATCTAGTTAGTTGGTTGTTTGATTTGTGAATAGTTGAGCATAGTTTGTTGTCCATGAAAAGGTAATAAGAAGAAAACCCGATTTGTTTGGTTCTACTTTTAGAGTTTTTGGTTCGATCATTTTAAGGTGCCTTGTTTTCTGGTTTAGAATCGTGTGTGTGAGAGAGCGATGGAGAGAGATTGCGTCGAGTATTTGAGTTGCATACAGGAGCTGAACTTAAATTTGTTTTCCATGGTAGTTTGTACTATCTCTTCCTCTCATGATTTTTCTTTACTCTTAATTGGAGCTTCTAGACGGCAACTTATTAGCTTTAAAAGTTTTTCAATCATGTTCATTCATTTTCTTCTCTCCATTGCTTCATCTGCTGTTTAGTTTCATTTCGTTATCTAACTTTTCTTGCAATCAAAACTGTGGAGTAGAAGACTTTCCTTCTTTACTCCTTTATGGGTTTGCGTCATTATCAGCCCTATTGCTTGTTTGCTTATTCCACGTAGGAGATAGGGTCAAGTAAAATCAACCAAAGAGGAAAGTTCTTTGATGTTGTTCACATGGAAAGCAATTACAACTTCAATAGTCACATATATACCTACGAATTTTCTGAGCTATGATGCATTTGGTTTTCCCATACCTACGTTCTCTCTTACCCAAGTCTCTTACGTTTGTCTTTATTTCTGTTATTCTTTAGTTTTCTTTCCAAAAATTGTTATCATCAAACACTAAAGATTATTTAAATTACATTCTTTACAGAGAAAGATGCATATGAGTGCCAAATGTCTGCACATCCGCAGGAGGAGGAGTTGTCAAATTGAGTCGTCACTTTTAAATGATTTTCTTTTATTTTTGTTGATCTATTTTAAGTTTGTGGAACTGCAACGTTAAGGCGTTCCCAAAATACCACCCACTGCATGCTGTTGAGTTGAATGAACCATATGAATGTTCTAGACATTTGCTGAAATTTGAAAATTTTAATATGTTTAAGACATAAATAAAACTTAATAGAACAAATTCATAGAACCTTTATCTACTTGGTTGCATTAGGTGTAATCATTATCCAAACTCATCAGATACAATGTAAGTTATTTTATTTTACATGGTTCCTCTCAATGCTTTTGCAGCTACTTTAAAACTTGTTTCCAGCTTTGAAGCCCTCCAATCAGCTACAAGGTATGCCCATTCTTGTAGTTTTATAATTGTCCTAAAACTGGAACAGCCTTTAAACTGACTAATGTAATTTTAGATTGTTGCTTTTCTTGAAATCAATGAACTGTAGCTTGTTGCTTTTCTTGAAATCAATGAACTGTAGCATTTGTTGGCATTGGAGGCTTCTTTATATAGTTATAGGCCAAGGGTTAGCAGTTATTTTTTAAATTTTTATGCAAATGGGGATTATGTGAGGCAAATTGTGCATGACAATGAAGAATCATGTATTTCAATGGTTAGAATGAATAGGCAAACTTTTTATAAACTATGTGAAAGCTTTCTACACCTGGCATCTTACGTGTGACTTAGTCCGTCAACTCTATTAATGGAGACATTAACGTCAAACTATATTTGAGAAAAATTAGGTATTTAATTATCACTTTTTAAACCTAGGGCTATATTTGCAAAATTGAGTAAAGTTTGAGATTTTTTAGTAATTAATCCTATAATTAAATACTAATATATAGTTATTAATGCAATTTGTTTTTGTTATTTAATTATAGATTGTCTATTTTCTCAATTTACTTGGTTGTAGTTATTGTTTAAGATAATTGTTTCAGATGATCATAATCATTGATTGAGAAATATGTAACTAAATTTTTGGAAGAGGGATTCTAGAAGAACTCACTCATAAATTAGGTGTTTGTTAGTGCATGTATACTCTTCGTTAAAATTTATTATTGATTAATTAAATTAAATTAAATAATTATTTACTTTTAAACTTAGTTTGTTAAGTAACTTAAATTGGAGAATTATTGTACACTTCCAAAAAATTTCCTTTATTGAAGAAAATGATAATATTAATGAAAAAAGGTGCATTTTAGCGTACAGAATCAGTGGCAATTACAGTGAAGGCTCGGGGGCACAACGGGAAACAAAGAAAAAGAGCCAAGAGTAACAAAAGCCGAAATCAAGTCAACGAAGTTGCAGTGAACTCGTGAACGGAGACGACGATGGCTCTATGGAGGTCTCGGTCATTATTACCCCTACGGAGGCTTCTGCAAGTTGAAAGCGGCAGCTTTAATGCTTTTCGCCATTTCTCCACAGGTTCCTTCTCCTCTGCTATCATTCTCTTCGAAAACCCTAATTCTTTTTCTCTTCTCCTCCATCTATGTTTTGTTCTGAAGATGGCGGATTTTGTGGAATTTTTACTGTTTGCAAATGTAGGAAATATTTTGTAACCTGAGAATTTAAGCACCTTTTCAATTCTTTCTAAATTATAACCCAAACTGTTATATTCTGTACCTAGACCTGATATTGCACGTCAGGCCTAAACAAAAGAAATTATGAAAGATTTTGTGGTTCGCATTCTCGTTCTTTCTTCTTTTACTCTTTGTTCGAGCTTATCTTGATTTGAGTCGATTGATCTCAGTAACGTGTTCCCCAGAGGTTAGGTCGGTAGTGAATTTCACTTTAAAATTCTCTTTTAATTGTCAGGTGTTTTCTAGTTGCTATGACTTGCAATATAGATTGATTGCCGTTGTTATGTTTTGTTTCCTTTCTACAGCCTAGAAATGTCGAAATTATGAGATTTCAGGTACTTTTCCTTATTCGGGAAAATTTGCAAATTCTGTTCTATGTATTGTTTACGATCCTTAACATTGTGGAGAAATTATTAAAGAATGGCAACTTCAAGTTCTACAATTAACGGGTGACTGAATTTTGGGGGAAAAATCAAGCAAATTCTATTGCGGTTTTCCCTAGAAAAAGTGTTATCTAGCATGCTTTTGATTCGACTCCGTGTCTTTAATTTTTTCTTGCCCAAATTTTATTATTTGCTAAACGATGTAAAAGGATTGAAAGTTTATGAGATTTATTTGTCAGCAAATATGCACAACATGCTGTGTCAGCCCTGATTTTATTGGCATAATCCAGATACAGCTGATACTCAGTCATTGCGGGAGAATATGATGAGGCAAAAGTTTCATCTTGATATCAATTCACAAATTGGAAGTTGTATGCCACTCAACTCTATGCGTATTGGCACTATTATACACAATATAGAGATGAAACCGGGGCATGGCGGCAAGCTGGTTCGAGCCGCTGGAACCTCTGCAAAGATATTGAAGGAGCCTACTTCGGCTTACTGTTTGATTAAACTCCCTTCAGGTGCTGAGAAACTGATTGATTCTAGATGTCGCGCCACCATTGGTCAAGTCTCTAACCCTGATCATAAAAATCAGAACCTTAGGAAGGCTGGACAGAGTCGATGGTTGGGTCGAAGACCAGTTGTTCGAGGTGTTGCTATGAATCCAGTAGATCATCCTCATGGAGGTGGTGAGGGTAAAAGTAAGAGTAGTGGGGGCTTTGGAAGAGTCTCGCAAACACCATGGGGAAAGCCCACCAAATCAGGTTATAAGACTGGTCCACTCAAGCGCAAGAAGTAGCTGCTTGATCTCTTAACCAATTTTCAAATTTGATTTGATTGCTTCTTACCATGAAATTACTTCAGCTTAGAGTGTTATAATTGAATAAGGTTTTTGAAGATTCATTTTGAATTATAAACAATGCTTGGCACCCATCCCGTCAGTTTCTATCTCATATAATATGATAGTCTAGATTGTACATACTTTGCAGCGGGTCTGACGGATGGTACACATCCGAATGCAAGTCAAACTATTTAATCTTGTGTTAATGGAGTGGTCACTAGCACATACGCTGCATTATTAGAATCTTACAGACGAAGAGGATGCTGTATGCCCCGCAGCATTTCTTGTTCTTGCCTCGTACTATTGCCACCTGAATCAACCTCTGCGCTTCTGATGCCTTCTGTCCTCATGCCTTCATTCCCTCAGAAATTTCCATGAACAATAAGACTTCGTCCCCTATTCTACGATCAAATTATCTGCTCTGAAACCATGAACTAGCGTGAGGGTATTATTTGGTACGTTAGTTGACCATCCAAGCAACCCATAGAAACGAAACAAATCATGAAAATTGCTCCAACGATTTCAGTAGTATCTCACGAATGCTGCTTGAAGTTCTGTATTTGTACAAAATTTGACTACTGGTGCAACACTGTAACTAACCGATTTGTAACTAATGAATTATCAATTAATAATCGTTAGCATGATCATCCTCTAAAACCATAATGGACACATCGGAAGCAGAATTTTGTTTGGAGCAAAAAGTGTTTGCGGTGAAAGTAAGCGATCCTAAACAGGACAAGGTTGAACGAAGATCAAAACTTGTTAGAAAACTACGTCGCAACTTCTCAATCTGATTTGTTTATTTTTGGTGGAGCCGAAGACATCAAACAAGAAACACGGCGTTTGTTATTTTTACGAGGACAAATGAGAATTAGACAATTTTAACTTATAAAGTGTGATGACAATTAGCTAATAAAATAAAATAATTATGAAAAAACAACATTTTTGAAAGCATTAAACATATTTTGCATATTCCTTAGGATCAATAGAGATGATAAGAGAACTATTACACGGTAAGTATTCTTTTGGAAATTTATAATTCATACAATTTATTGGTAGCTCCATCATGATCATCATCAATCTTTCATAGGATTATTGGGAACTATCTCGAGTGTTAGGCTCCTAAAATACGACTGGCATGTCTTTGACAGAAAGATTTCATCCTTCCCAAAGCCTCTTCGAGCCCTGCCGGATCCACAGCGAAAGTAATGCGAATCCAATCCTTGAGCCCCACAGCAGTTCCTGTAAATTATGACAGTGATCAAAAGTTTAGCCTCCAAACTGAAGATTGTTTAGTTCTTGAGAATATGCTGTTACTATTGGAAGAGCACTACCTGGAAGAACAATAACAGATTCCTCTTTAGCCAGTTTGAAGCAGAAATCGATATCATCACTGATGCCTTCCAGCAGTGGAAGATTCAACTTCAGCTGCGTTCAAAAATTCTTACTTTCAACAAAATGTACTTGGCTCAAGTAATATAAAGATGAGTAAATCTCTGGTTTATCCTCACCATTACAGCCATTGACCCTTCTGGCTTGTAAGGGCAAATAATGCACGAGATCTCCCTTATCTTATCATCGCAAATGTCAGAGCTACGCTTAAGTGTCTTTATGGTGTTCTTGAAGAAAACATCATCAGTTTGCTCGATAATACGAGGTACTGCTGCCTGAAAGACCAAGAAGCGTATTGAGACTATAGCACTAAATCTTACCACTATCAGATATACACAACTATTTTGAAGGCGAGGTCTGAAACAAGTAGCAACTTGTTCAAATAATTGCAGACGGACCTGAATAAATGTTGCAGGCCCTCCCAAAATATCGAAGTACTTCTTGATGCGCTCAACAGTCTGAGGACAAAATAGAGGAGAAGAAAATGAGAAGGAAGCACAGTTTTGACTTGGCTGATTTGGTAATTACGGTAATCCAATCAATAAGACATAAAAGATTTCTACGGGATGTTACTCTCTTGAATCGAAATCACTGCTTAGTTCGGTAAACTATAGTATCCCCGGTTTTAAGCACACTCAGGGTTTGACTCAAAAGGAGACATTAAAGAAAAGAGGACGCGATTTAATAGTGAGTACATTCCGTAGAAGTCAGCTTCTTAACAACTATTGTTCTGTCAGGGGGAGAGAGAAACTGTTTTAAAACGAAATGAAATTCGCAGAGTAACATGCAATCCACATCCAGTATTAAAATGAGGAGATTATGCTCCTTGAAGAGACAAATGTTTTGATTCTGTTTCAATGCCCTGTGATTAATCAGTTAGGAAAAATTCAAGCAGGCTTTCAAATGAAGTTATTTTATGCCGGATCTTATGTGAATCATAAATAGAAGAGTTAACCTTAGGTTGTCTAAACATGCCAGAAGGATCACTTGTTACAAACCAACCAAGTCGCCATCCAGGCACTATCCATCTTTTCGACAGAGAACCAAGAGTGATTACAGGAACTATGGAGCCAAAAACTCCCATGGGCACAAACGGATTACGCCCAAAAGCCAGATGCCCATAAACTTCATCGGCAATAACAAGAGTTTTGAGCTTCTCAGCAGTTTCTGCTATCTGAATCCGTACAGAAAAAATTAAAAAAGAGAGGGATTATTTTAGCATGCACTAGCTCTTCAAATTTAGGACATTATCAGTAGGTTCACTGACCCTTTTCAAATGTTGATAGGAGTACACGTTCCCGCAAGGATTTCCAGGATTTATAATGACTATTGCAACAGTGTTGTGATCTGCCAGTGATTCAATAGCGTCGAGATCAACCTCCCAACCTTTCTCTGGGAGAAGATCGAAGTGACGAACTTTGATGCCCCGGAAAGCGGCACAAAGCTCGTAAATAGGAAAGCCAGGCTTTGGAAGCAAGATGTTGGCACCAGGACGAGCCAACATGGCCAAAGCAACATCAATTGCTTGCGTGCAGCCCGACGTTATAAAAACATCATCGGTTGATAACTTGTAAGGAAGATCACGAGACAGGTACTCCGCTATTGCTCTGATTAACAAGAAACACATTCGATATGATTGCATTAACAAAAGCTAACTACAGTTGAGAACCCAAATAGCAGCAGAAAGAGTATTTAAACTTGAGGATTGCATAATCAGTAAATTACCTTCTTGTTTGAGGTAGGCCAACTGTGGGAGAGTAACCATTGAACTTGTCAGACTTAAGGGCATCAACAACAGCATCTTGAGCAACAGGAGTGGTACGGAAGCAAGAATAAGCAGAAGGGTCACCCATCCCCAGTGAAATCACACTCCTCTTATCAGTCTCATCTATATGCTGCATTAACAAGCTCAAAATGCCTTTAATGGTGATATTTGTTGGGGTCTGTACTTCTCCATCTCTCACGGTGCCGTTCTCCATTTCTTCACCACCCTCCTTGTCTCTTCTAAAAAGATAAAAAGAGAAAGGACAAAAGCTTCCTTCCGGTTCGAAGGGTTTGCGTTGCTAATTTGGAGAGTTGGAAGTGAATTTTCTTTGCTGAGAAGAACCAAAACTGAGAGAGTTAGACAAAGGGACTGGTGGGTGAGAGTAAATGCAAGCTCACGGCCACACGTTGAAGGGCTTTAAGATCTTTCACTCTGCATGGATACAGTCTGGGGGTTGGACATCCTTTTATAGCCCAACAACACTGGAAGATGACAAAGCAACTTCCACAGGCTACTTTTATTACCGACTGACTTACATGAATATGGTCATCCATTGATTCATGGAAATCGTCTCACTGAATTTAATAACAAAATATGGAAATCGTCTCACTGAATTTAATAACAAAATCAATGCAAACATGTCATGTGTATCTAAGAGTGCTCAAATCAAGAAATATATTCAAATTAGTGATGTTTCCTTAATTATTTCAACTGATTAGCATTGGTTTAACAATTGAGTTGGAATTAACATATTTTTAGTTTTTTAGCTTAGCATTGTTTTTATTTGTTTCTAACTATTACTTCTAATTTAGTCATTGAAATATGTTAATCACATTATGTTATTACTTTTACTTTTATTATCGTCATTAAAGACAACATTTTTATTGTTAATATTATTAAATTTATAATTTGTGAATTATGTGCCCATCTAACTAGAATGTCACCTAAATTTTGTGTTAAAGAATAGTAATCAATGTTATGAATACTGCATCGAATCTGGTACTGGATTGAATTTTAGTAAAGTACTGTACTGATACCAGTCAATATCGAGTGCTGTTTCGAGCAATTTTTAAATTTATAAAATACTCCCTACATTTTTTTAAAAATTGCAAAATAATCCTTTAACCACCAACAGTTAGTGAATTTCTTCTTGATTTTTCTTTATTCAAATTCAGCAGATAATTTCCCTCCATGACTAATGAG
>JANSVA010000218.1:53106364-53149546 GCA_025504915.1 Erythroxylum reticulatum | reverse complement strand
TATACCATATATAAATAATAACCACAATTAATATGAAAAAGATTGTTTATCATTATAGAAATATAAATTTAAGAACAATATAAAGTATTTAAAATATTATAATTTTATCATATATATAATAAATAATAATTACATCAAAATATCAAATCTTATTATTAATAAAATATAATTTTTATCTTAATATTTAATTTTTAATAATAAAAATATATATTTTTATCTTAATATGTAATTGTTATTAATAATATAATATTGTTATACTTATATGAACAATTTTAAAAGGAAATACAAAAATTTTAAGCCTCTTATATTTCATTTTAACATATTTTAATTATTCTTTGTAAAAAAATATAACTATTATTTAATATACGGGTTTGGTTGGGGGTTTGAGTTTTCAAAATTTTTCATTTTTTGTAAAAATCCCCCTGATTTTAAAATTTTGTTGATATCGATCGGTATTTCAAATACTGATAGTACTTGCCGGTATTAGGTGAAACAAGCCAGGCTGGTATTGAAACTCAGTACCTAAATATTCTATTTTTACCATTTTTCGACCGGTGTAGTACGAAAATCATTACAATGATAGTGATAGAATCATAATGTGGAGTGATGGGTAAATTTTAAATTAAGAATTAAGAATTTAGAAGTTAAGATACTAAACTTAGAAATGATATTAAACGTAAAAATTTAAAATATATTTATTCCTAATTAATTTTCTTACATTAATTATCATTGTTTTAAAAAATTAGACTAAAAGTTAAATCGATAAGATAAGAGGTTTAAGGTTTAAAAAATTCAACCAGTATTAGACCGTGGTAAAATTTGTTAAATATTGAATCAAATTAAAGAATTTAAAATATGATTGAAAGATATTCTTTTTACCTATTGAAAAATTTAAAGTTTAATTGGAAAAAGAGATTGTTAAATAAAAACTGATTGATTTTTAATAACAAGAGTTATTAAATAAATCGAAAAGAATAAATTAAAAAGCGAACCGAAAAGTTAAAAGATTCAAAATTTTTATGGTTGAATCATCAAGCTGGTTGGATTTTTTAATTGTAGATAATTATAATTTTATAATATTAGTAAAAATATACAAGTTGTGCAATTTTCCTTGATAAAGACATTAATTTCAAGGTTAATACAGTGAGGAACTTAGGTCTACCTTCCTCTTCTCTTAATATAAAATTAAGCTCATTCTGTATATATTATAACACTAAATATAAGTCACCAAATTGGACTCGTAATTAATTAATTCACACTCTTTCCTCATATCATAAAATCTTTTTGTATTAAGCATTCCACAAAGAATCCGCATTGATTCCAGTGCGATTGCTACCAAATAATACCCTCACGCTAGTTCCCTATCTTACCATCCATAAGTTGCCATAAACAAACACCCTAAAAATTACTCTAAATGGAAATAATAAGATTCGAATCCTAAAAAGATGGTTTTGATTGCTTTGCTATAGATCCGAAGGGGATTAGTATCGTATCTGAATTTGGAAACGTACCTTATAGTCAAACGTCAAAAACATAAAATACTTGCTCTAATTCAACATTTTAAAGTGGTTGTTCCTTATAATTAAAGTTTCGAGCAAAGGGTAAAGCAGCTTAATTGTGATTGTTGAGCTGGGCGACTCATTTTGAAGCATTTCGATAAGCAGTTATTAATTCCCCATAATCAGAGCACCAAACTATGCTGAATTAAGTTAACTAAGGTTATTTAATGAACCAACATGCAAGATTTGCAGTTTAAATGGGCACAAATTTAGGAAACCAACCGTACACGTGAGAACAATTAAACTAAAAGCTTGCATGAGCCATGCTTTCACACTATATCAACGCCCAAGATTCTTAATTAAAGACCGAAATTACCTCCAATTAGTTCCTTAGTCAATTTAGTTTAATGCAAAAAAAAAAAAATTATTGACTTCAATACAGGTTCAAGTCAGTTTTCTTTTAAAAACTAAAGTAATCACTAGACATAATCATCAACCGGACGATTGGGTCAACATTAGCTATAATACTTTAGATCAAGTTAAGTCTTGTATAATTAGGTTATACGAATCTTGAACACAAAACTAGTTGACTTGTGGTGGACATAAGCCTTCAACTTGAATTTCAATGTTCCATGCATGTGCTGTAGCCTCCTCCTAAAAGCGTAAGAATCCAAGAAAATGTTTTAACGGTCGTCAGTCAAGTTGGATTCTGTAATAAGGTACTGAATCCAACCTTCAATCTCTGGTAGCGAAGTCAGCGATTTGACAAGATCGAGCAAAACTATACTAAATTCGAAACCTAACGTGCGATTTAACTGATGATGCGGTTCCGAGGGAGATGATAACATTCTATGACCTCACATCACCGATTCCGATAACAACACTACGTAACAATGTTGTTACATGAGCAAGAGATATAAGTAAGTACTAAATTCAGCAATGTATGTTAATCTGTTAATGTCTGTATTGCTGATTCAAAATGAACAAAAAAGGAGAAAAACGGCATGCAATTGCCACAGACTGAAGCATGTTAAGATTTAATATAACATGCGTTTGTTTAGTCCTAAACTAAATGATATGCGTGGGTTTTAAAATGGACCATCCTTTGGGTAAATTGTATAACTTGTCAATCAAAAATTAGTCAAAGGACTATAAGCTATTCATTTCCTGGGTTTGATCTGTCCATATGTATTGTGCAAATTAACAGAAGAAGGTGTACAGCAATATTTAGTCACGGAATTTAGGAACTCCTCACATTTATTATTGTTTGAATTTCATAAATGCATGAAACACGTATTTTGTGCATTCCTATGGTGTTGAATTATAATAAGGATTAACATACAACCCACTTCCTCGTGGTTTTACTTATTTTTAAGCATACTTTTAAATTTTTTATTACCTTTATATTTTTAGTGTACCCCACTTAATTCGGCTATGTAGAAGTAATTTTTCATGAAATTTACTATAATAGAGATGATGATTTGGATTTAATTTTGTTTAATACTCTCTTTATTCATGAGTTTTTTTGATAGTTATGGTTTTTCTAATTTTTATGAATTTTTCTTCTTTAATTGAATTTCTTATACACTAACTTATTTCTAAAATATTTTAAGAAAATTCTCTGCTTTGCTTTTCTTTGAAAAGGCTCAAGCATCCATCACCTTCATCATCCTTTGCTTTTAAGCTTTTTCTTTTATAAAAATATCTTCCTTTATTTTTTTGTGGACATGTCTTTTTATCATTTGTGCTCTTAGTTCTAGATATTGCCTTGTTTTGTCTAGACATGCAAATTATATGTTCTATTTCATAGTTTATTTTGAGATCTTAGGTCCATTTTCTTTTTTTTTAGTTCTTCTAATTGTTGATATGTTTTGTGTGAGTGTCGTATTATCATTAGAGGTGACACTTTTAGTTCAATCTAGCCCAAAGAAGGGTTGATAAAAAAGCTTATGATCTAATCCAAACATATTTTTAATCAGTTCATCTTTTTTGGATTTCAAATTAAACTTGGACTTGAGTTTTATGGCTTAATCTTTATAGTCCGACCTAGTTCAAAACTCAACATATATATAATTTTGATAACCCATCTACATTAATCTTAAACTCTCTAGGTCTTCTTAGTTGTTATTCTTAATTTATTTGATCACTTTTGCTTGACAACTCTAGGCTTCATTTGTGTAAGTTGACAGTGTAGGAAGAAGGTTGTTGTGATTTTCAAGGAGCAACTTAAAATCAAGAATAAGGTAGGAACACAGAAATTGATATGATGGATGGCCTAACACAGATGAAAGATCAGGAAGGGAATATGTTAAACAAATAAGAGGCACCAGACAACATTGTTATCCTTGTTATTGCTAGATACTAATCCAAAATTGTGGCATCTATGTAGGCTATGTATTATCTTACTAACTATCTTAGTGTCCAGAAAAGGCTATGACTATGACCATCATTCTTAGACATAAAAATAATGTCTTTTTCATTGTCATAGATATATGTCTTTAATGCATCACAGGAGGATAACATTATCATGAGCTAGATGAAGAACACGTTTTTTATTATAAGCGAATATGTTTACAATTGAAGCTAAATTGATTGGGTTTGTATTGTTATCTATTGGTAATAATGACAACGTGACAGAGAGGTTTAGGTTGAAATCAATTGAGATAGATTAATTATTAGGTTGGGAGTTGATATTTTAAACTTTGAGCAGGCTTTAGGTCGTCCAAAGTTTGATTGAGCTCAAGATCTAACAATATAAACCAAGCCTGATTAGGCTTAGTTGAAGCTCAGACTGCCATTAGAGGTCTCAAACTATGTCTGGATGATCTCAAGCTAGGCTTAACTGATTTGACTTATTTTTATTACTAATTTGAAATCAACAAACTAGGTTTAAATTGATCAGAATTATGAGGACCAACTCGAAGCTTGAACTAAGCTCCTACCATTAAAATTATATTATTTTATATGATTGACCAAAATGATATAATTTTAGGTTATAGATTTAAGGAAATACAGCAAATATGTAAATTATTTTTGTTTAGGTTCTTAAATATATCTCAAGTCAGCCAGACTTCAGATTAGACACAAACCACATATAGGAAACTTTAGGCCCAAGGTGGCTCGACTTAGCCATTGTGTCTTTAGTTGTCTTCCCTTTTGCAATCAATTGGGTCATATATAAGCAGCTTTGTGTGGGCCTCGTTAGACCAGATATGATATTTTAGACTCAATTTTATATAATGCTCTTCATGTTCATAGGTATTTGGTAGTTATCATTTTTATTTTTAGGGATTTCTCTCCTTTAATAGAGTTTGTTCTATATTAAGTCCTCTCAAAATTGTCTTAAGACTCTTTGCTTATGATTTTTTTTAATGCTTAAGTATCTTTTACCTTGATGTCTCTTTACTTTGAAGCTTTTTCTCTGTATATGTATCTTTCTTTATTTGTTTGAATTGTGCCTATAGAATCTATGCTTTTAATATTATGTGTGGTCCTATTGCTAAAATATGATCAATCTTATGCTCCATTTTACATATCATCTTGGTATCTTGAGTCCTTTTCTCCTGTAATTGATTTCTTTTAATTACCTAGATGTTTTTTTTTGTTATTGTTATAATATCAACCTTCCTCATTTGATTGTATTAGACAACTGTAATTTCTTATGGATTTCATTGGATCAAAAATGATGCTTTAGACTCAGTTTTGCCTACTACTTTCCCCATTAATCAATATCTTGGTAATCATTGTTTTTTTTAATGTTTTTATCTTTTAAATGTGTTTGCTCCACATTAATCTCTATCCAAAAGTATCTCCAAAAAATTCATTACTTTTGATTTTCTTTAAACATTTAAGTATTCTTAACTTTCATCCTCCTTTTCCTTCTAAGTTTATATATATGTATAGCTCTCTTCCTTTGCTTTTTGGACTTATGTCTCTATAATTTATGCCCATAGTTATTAGATCTAGTTTTGCTTTGCTTATATAGCATAAGTCATATGTTTTATTCTATGGCTCATCTTAATATATTACGTACATATTTTTTAATATTTGTTGGTTACCTTAAATTTTTATGGGTGTTATGTTGTCAACTTTAGCTTCTTAACTAGGTTTGCAACAATAACTTTTAGTGGGTTGTAATAGAGCAAATATAATAGTTTGGCCTCAATTTTATTTAATTATCCCCTTATTAATGGCTATTTTGGTAGTTATTACTTTTTTAAAATACTTTCTCTCCTTTAACAAAGTTCATTATACATCAAGCTCTCTTTCAAACCTTTAGGAACTCCCTAATTTTCTTTGGATGCTTGAGCTTTTCAAACTCCTTTCCCTTAAGTTTTTTTTTGTTGTATATATGCATCTCTTTTACTTTTTTAGACTTATGTCTTTACTATTTGTACTTTTGGTGTTATATTTGGTCTTTCTTTATCCAAATATGATAAATATTATACTTCATTTCATGGTTCATCTTAAAATCTTAGGTTCATTGTTTAATATCTGAGTTCTTTTGGTTACTTATATATTTCTTAAGGTGTTATGTTATCAACCTTTCTCGTTCAATTATGTCATTGGTAACAACTTTTGGTAGGTTTCAACGAATCAAGGATAATAGATTTGACTAAGTTTTATCTAATGCTCTCTTTTTTATCTAATGCTCTCTTTATTCTTGGATATTTTGTTAGTTATTGTTTTTCATTTTATTGGACTAAGTTTTGTCTAATGCTTTCCTTGTTCTTGGATATTTTGTTAGTTATTATTTTTCATTTTTACGGTTTTCTATGTTTTAATGGATCTTATTCTACGCCAATTTCTCCCTAAAACCTCTCAAGAAAACATATTGCATCTTATTTTCTTAGACACTCAGGCCTTTCGAAAGAAAATGAAGAGTTATAACTGTTAATTTTCTTTTCAAGAATTATGTCTTGATCATCTATTCTTATGGTGTTTGATCCTATCTTTTTTATTCATCTATAAGAAATCTTAAGCTCGATTTTGTGCTTTATCTTAAGACCTTGGAACATTCTTAGAATACTGGTTCTTTAGTTCCCCATATATTTATTATGTGTGTTGTTATATTTGCCTTGACTACTCAATTTTGTCACACAAAACTAACCTTTTTTGGGCTTCACTGGAGTATATATGATAGTTTTGATTTTTTTTATCTAATACTCTCCTTGTTCATGATGATTTTAGTATTTATTATTTTTTTCTAGGATAACAAATTACAAAGTTTCAAACTTTTTTTAATATTAATACCTAATCTTTTAAATTTTTAATTAAATATCCAAAATTTTAAATTTTGAATAATTTAGTTTAAAAGGTTGTCTTCGTTAAATTTCCAAAAACAAGTTGTCTCTTTTAATATTTTACTTATACGACTAATGAAGTAATGTAAAGGTTAATATTTAAAAGTGTTACGTGACATTTTCTTCCTCATATAATTTTTTAGTAGCAACCAAGTGGCACGTTTTAAATAGATAATCACTAATGTGTTTCCACAAGAGACTTAACACCATATTAACAAAGACGAAGAGCCATATAGCTCCTTAAAATGCCAATATTGATGCTATTTCATAAGTCAGATAAACAAAATATAAATTAAGACAAATTTTAATCAAGTTGTTTAATTTTTAAAATTTTGAGCAATTAATTGAAGTTTTCAAAGGTTCAAAAATTTTAAAAATTAACAAGATTTGACACTTTCTAATTTATTTTCCTATTCCTTTTTGTATAACTTTCTCTTATTTAATATAGTTTATTCTCCATCAACTTCTCTTTCAAAAGTATACATGCTCCAAAACATGGCCATGTCAAAACCATATTTATCTTTAGAAAGATACATAAAAAAGTAGTAGACTATATGGCTTGGAACACGATGAAAGTAAATCAACTTATCTCTATAACTCATCAAGATATACTTGAACATCTTTCACTTTCATTATCCTTTATTTGTAAGCATTTTCTTTTGTTTATCTTTCTTCCTTTATTTTTTAAGACTTGATGGTGCTGCCAACTTTCCTCTTTCTGGTTTCTCTCTCTAAAAAGAAGAACAACTCTAGTTTGTACCTTTATGTTGTTTTCGTTTTCTTTGTCATGTATTTTGGGATTATCATTAAGTCCCTCAACCAAGAGGGGCACCTTTCCAAAAAAGTGCGTACTCGCAAACGTGAGGAAGAACCATCACCACGTCCTTAACCATCCTATAGAGCTGCAGTGATAGGGGAAGCAATGGAGGCCATAGCACCCGAAGATATTGCATGGCCTGACGAAGAACCAATCAAAATAGAAGGAGATATCATGCAACTGCTTGGAGAGTTAGGGAGGGGCATTACGTTATCCCACAACCTCAAGGCAAAACTGGATAAACAATGGGAAAAAGCAGTCATCGTGAAACTACTTGGTCGATGTATTGTATATCGGCTTCTAAGCCCCAGGTTAAAGACTATGCGGAACCCACGAGGCCCTATGAAGATTGTTGATCTGGAAAATGACTATTTCCTTGTGAAGTTCATTGAAGAAGATGACTTTCTTAAGGCTCTAACTAATGGCCTGTGGGTTATTTTCGGACAAGCACTCTCCGTTCAATGATTGCTGCCAAACTTCCGACCATCGCAAGGACAAATTAACAAAGCTGTGTTTTGGCTTCGGTTCCCAGATTTATCCATCGCGCAATACCATCCAATGATCCTAACAGCTCTAAGAAACGTGGTGGGAAACACGACGAAGATAGATGAAGCAACCCTGCAAGCTCAACGAGGGAAGTTCGCGCGAGTCGCTGTTGATATTGACTTGAGTGTCCCTTTATGTTCAAGTGTAGAGCTCGATGGGGAGATGATATTGGTGGCCTATGAAGGATTGCCATAAATCTGTTATACTTGTGGAATGGTAGGACACGACTCTTCTGGTTGTCTACAACGACAACATACTCAACCTGAACCTCATAACCCGATCTCTAGTGAAGGCGAAGGAGTGACAAGGAAGAGGAGTACGTCTGGTGCAACAGTTGGGAAGCAAACGAGCATAAATAACAACGGCTATAAACCCTAGACTCAGGTGTAACGGAAGGCTTCACGAAATTCCATGAAACGTTAAGAATAGATGGGAAGTAATAAAGAGGCAAATCAAATGGACGACTCGAGGTTTTCAATACTAACAGAGCAGGAGCTCATGGGGGAAGAGTCTACAGTATAGACTGAGACCTCACTAAATAATAATTTTGTTGGATTTGGACAAAGATTTAATTTGGCAAAGTTAATTGACAAAGGAAAGCAAAATCAACAAGGGGCGGCGTCTACGTCTTCTGGGCCCAAACGGAATTCAAAGAATGGTTCAAAAGGAAAGTCGGTAGCCACAATTCAGTAGACTCGGGAGGATAGGATACTTTCCCTATAATTCAACTCCAACCCATATCACTGGATAAACATCTAGCAGTTAAAATCAATTCTCATACTGAAATAATTTGTGATAGTCAGGTTATTGAAGACAGAGAGCAGGCTGTTGAGGAGCGACTCCATCTAATGGAAGGAGTCGAGGACCCCGAGGAGGTTGGTAAAGGCAAGGGGGTATAACTGCACTTCCTTTTACTGAACCCCCAGATTTAGCAATAGGGTCAGGTATGCTGAAAGAAATGAATCAAAAGGGACATGACGAGGAGATTGAAATGAAGACACAGGGTGATGGAAATAAGGAAGCCCACATAGGAGGTACAACTTACACTCAATTGTAGAGTGGACTGTTCACGTTTTTATTTCCTTATGTCGATCATAATATGGAATTATCAAGGGACAAGGGGACTAGATTCCATGCCATGATGCGTAATTACATTCGTAATTACAAACCTGATATCCTAGTTTTGATGGAAACCTGAATTAGTAGATCTCGGGCTAACGAAGTAGTCCTTAATTTGGGGTTTAATTATTCGTTTAGAGTAGAAGCCGAACTCTTTTCTGAAGGGACATGGATGTTATGGATGGATGAATTTGATAACTCATTAGTAATAAATCATTACCAATTTATTCATACCACCATCAAGTATGATTCTTGCTCTTTCGATTTTACAGCAGTTTATGCTAGCCTACAATTTTCTTCTCAAATCATTCTCTGGCCAGTTTTGAGATGGGTAGGATGTTCTATTCATAGACCTTGGCTTGTAGGAGGGAATTTTAATGCTAAAATGGAGATCTCGGATAAACGGGGTAGAGCCAAGTTAGCGCGGGTAGTGAATAAACAGTTTAAGGAATAGGTACATGAGAGTGGACTACATGATTTGGGATTTGTTGGATCAAAGTTTACTTGACGAAGAGGAACGGTACAAGCTAGGGTGGATAGAGTTTTTGGTTCAACGTCTTGGCTGTAGGATTTTCCTCAAACTGTGAATCATCATTTACCCTTTCTTGGTTCAAATCATAGACCTATGTTGATTCACTTACAAAGGCCACAACCAAGAATAAAAAGGTTCCCAGTGTTTCAATTCCTAAATGCTTGGCTAACACATGCAGGTTTTTATGATTTGGTAGCAGAGCATTGGTTACCAGAAGAGGAGACGTTGAGTAAATCTTTAGCCCAATTCTCCAACCACCTTATGAGATGGAATAAGTTAGTTTTTGGCACCATATTCCATCAGAAAAAAAAGGTTGCTAGCACGGTTAAAAGGAATTAAGAGGGCCATGGAGGTCGGCAATTTGGATTCACTCTTAGTCTTGGAGGAAAAGCTGAGTGAGGAACTGATGTAGGTATTATGTGATGAGGAAATTTTTTGACATCAAAGAGCGAAATGTGAATGGATTTCAAAGGTGATCGAAATGCCAAATATTACCACACTATCACTCTATCAAAAAGAAAGAAAATGAAGACAGAGCGACTCATTGATTCCAATGGGTCATTGATAACTGATCCAGAGCAGTTGCGTCTATTAGCTAGGACATTTTTTGTCCAACTTTATAATAACAAAGATTGGAATATGCACCGATTTCTGATCTTAGGAGCTTTTCCTTCGCTATTGGAGGAAAGGGTTCATGACCTAACCCTTCCAATCTATGAAACCGAAATCAAAAGTGTGGTTTTTGACATAAATCCTAATAAATCCCCTGGAGTAGATGGTTTCAATGCATTATTTTTGCAAAATCAATGGGGGAAGGTAGGGCCAAAAGTGGTGGCATATATTCAGGAAGTCTTCCGACTGGAATGATGGGAAAAGGATTTGGATCAAACCATTATGGTATTGATCCCTAAAATCTCTTCTCCGAATAATATCTCTCAATTTCGACCAATTAGCCTCTGTATTGTGCTTTACAAAATTATTTTTAAAGTTATTGTGAACTGTTTGAAAAACCATATGGATCATCTAGTGGAGGCGAATCAATGTAGTTTTATACCTGGTAAGCAAATATCCGATAATATTATCATCGCTCAAGAGGTCATTCAATCGATGCGAAAGAAGAAGGGGAAGATAGGGTACTTTGCTATCAAGGTGGATTTGGAAAAAGCATAAGACCGACTTCGTTGGAATTTTATACAAAACACGTTAATGGACATTGGGTTATCAGAAAATTTAATCAATGTCATTATGAAGTATGTGACGACTGTGTCTATTCAATTCACTTGACAGGGCACTTTTACTGATCCCTTCAGTCCCTCAAGGAGTATTCGGCAAGGCGATCCGCTTTTGCATTATCTTTTTGTGTTGTGCATAGAAAGACTAGGTCACTTTATTTTAAAGGAGGTGGGTCACGGACTTTGGAAACTGATAAAATTGAGTCCTACAGGGCCTCACATCTCCCATCTTTTCTTTACAGATGACCTCGCTCTGTTTGCTGAAGCTACGGAATCACAGACGCAAGTGATAGCAAGGAGTTTGGAGGTGTTTTGTAAAGCGTTAGGACAAAAATTTAATACTACTAAAACTTGAAATTTTTTCTCCAAGAACGTTTCTCGAGCAAATACGCGTCGCCTCAGTCAAGCCCTGCACATTACATGTACGAACAACCTTAGAAAGTATTGAGGAGTTCCATTGATTCATGAGCATACAACGAGAAATATCTATCATTACATCCTCTATAAAGCACAAAAGAAACTTGCAAGATGGTGTACAAGGGCGTTGTCTTTAGCGGGGTGAGTTACTTTAACCCAATCAATAATTTTGTCCCTCCCAATTTTCACGATATAAACGGTGAGACTTCCGCGACAACTTTGCGATGATTTGGAGAGAATCATGAGGGATTTTATATGGGGTTCAACGGGCGAGCATAGGAAAATGCATTTAGTCAAATGGGAGATAGTGTGTCAACTCAAAAACACAGGGGACCTAGGCATTAAACACATTCATTCTTCCAATGATGCGTTACTGACAAAGTTAGGTTGGGCTTTGATTACTCAACCTACAGCTTTATGGGTCCAGATCCTAAGGGCAAAATATCGAATAGATGCATATCATATCCCTCACACGCCAGATAGGAAAAGATCTTCGATCGTTTGGACGGGATATCTGCAACTTGGTAGTTTGTACGCCAGGGTATAAAATGGAATCTAGGTAATGGAAGGCGTATTTTCTTCTGGCTGGATAACTGGGCGGATGGTTGGGGACCATTAATATTCATGGACACCTCTCCAATTCCTGATAGCGTTCTTTACGCTACAATTGTGGATTTTAAGAATGAAGTCGACACCTGGCAGTGAAATTTGTTCCAACAATATCTTCCTTAAACAGTATGTATGGAAATTGCAACGATCCGTCCAAATGCAGAAGGCATAGAGGAAGATAAAATGGTGTGGGGACAAACTGATCACTAAACGTTCACAATAGCGTCAACTTATGACTTAATTGAAATTAACACCACGGACGCTAATAATAGACTGTGAGAGTTAATCTGGAAATGAGCAGGGCCCAAGCGGATTAGGGCTTTTCTTTGGTTATTTGGCTAAAAGAAAACTATTGAACAATTAACAGCGAGTGGCTTAGCATATCACAATAGATAATAGTTGTCACTTCTGTGGGCAAGAAGAGTCAACATTGTATGCATTACGAGATTGTCCGAAAGTGGAAAACTTCTGGTGTAAATTCCCCTTGAGGTGGTTGATACGAATTCTTTTCAACAAGATGAGGGATTTGTGGGCAATTTAGTTAGTTGGACCAAACTGACGAAGGATTGAGTCAAATTAAATATAGACGGAGCAGTTAAATAAGGGTCTAACATTGCTACTGTTGGAGGATTAATTAAGGACTGTCACGATCAGTGATGTAGTGGATTTCTATAGAACATTAGAAGGGGCTTACCTTTAACTACCGAACTGTGGGGAGTGCACTCGGGCCTTACACTGGCATAGACACTTGGATATCGACACGTTGTCGTTGAAGTGGATTTATTAGAGGTAATTAACATTCTTTCCTCTTCCAATATAGTTTTGTCTTAGGATAATTTTTTGGTGACAGGTACCCGTGGGTTAATCCACCAAGCATAGGAGGTATAATTTCAGCATGTATATCGCGAAGGTAACCAATGTGTCGATAGCCTGGCTTCTTTAGCAGTATTATCCAGCCCAAGCTTGCATATACTTCAAGAGCCTCCGACGGTCGTTATGGAGCTCATGCACCGACACAAGCAAGAAGCTTTATACCACAGAACACTGCGCTAGTAGGATGTTTGTTTTTTACTTGTGTGAGGTTTGTTTGTTTTATTATCCTTTGTAAGCAAAAAAAAAAAAAAGACTTGATGGTGCTAAATATAGTCACACAACACTAATCTTGTTCTGATTTCACTATAGTATATATGATAGTTTGGACTTTGTTTTATCTAGGAGAGATATCTAGTGCTCTCCTTCTTTATGGTTATTTTAGTATTATTTTTCTTTAGGATATCAAATTACAAAGTTTCAAACTTCTTTAATTTTAATACCTAATCTTTTAAATTTTTAATTAAATATCCAAATTTTAAAATTTTGGATAATTTAGTTTAAAAGGTTGTCTTTCTTAAATTTCCAAAAAAACGATTGTCTTATTTAATATTTTACTTATACGACTAATGAAGTAATGTAAAGGTTAATATTTAAAAGTCTTACGTGACATTTTCTTCCTCATATAATTTTTTTAATATCAAACGAGTGGCACATTTTAAATAGATAGTCACTAATGTGTTTGCCACAAGAGACTTAATACTATATTGACAAAGACGAAGAGCCATATAGCTCTTTAAAATGCCAATATTGATGTTATTTAATAAGTCAGATAAAAAAATAAAAATTAAGAGAAGTTTTTTAATTAAGTTGTTTAATTTTTAAAAATTTGAACACTTAATTGAACTTTTTAAAGGTTTAAAACTTTAAAAATTAACAAGATTTGACCCTTTCTAATTTATTTGCCTATTCCTTTTTGTATAATTTTCTCTTATTTAATGTAGTTTATTCTCCATCAACTTCTCTATCAAAAGGATACATGTCCCAAAACATGGCTATGTTAAAACCATATTTATCTTTAAAAAGACACATGAAAAGGTAGTAGACTATATGACCTAGAACATAATGAAAGTAGATCAACTTATCTCTATAACTCATCAAAATACACTTGAACATCTTTCACTTTCATTATCTTCTACGTCTAAGCTTTTTCTTTTGTTTATCTTTCTTCCTTTATTTTTTAAGACTTACACGTCTACCATTTGCGCTCATCGTGCTAAATACAGTCACACAACACTAATCTTGTTTGGATTTCACCAGAGCATATATGACAGTTTGGACTTTGTTTTATAAATGTCAATATTAATGCTATTTTATAAGTCACGTAAGGAAAATATAAATTAAGACAATTTTTAATTAAGTTGTTTAATTTTTAAAAATTTGAACACTTAATTGAACTTTTCAATGGTTCAAAATTTTTAAAATAACAAGATTTGATACTTTCTAATTTATCTTTCTTATTCCTTTTTGTATAACTTTTTGTTATTGAATGTAGTTTATTCCCCATCAATTTTTCTATTAAAAGGATACATGTCCTAAATATGGTTGCGTCAAAATCATATTTATCTTTAGAAAGACACAATAAAAAGTAGTAGACTATAGTTGAATATCTTTTACTTTTATTCTCCTTTATTTCTAAGCCTTTTCTTTTGTTTATCTTTTTTCCTTTATTTTTTATGACTTGCACTTCTACCATTCGTCCTCATAGTGCTAAATATAGTCACACAACACTAATCTTATTTAGGTTTTACTAGAGTATATATATGATAGTTTGGACTTTGCTTTATCTAGTGCTCTCCTTGTTTGTGGTTATTTTATTATTTATTATTTATTATTTTTCTTTAGGATATCAAATTACGAAGTTCCTAACTTTTTAAAATTTTAATTTTAATGTCTAAACTTTTAAAAATTATAATTAAATATCCAAACTTTTAAATTTTGGATGACTTAGTTTAAAAGGTTGTCTTTGTTAAATTTCTAAAAAAACAGTTGTCTCTTTTAATATTTTACCTATATGACTAATGAAGTACTATAAAGGTTAATATTTAAATTTTTTACGTAACATTTTCTTCCTATTATAATTTTGTAGCATCAAACAAGTGGCACATTTTAAATAGATAATTACTAACGTGCTTGTCTAGATTTTTTGAAATTTTATATTCCATTTCATGATCACCTTTAAATTTCAATTCTTTTAGTTATTCTTTTTGTTTCCTTTTTAGCGTAATGTTAACAAATTTTGATGAGTTTTATGGTCATCATCATTCCACTTCTAAATTCAAGATAATTAGAAAATACCTTTCTAGTTAAAATTGGCTGTTTCAACTGCATTGAAGTTTGTTCAACGTTAAGAGAGCCATTCTTACGAGAATACTATTCTAAGACTTCGGGCTCTTGGCACAAAGTTAGCAAACTCCATAAAATACTGTTGTGAGTGGGCTGGGCATTGAAGCCGACCTCATTTTAATACTTGCAAAGCCTCGATCTTGAATCCTTGGAAATGATCCCTAGTCCCTACCTTTGTAAAATTACCAATTTCTAGCTTCCATTAGTTTGGCCTTCCCAGTTTGGTTTTTTGTTTTTTCATTCTCCATACAAATTCAATCCTCGGTGACATTTTCTCCTTATCAGCTAGACTAGTCCCTTTATATTTGCCTTCCTAATATCTTCATGTTTGAGTTGGGGATGTATCTAAGATTTTAAAGAAAAGGGTACAAGAAGTTCCTAATATATTTTATCTTTAATGATATATTGATATTGGATACACTCTTCAATTCAATATCACCGGTATGAATCTTATTATATATACGTTCTAACTTCAAAGACTACATTATTTTCTAATCTATGAGCATACCATTTTCTTCTTTTGGGGACAATCACGGATAGTTAGAATGACACATCTCCTTTTACATAATTGAGTTTAAATACGATAAAAAACATAATTGCAAGTAACAAATGACGCAGAGAATGAGTATGAGGGACATACTAGACCGTTTCCTCGTCCCAATATTGGAAAGTGCATGCACAATTTTAACTGGCTTGTCAGAAAGAAACTGAAAAGAGAGGAACATACCAGCAAAAGAAGCTTCAACTTCTTTCAGCAAAGCTCTTCCCAAATTCGTGGAGGGTGAAAGTCTGCTTCTGCTCCAGTGTGATTCGCCTCTGCCAAAGTAGTATCGAATTATATGTATGTAGAGAGTTGAGATACGTGAAACATGTGTGAGATAAGAGAAAACAAGTCTCTGCCAAAGTAGTGTCGAATTATATGCATGTAGAGAATTGAGATACGTGAAACATGCGTGAGATAAGAGAGAGCATGATGTACCAGATATTTGATGATAAGAATTGATGAGTCATTCACAGAAGAGTACTTCTGTTCTAACTTCTACTAGTAGATGTCAAGTTTTGCACGGCTTTCCCACTCTGACTTGTCCTTACCCAAAGCCCGAAGGGTCCTATCCTCGCAGACTAATCATGCAATTAGCTAAACAACATTTGCTGAAATGAAATTTCTGTTGAAATTTTTAAATGTTATAATAATTCAAAAATCAAGTATTCTAGATAATTTTTTTAACAAATTAATAAATTAAATGATTGACTTAACCTAAAGCAACGATTAGATTGGATTAGCGCAATGCACTTACATCTCCCAACATTTAGAGGCACTGGAGACTCCTAAAATTAGTTGGACCACTTCCAAATGGACGAAACACAATTAAGACAAAGGACATGAAAGTGATGCGGAAATTTGTGGCATCGCTCATTTCAGATAAGGATAATTAAAACCCAACTCATCAAAGTAACAGTCAAGTATTTCAGGAAGATTATTTTTTAAATCTGGTTTTCTACAAAACTCCGTAGTTCGTAGTTCTTGGAATAATTTTTAGTTTCATGATCAACTTAATGATGCAAGTACAGTCAATCACAACAAAATCAGGAAAAAGAGCAATGAAATACCTGTGATATAACGGCAAATTCACGCATAAGATGAACTAAGACAGTGAGCTGATTGCTGGAAGACGGTTACGAGGTCTGGTTGTGGATGTTGAGGAGCAAGCAAGCAACGATAATAGCAGTTAGCGAGGATTGAGGATCAGACCTTCCAAACTATATGGAAAAAAGCTTGAATTCTTATTCCTAACGATATTGGTGGCCTATTTTGTAGTGATACCGTAGATGTTAAAAGGGCAAACAAGGTAGGCATGCATTCAAGATCAGATCATTGTAGTGTTTATATTATATTTTATTCATATATTTAGATAGAGTTGTGAATGAGATTTAATAAAAAAACGAGTTGTAACGTATTTGGAAAATGATATTTCACGTGATGCATTCAGGGACGTCTAAGACCAGAGACCTACCGAATAAATTAGTTTATCATGTCCTCTTCATGTCTGTGTCATAATTCTTATCTTATGGATATGATTGTAGTTTCGAGCTAGCATTGATTAGGGTCTATAGAATAGTTAAATGGGCACATATCACGACACAATAAAGAATAATAAGAAGTCGCAGGGAAATATAAAAAAGTTATATTTTGACCATTAAAAAGTTATATTTATCAAAAAAATTATTTTTTATTTTATAATTAAATATTTATTTTAAAAAAATAATTTTTGTGATAAATAAAAATACTTATGTTGACCTTTCAAAAGTTCACTCACGTACTTCCCTTGTTTAATAATTGATCTCCATGTCATTTATATTCGATACACTATAAGATACTTAATTTGATATTGATTATTTAAACCCATTGCATATATGAATTACGAAGTACAAAAACCTGCGTTTTAGAAATTTATATTTCAAAAAGTGAAAATGGAATATTAAAATCATTATCAATATATATTGTTATTATTAACAACTGAATCCGAAAAAAACGATTAAAATTTTAGAAAACAATCGATTGAGACTTGAGAGTGGAAATACATTACTACTTAAAAACATCAGTTAATTCGAATATATTATGCAAACTTATCAAATTACTTATTTGAAAACGTGGTTTACAAATTATTATATGTGGTTAATTTTTTTTTTACTTAATATGAAAGGGCATCAAATCTAACAGCTAAAGTTTTCCAGCGTTTGTTAAATTTTAAACAGTTAAATTTGGTTTTCTTTTCATAAAATTAAAAACTAATTCAATATTTGACTTTTTGTTGACGACATGAATCCAATTTTCATAACCAAACGATGTCGTGCTTTATCATGAATGGACTTGGGTCTTGGTTATGAAAATTGGATTCAGCCCATGCTTCAGATGCATTCAGCCCATAAAATACAGTCTTGTGAGTAAGAATTAGTCGTTGTAGAATTTAAAGGAAATCTTTGTTTTGATTGTATGTTTCCATAGATCCAAGGGCGAAGAATAATAATATGGAATAATTGGACTGACAGGAAGCAAGGGGTGCGTACTGCGCACATGGGGATGGGGAGGGGTGGATGACAAGAGAACATTTGGACAGGCCTTTCTTGACTCGCACTACGACGCGTCGAAGGCGGAGGGCGGCGGGACTGTGGAGAAGCTGACATAAGGTTGTCGTCATGAGCAATCCTTATGCTAATCTCTTGGTTATCGAGCCCCTAACTATTTGTTTATTTTTCTACTATTACTTTCACCTATTTTGCAAAATTAGTTATTAATTATAATAACAGATATTATTAATTCAGTTTCAGTTTCAGTTTCCAGTTCCACTCCACCTGCTACAAAAATAAATATCACGCGACTCGGAATACGGAACTGAAAACACTAACAAGTACATAACGTCACATCAGCTTCAGACATCAAACACAGCTCTGCTCTTTTTGTTGTTCGTCGATTCTCTGTTCATTTTGCATTATTTCACAAAAAAAAAGTCAACTCTTCCCGTCCGCGTAATTTTGTTCTGAAATCATAAGATATCTAATATGTACACTAATTCGATTTCTAAAATTTCCCAGTTGCAATTTGAAGAATGAATGAAAGGAGAGGTACACAGAAAAAGACAAAGCGGGTATAAGTAAAGCTAGAGTAGAATAGATTGAAACTTACACTGGACGTGATTTGTCAACATGTTATCCGCTGTTTTATAAAGTGGATGATTTGATGGAAAAGCCTGCGCTACTGTTTATTGTATTTTGTTTTAGGGTTGGATTTTTCGGTTTAGTTGACGAGCACGATGTGTCAAAATCCGATTGCGTTAAAATCTATTACTTTGATAGATGGATGGACTGATTAGAATCCTGAATGGACGCATCCATGCTACACTTCTAATCATTTCTTACCCTGAAAGAGAGCTTTTGGACATAAACCTGCCTCAAGTACCCGCAGATATTAATGCCATCTTAATCGTATGTCTTTTAAAAAATGAAAGAAAAAGAATTTGACTTTCTACTAATTCAAATTCAAATATTCAAAGATGCCCTATTCTCTAATTATATAAAATAATGCGAAAAACAACAACTACAAAGAATTTTATGTCTCATTTTTAAGGGTTTTATTCTCCTAAGTATTAGAATATAATAATTGAGGATTTGAATACAACATTACCCAGTCAAGAGCACATGATCGTTTGGAGCAAACCACCTTTTTGATGGGTAAAACTCAATATTGATGGTGTAAGCAAAACAATTCACGTCTTTAGTCACAGCAGAAGGCCTTATTCGAGACACTGACAGCAACTAACTCGAAGGCTTCTCTCAAAACATCGGCTGATGCTCATCGCTTAATGCCAAACTTTGGGGAGTCTACACTGGCCTTACGCTAGCATGGAATCAGGGATACCGCAAAGTAGAACTTGAAGTGGACTCGGCAACAGTAATCAGTATCCTTTCTTCAGCAGACGACCGAGCTCAGACCCACAACTCTATCATCCTGGGCATAGACAAGCTGTTCCACCGAAACTGGATTGTTGTTTATCGACATATTCATTGAGAGAGCAACAGATGCGCTGACTAATTGACACACTATGCTAAACATGTAGATATTGAGGTCACCTATTTTGACGCTACACACACCCATAGAGTGCCACCATTTCCTGACAGATGATAGATTGGGGATCTGTTTCCCTAAATTCCTTATGTAATTTTCGGTTTTACTTTCCTTTAAAAAATACAACATTACCTCGCCATGCTTTAATGCATCATTTCGTATTAAAGTAACAATTTCTTGATCAACTTTGCAATACTTTTCGTTTATCAATAACAACATCAACACACAAGATATAGTGAGAATCCCTCTAAAATGTGAGATTTGGTCACAAGATATAGTGAGAATCCCTCCAAAATGTGAGATTTGTTGAGATTTAGTAGTTCGTAGTCTTAACCTTATCTAATAAAAAATATATTTTTAATAATGCTTTTTACTTATTTTAGCCTCTAAAATGTTATATTCGTGAGATTTAGTAATTCATAGTCTTAACTTTATCTAATAGAAAATATATTTTCAATAATGTTTTCACTTATTTTAGCTAGCTAAAATTATGAAATACAATAAATGATAAAAATGGATCTTTTTTGTTATTTATTTTTTTAATAATATTTTTAATCAATAAAAATTAAAAAATGCTATAAATTACTATGGCAGTGGTTAACAAACATGTGATAATTCAATATAAAATTAATAAAATCCAGTTGTAAAATTCATAATACTACAATCAATATACTTTTTAAAGTAATTTTAAAATTAAAAAACTAATGATTGCACATGATTAACTTTGATATCCAAAATGAGTACATGAAATAGTACATGAAATCTTATCTTTGTTTCAATCATATTTTATTAAATCTCATTCGTATAAACAATTTTGTTTCATTATTCATATATTTATATAACTCTGACGTGAATGTATGAACGAGATTTAATAGAATATGATAAAAAAATCATAACGGAATAGAACAAAGGATAATTCATTACATGATAGTAATTATTATCTTGTTGATGCAAGTATTATGATGTTTTAGTAATGTGCCTTTTATATTTTATTATAATAATTTAATATCAATTGTTATATATTTTTAATAAAATTGTAAATATAATGTTTTTTGAAAAATAAATTTTAGATCTATAACATTTTTAATATTTTTATAAATTTATAATGACTACGAAAAGAGATCAATTCCATGTAAAATAATTATATTTTGTTGACAATTTTGAATATTCTCAAGTTCAATATAATTTTATATGATGAAAATGTGAATAATATTTGAATTTTTAAACTTATTATGAAATTATAATCAAATATTAACAAAATTATTTATTTAAATTCATATTCATATTTACATCTAAATTTAATGTTTAAATAACTCATATATTTAAAATTAAAAGTTGTTAATTTTATTTATCTATATTTAATAATATGCAAACTCAATATGTTAATATTACTTAAAAACTTCCTTTTGAGTTTTTCTTGACCACCTTTCCAAAAAAATCATATGAAATTAAACTAATATCAAATACTTCTAAAATGATACAATTAATAAAAATATCAAACTATTCACTAATCATCTATATTGAACTAATTGAGGTTTAATTCCACATAATGGGATGTCACAGGAATTTTCCAAGACAATAGGTAAGATCTCGGACTAGTGCAGATTTATAACAGAAATTGTGGACTCCAAATTGCACCAACAAGCAATATCACCTCCAAATTGTAGAGTTACTTTCGGTACAAGTATCATATGCATGGTGAATGTGACTCTTTTGTATATGTACTTTATATAATGTTTTATTTAAATATTCAGAATTACTAAGTATATAATTTTGTATAGTGCAAATATTCCAAGTGAACCTATTTAAAAATATTTATCAATTAATCTTGATTTTTAAATAGAAATTTATTATTCGTTATCTAACATACATAAATTTTAAAATGACTTAAGCACAATAAAAATTAAGAATATTTTGATATATTTGAAGTGAATATACAATTTTAATACTGTAAATACTTAATATTTATATATTTCAAAATAATTAAATTTATATCAATTAAATTTATTGATATTTATTAATTTATTTTGATTTTGTAATAATATATTTATTATCATGTAGCCTTTTTGCCTCCTCTTTTAGACTTTACTGTTCTTGCCATTTTTGACGTAATTACGTGAAAAAGATGTATAGTGGACATTATGATGTTTGTCATTCGAGGGAATTGTAGTTTAGCTGTATCAATCAAAATGAGAAGTGATGGCATAGATAAATAAAGCATCCCGCTCCATTGGAAATCATCAAAGTTGTTGCAATAATGAATTTTGCACAATCAAGTCTCGCGGCACCTTCACTGTGTTATTTTCTAAATGTACCTTACCTCAAAGATTGTAACTTGAAGAGGACTTGGGTCTAAATGTGAGACCGTCTCCAGTACTTGTAACCTAAGTGGGCAATATCATTTCTATTTTCCCTTATATTTGTATTATTTTAACTTCAGTAATTATTGAGCTGATTTTTATCCTGGGTCAATTAAATTTCGAGTTTATTAGCCCTCCACTAACTTATAAGAGGAGCTATTGTTATTTAAAAATACAAATTTCAACCATAAAGGTATAAGATCTGCTATAATTATTAGTCAGGTTTTTGAAATTAAATTAGTAATATGAGAGATAATTTTAATTTTTAACATTATTAATATAATTTTAAAAGGTAAATTTAACTTTTTCCTTATTGGCAGAGCAGAGGGCAAAACTCCTGAGAATTGAGTTTGTTAAAAGCATTGAAAATCGCAACAAATATTACATCAGCTACTGAGGGCAAACAATTTGAGTAGCTGCAAAAGGCTACATAGTCTACAAAATGAGAGGGGATTGAATCGGAGGGTGAAGGGTAGGGGTAAAGCTCTTTTGCCACCTTGCCTTTCGCTGCTCCATCAGGATATCTTTTCGTCTGATATGTTCTCAAACTGTTGATGTAACCTATTAGCATATTATATATAATAATAATAATATAAAACTAGTAAGGCAAGGCAAGCAGTCATTTCAAAGTTTGTATGTAATCTGTGAATAAGATTATATATAAACATAGACATGCCACCTTCCTTAACAATGTCAAGAGAGAGAGACATTTCAATCTGATATTTCACAGTTAAAGCAAAATCAAAACTGCTGTATCATTGACTTATGCAACTTGGCATACATTAAAACTTTCTTTCTACTGTTGGACTATTACATCTTGGAGATTCACGAGTTATGTAAAATATGAGTATAGGTAGGCAACATGCTCTTAACTTGCTTGATGAAGCAAAAGTAATTGATATGCAGTTTCAGAAATGACAAGAGGAAAATAGAAGAAGAAAACCAAAAAAAGAGCAAAAGAAATGGATTGGAGGAGAACAGAACAGAGATGGCGTGTAGTGACAATGTCTTTGACAAGACAATAATTTAATCTTTTTGTACTGATTATTGTCAGATGAGATATATGCAACAGCTTTATCGATTCATGGTGAAATCTTCCTTCCTATATCTCTCACGCACACGAAAGAGAGTGTACTCTCTTGTTCCATCTTCCCCTCCAATTTTTTCTTCACTACTGACAAAGAATACCTGCACACTTTCTCACGCACGCACGCATACGCCAGACAGAACCCTACACACACACAAACCACTCCTTCTTCCTTCTCATTGCTATATGCCCTTTATCATATGATCACCTCGCTCTCAAGGAAAGAGATAAAAAGAGAGACGGCAGAATACGACAGAGCTTCGAAAACTCAGAGATTTCCCCTAACCTACCTTTCACTCATACCTTCTCTATTTCGCCTTTTACCCTGCCACCGCCCTTTTTATCTAATCCCCATAAAACCCACCCTTTATATTACTATTACTCCTCTTACTAACACCCCAATCCTCTCAACCCTTTGCCAGCTTCGTTTTCGACATGGCTTTTGTTGCTTGATTAGGGCTGGACTTTTGTCAACCTAGGGTTCTTTGTAGAAGTGAAATAGTTGGCTTTTGTTTAGTTGTTTCCTTTATTGTTTAGTTTAGCTATTCTACTTATTGGATTCTTCTCATGGAGAACTATCACCGTCATTTTGACAATGCCGACACGCAATTGCCTCCTGGCTTTAGGTTCCACCCTACTGATGAGGAGCTTATTACTTACTATCTTCTCAAGAAGGTTCTTGATAGCAACTTCACTGGTAGGGCCATTGCAGAAGTCGACCTCAACAAGTGCGAACCATGGGAGCTTCCTGGTAACCCTATTATACTCGATCACTACGTTTTTTGATACTGCCCTATTCATTCTGAGTCATTTTCACTATATTTTTCATGTGCAGATAAGGCGAAGATGGGAGAGAAAGAGTGGTACTTTTTTAGCTTGAGAGATAGGAAGTACCCAACTGGGTTGAGAACCAACAGAGCCACTGAAGCTGGCTATTGGAAGGCGACAGGAAAAGATCGGGAGATTTACAGCTCCAAGACTTGTTCCCTTGTGGGAATGAAGAAGACTTTGGTGTTTTACCGAGGAAGAGCTCCTAAAGGAGAGAAAAGTAACTGGGTTATGCACGAGTATCGTCTTGAAGGCAAATTTGCTTATCATTATCTGTCCAGGAGCTCAAAGGTGATTGATGAACTATCCCAACTTTTTACCTGTCTTACCTTCTTCGTTATAGCGTGATAGTTTAGTCGTTATTTGTTTAGATAAATGTCCTTCATGGATGCTGGATATACTTTATAGCTTCGTTTATTCTTTCACAGCTTTGTTAGTCAGTACCACGATCGCGTGCCTATCCATCTTCTAGATACACTTCCTTCTGTGGCATAGAAATGCTGTGCTGGATTGATGTTTAAAAGATCTTGATATCGTTCTCTTTCATGTTTGGTTTTTGGTTATTATTGTAGAAGTTCCAGCGTTCTCAACCTAAAATGCCTGTGCTACTTAACCCTATTACCTAGCAAGTGTTGCTTATAGTTTTAGATCTCATGTTGATTTTTATCGAGCATAAAAATTATCATCAACCCTTCGTGGTGCAAACCTTTATTTTGTGCATTTGTTCATGACATTTCCTTGCAGAGACTAGCAATTATTAGGCAAGTTTATTTGACTAGAATTTGTTGGCTGGTTAAATGGATATGTTTACGAATGATGTTAACTTGAGCGTAATGAATAAACAGGATGAGTGGGTGATCTCTCGCGTCTTTGAAAAGAGCGGGAGTGGCGGCGGTGGAAGTAGCAACGTCGTAAGCGGCAGCAACAAGAAGAGCCGTTTCAACCTACACTCAGAAGCCAGCTCTCCTTCATCAGTCTCTTTGCCTCCTCTCTTGGACCCGGCCACCATCACCACCACTTTCGCTGACCGTGACAGTTGCTCCTACGACAGTCACCCCCAGCAGCAGCAGCTGCCCGAGCACGTGTCCTGTTTCTCCACCACTGCCACCAACTTCGACTTCGCTCCGCCGCCTCCATCAGTGACTCGGTTCCCGAGAAACATGGGCATTGCTAATAATTTCCCTAACCTTAGGTCACTACAAGAAAATCTGCAGTTGCCTCTCTTGTTGCCCTCCTCAGCCCCACCTCCACCGCCACCCTTCTTCGGCGGTGCAATGACTTGGATGGTCGGTCCCGAGGATGGTGGCGACGGCAATGGTGGTGGAAGGGTGGCAATGGGTCCCTTTGAGCTAGACTGCATGTGGACCTACTGAGACTGCGATGTATGTCATCCATTAATTCGCTCTTGGAAGACCTATTCGGGTCTCAAGTGTGTGTACTGAGTAGGGTACTATATTAGGAGGAAATTAGTAATGAGTCCATGTCTGCTTAGATGTCAGTTTCAGTAGGATTTTCTGATTTATGTATCATCATGACCACTAGTGATTGTCTGTGTTAGATAGGGAGTGACTTGGATGTTGGTTACGTCGGTTGGTTCGTTCGTTTGATTAAATGCGCTGTTGTGTTTTGTTCCTCGGGGAAGTTATTAATGGGTATGAATGATTTGTCTTGTTTGCTAACCTTCTTTCTTCGACTACAGTTTTATGGCAAGCGCGGTCTGCGGGTTACTGTTGGTATCATGCGTGTAATGGGTACAAAAGGAGAGGCGAGGGCATTTAATGGGCGGTAAAATTAGGTGTGTCTAGCCGTGGTTGAGTATGGGTACAATTTTCACATGGGGGGGGGGGGGGGGAGGTCCGGATTCCGGGCCTTATGATGGGACTTGGACAGCAGTGAGGAAGTGACATATTTATTGTTTCCTCTGCAGTCATGTATCAACTCTCTTACTGTTGAGTGTATGCATTGTTGCTTCTTCAAAAAGAGCTAGGAAACCAAGTCATGACTTAACTAGGATGTTCATAAACTGGCAATTAGTTGGAGTATATTTTGGTCACTTCCAATAGTCTGTGTGAGTGAACAGTTCTTACTGACCTATGACTGATCTCGCCCTCGTCTATATGGTGAAAGTTCCAGCGAAATATAAAGTGAAAGGTTAACGAGCATATCTTCAAAGAACTATTATCTCCAATCAGTACATCACTTTAATATGAAAGTGAAAGATTGAGCATAATGAGTGAGCATCAAAGATGCCAAGGTAGGTACCATCTTCAGGAACATCCAGTCTACTTGAGTACAAAAAATTACTAGGGGACTTAACACCGAAACCGGGCATTAACTGTCTTGGCATTTGCAATCGAAAGCATGTCCAAAAATGTTGCAAAACAAGAAGAAAAGCAAAGAGCCTATAGATGGCTGTGAATCTGGACACTACTGACTAAAATTTGTTGCCACTTGTTTTGGCCAAATTGAAAAGGCCAAATGTTATGTAAGATGATGAGGACGGTGATGATGGTGGCTCTGGCCAGCTTCTTTGGTATGTCGAGGTTGAAATTTGGCACAATACTGCTGCATAATTGGGAATGCAATGAGTACCGCCTCATTTTGGGATCTGTGGTGGTGGAAAGGGTGGCCACTGGCCAGTCAGGCCAGTCCATTTTGTGCATGGAAAAGGCATAGCACGCGATGTACCGTGTTTGTGCAACTTTTGGATTTATAATGTCTTGGCTCCTGCCATTTCTGCTGTACACAACACAAATATACAATATGGTTGTGTAGATAATATAGTTTCTGGACAAACATCCAAAGGATCAAAATGGCATTGACCAAAAGCTGGGTTTTGGAGGTTTATCTAAGGAGAAGGGGAAATTATGAGCTTAGAAATATGGAATCATATATGCTGTACTCTGTGTTTTGTGGGGCCTGGTTTATACACTGCAAATATAATTTACCTTTTACATCTGTATGTTTTGCTATTTGCTGTTTTAGTTAACCGAGTCAGTCATTTTTATTCCAGGAAATATGTGGCATGTGGCAGATTGCCTCCCAAGAATCTTTAGACCAAGGTTTCGTCAAGACACTTATCCCACTTCGGTGAGATAAGATTATAAAAGGAGGAAAGAAGCCTATAAAGAAGGCTCTCTTCTCCTCCTTTAATGTACCCAAAATATAATCCCACTTTTATAGTGAAATTTTCTCTCTGTGGTTTTTTTTACCTTATTGGGGTTTTTCACGTAAATTTTTTATGTTCTTTAATTTCTTCTTATTTTCTATATATTTTCCTTCTTTCGTGTTTTCTTTTCCAATAAGTGATATCAGAGTTACATTTGGGTTAAGTTTAAATCTATTTGCCGTATGCTTTATGGTTGCCATTTAATGTGGATCCTCCACATCAAAAAGTAAATTAGATTTTACAGTACCCTTGGGTGTGCACGGTCCACTTGTGGGACCACCTTTTGGTTTTTATACCTAGTTGGCCACTATCCCCTGATATTCCTAAATTGTTCGGTGTTATCATTTGTGAGACTCCTTTTGTGTGGAGCCCATGAGGTTACTATTTACATGTGAGGTTGACTTGAAATAATGGGAGGAGCTTTTCAGCAGAATGTCAGAAGTGAAAGGAGAATATAAGGTGGATAAATTCAACACTGAAAATTTCTCGATTTGGAAGATGAGAATGAGGGCTATCTTAGTGAAAGATAAGTGCCTTGCGGCAATCGTTAAAAGGGTAGATAATATCACCGATGAAAAATGGGAAGAAATGGATGCAAACACAACGACCAATTTACATCTCGGATTGACAAATGAGATTTTGTCAAGTATATAGGAAAAGAAGACAGCCAAAGAAATTTGGGATTATCTTATAAGCATATACGAGGCAAAGTCCTTACACAACAGAATATTTCTCAAGAGGAGGTTGTACACTTTGCGGATGTCAGAATCTTCGACAGTGACCGAGTACGTCAATATATTGAATTCTTTATTTTCACAACTCAAAAAACTGGATTGTGTGATAAGGACGAGTGAATGAGTGGAAATTCTACTTCAGAGTTTACCACATTCATACGATCAACTCATCATCAACTTGACGGCACACTTGCCTGTGGAAAGTTTGAACTTTGACAATATTGTAGCTACAATCATTGATGAGGAAAAGCGGAGCAAGAATAAGGAGGGATCTTCACAGCAAGTAGAGGCATTGGTGGTGACGAGAGGTAGATTGATGGAACGTGGTCCCAGTGGGAGTCAACAACACGGTAAATTAAAATCTCAAAGTAAGAAAAATTTTAAGTGCCACAATTGTGGTAAGAAAGGTTACTACAAGAAAGATTGTTAGAACTTGAAACAGAGTTGTGGTCCTCAGGGAAGACTTGTCGACCCTCAAAGAAATGTTGCAAGCAAATCAGATGACGATAACACCTTGACTTGTGAAGCATCATCAACACATGATGGTAAGAGGATGACGCAGGATGTGTGGTTGGTTGATTCTAGTGCAACCTATCACATGACCCCTTGTAAAGAATGATTCTATCACTATGAACCAGTCTCAGGAGGTGTTGTATATAGCTGCAGTGATCAGGCCATAAATGTTGTTGGAATTTGATCTAACAAGATGAAGATGTATGATGGAACTTTTCGCATCATTCAACAGGTACGATATGTTGAGAGAATTCGAAAGAATTTATTATCGTTGGGACAATTGGACGACTTCGACTATAAGATGGAGAGTGAAAGGGGAATCATGAAGATAGTTCGTGGAGCGTTAGTGATAATGAAGACAGAAAAGATAGCTGCCAATTTGTACATGGTAAAGGGAGAGACTTTGGTGGATGGAGAAGCTTCAGTTGTCTCAAGTAACAATAACAGGTCTTCGATGATATGGCACAGGAAACTTGGTCATTTGTTGGAGCAAGGAATGAAGATTCCCGTGGACCAGAAGCTACTTCCTGAGCTTACAAAGGTTTCGTTACCATTTTGTGAGCAGTGCGTAACAAGTAAGTAGTATCGGTTAAAGTTCAACACATCGGGCTTTAGACACACAAATATTCTAGAACTGATTCACTTTGATGTATGGTAAGCACTGGTTGTGTCCCTGGGAGGAGCGAAGTACTTCGTATCATTCATTGACGATTATTCCATGAGATGTTGGGTGTATCCAATGAAGAGCAAGGGAGATGTATTTCAAACCTTCAAGGAATACAAAGCGCGAGTCCAGTTGGATACAAGAAAGAAGATAAGGTGCCTCAGGACAGATAATGGAGGAGAATACACTGGTGCAGAGTTTGATAGTTACTGTAAGCAAAATGGTATCAAGCGACAATTCACAACGGCATATACTCTACAGTAGAACGGTGTGGTAGAGCGGATGAATAGAACATTACTGGAGAGAACCAAGGCAATGTTGGCGACAGCTAGTCTGGAGAAGTCCTTTTGGGCTGAAGTTGTCAACACCGATTGTTATGTGATCAACTGGAGTCCGTCAACGGCAATTGATTTGATGACACCGATGGAGTTGTGGATAGGTAAACTAGTAGATTATTCTAACCTTCATGTTTTTGGAAGTCCTGCATATGTGTTGTACCATGCTCAGGAAGTTTCAAAATTGGATCCGAAGTCTAGGAAATGTATTTTTGTGGGCTATACTAATGATGTAAAGAGGTATTGCCTATGGGATCCCACTACCCGTAAGGTTGTTATCAGCAGGGATGTCATTTTCATAGAAGATAATCACTGTAGTGAAGATGTAGGTACATTAGGGTCAGATATTACGGTGATACAGGTGAACGAACATATTTTTGAAATAGTGCCAGATGGGATCAGAATCCTGTGGAGAATGAGGCTAAAGTCAATGAAATCAGACGATCTAATGTTGAAGGTGATGAAATCATATGATCAACTCGCACAAGAGAAGCTTCCAGTTGGCATTCTGATTATATTATAGATAGCAATGTAGCATACTGTCTACTCACTGAAGATGGAGAACCATCAACCTTCCAGGAGGCCGTAGGCGATTCAGATGCGTATTAGTGGATAGCAGCAATGCAGGAGGAGATTGAAGCTCTACATAAGAATCAGACTTAGAATCTTGTACAACTACCATCAAGGAGGAACCCATTAGAAACAAATGGGTGTTCAAAATCAAAAGAAACAGTGATGACCAATTGGAGAGGTATCGGGCAAGATTGGTAGTCAAAGGATATTCTCAAAAAGAAGGTATTGATTTCAATGAAATATTTTTACCTGTGGTTCAATTAACTACCATTTGTATAGTTCTGGCATTATCAGCAGTGCTTGATCTAGAACAGCTAGATGTAAAGACAGCTTTTCTTCATGGTAATCTTGAAGAAGAGATTTATATACTCCAACCAGAATGCTTTGAAGAAAAAGGAAAAGAGAAATTGGTTTGTAGGTTAAACAAATCTCTATACAGACGCAAGCAGGCATCAAGGTATTGGTATAAGAGATTTGATTCTTTTATCATGAGTTTGGGATATAATAGATTATACGCAGACCCTTGTGCGTATTACAAGAGGTTTGGAGGTGATGATTTTGTCATATTGCTATTGTATGTTGACGACATGTTGGTTGCGGGTCTTGACAAAGATCGTATTCAAGAATTAAAGACTCAGTTCGCTAGGGAGTTTGAGATGAAAGACTTAGGACCAGCAAATAAGATTCTTGGGATGCAAATTCACCGAGACAGGAACAATAGGAAGATCTGGCTTTCTCAGACAAATTACCTGAAGGCCTTGCGGCGCTTCAATATACAGGACTATAAGCTAGTATCCACCCCACTCCCAATTAATTCCAAGTTGTCTTCTGAGATGAGTCCTAGCAGTGAAACAGAGAGGATAGAGATGTCTCGAGTACTATATGCATTAGCAGTGGGTAGCCCGATGTTTTCCATGATCAGCACCAAACCAGACATTGCACATGCCGTAGGAGTTGTGAGTCGGTACATGGCAAATCCTGGTAGAGAGCATTGGATAGCAGTGAAAAGAATTCTTCATTACATCAAAGGGACGTTGAATACTGCATTATGTTACAGAGGAACAGACATAGGTATTTGTGGTTATGTTGACTCAGATTATGCAGGTGATCTCGACAAAAGCAAGTCCACCATCGGATATGTGTTCTTACTTGCTAGCGGAGCTATAAGCTGGGTATCTAAGCTGCAATCAGTTGTGACTACATCAACAACAGAAGCAGAATATATTGTAGCTACACAAGCTAGTAAGGAAGCAATTTTGTTGAAGTTGGTCATGGAGGAGTTCGAGCACATATAGTAGATAGCGTCTCTTTTTTGTGACAGTCATAGTTCTTTGCATTTTGAAAAGAATCTAGCCTTTTGTGCCAAAAGCAAACATCTTCGAGTTCAGTACTACTTCGTTTGTGAGAAAGTGGAGGAAGGGACGATTACTATGAAAAAGATCAACACGAAGCAGAATGTGGCAGATTTTCTGACTAAGGTTGTCAACACAGATAAGTTCATATGGTGTCGTTCCTCCTGTGGCCTGATAGAGACATAAGCAGCATAGAGCCGAGAGAGAAAGAATGGTGAAGATTAATTGGCATCTAATTCAATCTTCAAGTGGGAGAATGTTAAGACACTCATCCCACATCGGTGGGACGAGAATATGAGAGGAGAAAAGAAGTCTATAAAAGAAGGCTCTCTCCTCCTCCTTCAACGTACCAAAGACATAATTCCACTTTCATAGTAAAATTTTTTTCTCTTTGTGGTTTTTTATCCTATTGGGGTTTTCCACGTAAATTTCTTATGTTCTTTAATTTCTTCCTATTTCCTATATATTTTATTTTTTTCGTGCTTTCTTTTCCAACAGGTTTGGGTCCAGGATAAGAGGTATCTTTGAAGTTAACCTTGCATTCCCGGATGTCCAATCTGTACGAGTTAATCCATTGGATGCGTTAGTACAATGAACTGTAAAGTTTGGTCGAGGATAAGGTTAATTTGGACTATAATCATGTACTTTTGCATGCCCAGATCATACACTTTAAGTTCACTTCTGATTTAGGTGAAAGAGGATGACTTGGCACGATTTAGTAAGAATTTAACGAGCCTGTTACAAGTACCTTAATGCTACAACCAATCTTTTTAGAATCCTAAGTTTGAGAAGTCTTGACCCAGCCTGTCTAGAGGTTTACAGATTAAAGGTCAACATACTGTTGATTAGTAATAGTTGTCTGATTTATAAAAAATAATTCAAAGGTACAGGAAAATTTTAAAACATTTATAGAAATGAGTACATCTTTACACATTTTTCAATTAAATCCTATATCTTGGTTCTTTTTTGGGGTTATAAAAATCAATATTATAATCTCATCAGGCTCAAAACAAAAATAAATAATTACTTTTTTTAAAAAAATTATTTTAAGAATAACATAAACAAATTTATAGAAATAGAGAGGGAAGAAGAAATGTAGAAATACTCTGAATTACTGTTTGTATATTTAAAGTGATGTACATCCACTATTTATTCACTTTAGGTAACTCCAACTAAAGAAATAGATCAACTAAATATTTCACATTATTAATGTACATGATTTTAGGAGAAAATAAAAGCTAATTAGATGTTAATAATGGACTGTCAAAGATTAAGTCAATGCGTCGTTAAACTTAAACTGATTGTAAAGATGATAATTTGAGTTTGGAGAAAAGATCTTAAAATCGTCGAGGTGGATGTATGTTAGTAAAAAGATAAGCAATTTGGGCTTGATGTATAGTTCCACGATTGATTTCGATTTATTTAATTCGTACATTAAAAAATCATTGTGAGCAATTTATGTGAGAATATGATTATCAAAAAAGAGAATAACTGTTCAAGCAAATAATTTATTTGTATTTTATTTCAAGAAAAACAAAAACAAATGGCAACTGAAAAGGCATTGCTTGTCATCTCAATTTTGAGAGCGCGTAAACAAAGTTGTGAATTTCAAACCGTATCAGCCGAAAAATGTTACAAAATCTCCTCCTTTGCAACAGGTTTTGGATACCGACTAGCACCCAAAGTTTCGCCAGTATCGTAAAATTTGATTATTTCACGACCAACTTGAAACCACCTTAACACTGCATATGGTTACTCTCTCAGATATAGAGACGGAACGAAACAAAAATTTGGATGCAAAACAGAACAAAAATTAGAGACAGTGAGGTGTTTGACTGTGATGGACAAAACAGATAAAACTGTGTTCGTCATGAGGACAGAAATGTATTTGGTTGCAGTTGATAGAACATAAAAATAGTGTCAATGACGAAATTACCCCTGCAGTATAATATGATTGGAAATATGTAATTCATTGATTATTTTAAAACGAATGATTTATATTAATAAAAAGGTTAACAAATAATAATAATAATAATAATAATAATAATAATAATAATAATAATAAATTTGAGTAATAGTAAATACAAATTATATAATAATAATACTAATAAGTTTGAATAAATTGTAATAATATATTTGAATAATGATAAATACAAATTTAATAATAATAATAGTAATAATAATAAATACCAATTATATAAAATTGACACATACTATTTTTGTGATATGTTAATTTTCAATCTTCCTATTATATGAATGTTCAAAATTATAAAATATATCAAATCAACAAAAATTAACTATAAAATTTAATAAAAGGAAAAATTTTGAACTTTTCACAAAATATTAGATTTTCTGAAAATTTTTTGATAGAATTAATGACTCTGCAAAAAGATTGATATCTTTTCCTCTCTTAATTTGTTAGAATGACATTTAGTTAATTAGAAAAGGGTTCCTTCTACACTCTAATTTTGTTGTGTATAAATAATTAGATTATGATATTTCTAGTAATAGATTGAATGGCATTCTTGGTATTCTTGGATGAAGATCACTTGGTCGATTCAGCTGCGCTCAAATCAATAAAAATGGAGCTGCTCAAATCAATAATCTGGTCTAAATCCTAATTAAAATAGCTAGAAGAATGATTTTTTCGTAAAAAATACTGCAATTAAGTTACGCAAACAGATTATCTATGCCAATTATTTTGTTCCTAATTTTATGAGCATCTGTCTATTTATTTTATGTGGGTCATAAAACAGAGTAGGAACATGATAATTAGAACAGACCTATTCAGTTAGTACCTAAGCTTTGTTCATTTCTTTCTCTCTTTTTTTTCTTCATACAAGACAGTTCAAATGGAGGATCAAAACTGACTATAGTACAGATTCCATGAACCAAACTGATTTCATTTACGGCCGACTTGAGATTTAAGTTCCCTTTCTCTTTCTTGAAACTAAAACCCTAAATTGATTTTTTATGAAAAATCCCTAAATTGAATTTGATAAAGCCTACAAACCGTAAAATTCATCGTCTAACATTCTCTAAAGTCTCTTCATTGATGATACTTGGAGGCCTTCGGTATACTTATTTGCTGATCTTATTGGTTTTTCATTTCCAATTTTTGTCTTTTATGTCTATTATCCTTCTGCCTTCTTTGTTTGATCTCTTACCTGAAAGATTACATCTAGGGTTTATTTGTCCAATTATACATTTGAATTTGGTTTGTTTATGTAGGTTATGCAATGAGGAGAAACATGAAAAATCTTTTATCTAAGCTTTTTCTATATTTAGATGTAGACAAATTCCTTTTTCCTTTTGTTTTTTTCCACTTGAATGAGGTTCTGTTTGTAACAGTGAATCACAAGTCAATTGCGAAAATGACAGTTTTTATAGAAGTAGGGTGTTGGTAGTATAAATTTAAATATTCTTTTACTGTGTTCTTATGTATTCTATCTCTTGTTTTCATTTTTATTTGTTGTTTAGTGTGCATTTCTGTTGTAACTATTGATCTTCTTTCAGGCTACTTTTGATTGAGGTTTATTAATGGAATAAAATAGGATGTAATATTATTTTATTATTTGAGAAAATTATTTATAATAGAATAGTATGAAATAGGATAAAAGAGGTGATTTTCATATTATATTTCATTCTATCCTAAACAATAAAAATGAGAAACCTTTGATTTAGAAGTTTAAGATAGAATGTAAAATTATAAACAACTTTTCATTATATTATATTATAAACCGTTTTTTCAAACAACATTTCATCATATTATATTATAAACCCTTCCATACTTTTCAAATAAAAATTTTATAATATTATATTCATTTCATTATAAACTATTCTATTTTATTCCATACCATTAAATGTAACACTCCAATCCCGCCCGACACATGTATGTACGTCATACAGTCACACGTACACATGCCCAATAGAATTGGCGTGTTAACTATTTCACTTTCACTGTATCACTTGGCATCATACACAAAATCAGAAATAACACATTCTCACAAATCCAAAATGTCCTCAATTCATTTCATAAACCATAATTTACAACATAGCATTAAATCCATCATTCATATTTATACATTATCAATGATCAATGTTCACTGTTCAGTCTACAAAATATGCTACATACATGAGGAAATAACCAAAAACTACAGAACTATCTTTATTGTAACTTTCTTTACTAGATGCTAGGTGTCGTAATTTGGCCAAGGAATTTGTCTTAAGGCATGTATGCCATGTATCAACCTAATATGCTACCATTTATCCACACTTTAAGTTGCCATATGTCACCAATTAATCAATCCATATGTCTCCTAATTATTGGTCCACTTGTCACGCAATAATTGGTCCATTTGTCTCTTGTTTCTACATTTTTTCTAATCCAAACTACCCTAAATTTCCAAAATATCTGAAATATCACCAAAATTGCTAAATCAATTTTAATACACACCAATTAATTTTCAAGAAAAATAATCCTCAATTCACATTTTAATCGCATTAAAATCACTTATACCTAGAAAATGTCAATGAATACATGTACAATCATTTAAATGTGTTCAAAAATTAATATTCTCGTGTATGTGTATGCCATATTATACATAAGCATAAAATATCCTTTCTAATTTCTCATTAACCTCTTATAAACACTATTTTAGCCTTAACATGGGTAACAAGATGTTCCAACTCTCCCCTCCTAAAAGAAATTTTGTCCTTGAAATTTTTTTACTTGATGGCTCAAATAGGTGGGGATATTTTTTTTCTTATATGATTCTCCATTTCCCAAGTTACTTCCTTAGCCGAGTGATTTCTCTGAAAGACTTTCACCAATAGAATTACTCGATTTCTCATCTACTTTATGTTATAACCCACTATCTTGATCGGCTCCTCAACATAGCTTAGATTACTAGCACCCTCAATATCTTGAGTCGATAACACATGTGTTGGATCATATCTGTATCTTATTAACATCCTCACATGAAACACATTATGCAACTGAGACATTTCATTAGGCAAAGCTAACTTGTATGCTAAAGGTCCTATCCTCTCAATGATCTCAGAAGGGCCAATGGACCTAGGGCTCAAGTTGCCTTTTTTTTTTACCAAACCTCAGCACACCTCGCCAAGGCGACACTCTCATAAACACTCTTGTCCCCTACACTGTATTCCATATCCCATTAATGCTAATCCATATAGCTCTTCTGTCTATCCTGAGCCACTTTTATTTGACTCCTAATTAGTTTCACCTTATACGCAGTGTCTTATATCAATTATGGACCTTTAACCATTCTGAAGCCCTCTTCATCCTAATATAAAGGCGATCGACACTTTCTGTCATACAATGCTTCATATAGTGCCATTCCAATACCATTATGATAATGATTGTTATAAGCAAATTCAATCAATGCTATATATTGATTCCATGCTCCTTGAAACTCCAATACACATGGTCTAAGAATATCCTCAACAGTCTTGATTGTCCTCTCACTCTGTCTATCTGTTTGAGGATTAAATGCAGTATTGAAGTTTAACTTTGTACCTGTAGCTAACTGCAAATTCTTACAAAATCTAGAAGTGAATCTGAGATCCCTGTCCGATATAATGGACACTGGAATCCTATACAATCTTACCACCTCATTCATATACTTCTGGGCTAACTAGTCTAGTGAGTTATTCTCTTTCACTGGTATGAAATGGGCTGACTTAATCAATCGGTCCACTACAACCCACATAGCATCACTCTGCCTTGAAGTCTTAGGCAATCCAATTATGAAATCCAGAGTGATTCGTTCTCATTTTCACTCTAGAATAGGCAACAAGTGTAACTTTCTAACTAGAGCCTAATGCTTAGCCTTAACCTGCTGGCATGTTATACATTTAAAAATAAACTCTGCTACTTGCTTCTTCATTCCAGGCCACCAGAAATGTTGTTTTAGCATGTTGTACATCTTAGTGGTACCAGAATGCACAGCATAAACAACCATATGATCTTCCTCTAAGATTTCCTTCCTCATATCATCCACATTAGGCACACATATCCTCTGTTTTAACCATAATGTTTCATCTCTCAATTCAAATTCAGAATCTGTATTCAACTTAACTTTCTCAATCCATTTCACCATTTTAGGATCTTTACTTTGTACTTTTTTATTCTATCATGCAACATTGGCCTCTCAAAGTTTCATTATGCTCTAAATTCAACTCCATATTCAAAGCTCTCAATTGGATTGGATTAAGTTTGGTAACCACAATAATTGAATTTGAGCTATACTAGTATTTGACTTTCTACTCAAAGCATCAGCCACCACATTAGCCTTTCCCGGATGATACTCAATCGTATAATCATAGTATTTTAATAACTCTACCCATCGCCTCTGTATCATGTTCAATTCTTTCTAACTTAATAGATACCTCAAGCTCTTGTGATCAGTGTATATCTGGAATGTCTCTCTATATAGATAATGTCTCCATATCTTTAGAGCAAACACAACTGCAACTAGCTCTAAATCGTGTACTGGATAGTTAATTGAGTGAGATCTTAGATGTCTCCATACATAGGCTATCACCTTGTCATTCTACATCAACATGCATCCCACTCATTGATGCGAAGCATCATTGTATACTACATATCCTCCAGTTTCTGATGGAATAGTTAACACCGGTGCAGTAGTCAACCGATGTTTCAACTCCTCAAAACTCTTTTGACAATCATCATTCTATCTGAATGCTACATTCTTCCTCATAAGTTTTGTCAGAAGGGCTGAGATTAAGAAAAACCTCTCAACAAACCTCAGGTAATATCCAGCCAATCGTAGGAAACTCTAAATTTTTGATACATTCTTCGGAGCCTCCCATTTCATTACTACCTCTATCTTCATTGGATCCACTTGAATACCTTGCCATTCACTATGTGACCCAAACACTCCACTTGACTTAGCCAAAACTCACATTTACTAAATTTGGCATATAGTTGTTTCTCCCTCATAATCTATAGCATTATTCTCAACTACTTGGCATGCTCTTCTCTATTCTTTAAATACACCAAAATGTCATCAATAAACATTATCACAAAATGATCCAGGTAGGGTTGAAACACTTTATTCATCAAAGCCATAAATACAGCTGGGACATTAGTTAATCCAAACGGCATTACTAAGAACTCGAAATGTCCATATCTACTCCTGAATGCACTTTTCGGTACATCAACCTCTGTTATCTTTAACTGATAATACTTAAATCTCAAGTCCAACTTAATGAACACCTGAGCTCCCTGCAATTGATCAAACAAGTCATCAATTCTAGACAACTGGTATTTGTTCTTCACTGTGACCTGCTTATAATCGATGCATAGCCTTAAAGTGCCATCTTTTTTTTTTACAAATAAAACTGTAGCTCCCCAAGGTGAAACACTGGGTGTAATAAAACCTTTTTCTATCAACTCCTGTAGAGGAGCCTTCAACTCCTTTAGTTTTATAGGTGTCATCCTATATGGAGGAATACATATAGGACTAGCACTCGGAACCAGATCAATCGTGAACTCTATTTCTCAATCTGGAGGTAAACCAGACAACTCAACAGAAAACACATCCAGGAATGTCTTGTACATTTTGCTAAGCTCTTGTATCCGTAATGTGGGCCAGATAAGCCTCACATCCATCTTACATCAACGTCAAGGCACTCATAAATGAGATCAGCCTATTGACACTGCTTGACTAATTCCTCTGGAAATTGTTCTCGACTGATTAGGAGATTCTAATACCACCTCCTTAGTATAGTAGTTCATGATAGCCCTATGAACAACGAGCCAATCCATGCTTAGGATAACATATATCTCCTTTAATTGTAATATAATCAAGTCTGCCTCCAAATCTGCCTGTTCAATTCTAATCAAACACCTTTTGCAAACTTCTCCAATTACTGTGGTACTACCTATCGGTGTACTCACCTCTAATTCACGTTTCAATGTTCTCTATCATAATGCAACTTAAATGCTAGATGTGGTGCAATAAATGAATACGTAGATCTAGGATCTAGCAATGCAAATGCTTCATAATCAAAGATAAGCAACACACCTGTAACGACATCCGGAGAATCTTGAGCCTTCTGTCTAGTCATAGCATAAACTTTAGCCTAAGACTGTGGTCTATTACTCCGAACCTCATTCTTAACAGAAGGACTTTTAGAGCTCACTTTGCATCTACCTCGGCCTCTCTGCCCAACCCTACTAGCTCGACTCTACTGAACAGTAGTCTCACTCACTGATCCCCCTCTCATACTAGACTAGGCTCTAATGGTAGAAGGACAATCTTTAACTTGATGGTCAAAGGAGCCTTATCTAGGGCAAGCTCCAAATAATCTCTATCACTCACCACTATACTTTTTCTCACAGTGCTCACAATTGGGTATCTGACTCGACACTGCACCTCTTCCACTGTCAAACTGTTTGAAACTACCCCTTTATCTAAACCTCGATTGTTTTGATCCAGCCAACGGTAGAAAGATCTATTCTGACGCTTATTAAACTTCCTTCCATAACCACTCTGAACTTCACTGAGCCTTTTCATTTTAGACTCTTGCCTGTGTTTACCCTGATCATCTCTCAACAATTATTCTATTCTGATCGAGGCTACTCTGAGCTCAGGAAAACTGCTTAGGTGGGTGATTGCTAGCCTTGTTCAAATTCCCAAGTTCAATCCGTCTTCAAATCTCCTGCACTTGTCTTCCCCAGTAGGAATCAAGGAAGTAGTATACCCCATCAACTCATTACATTTGATCTCATAATCTGCCACTAACATTCTGCCTATTTCAGATCCAAAAATTCCTTCATCTTTCTGTCCAGGTAGATCTTGGGCATATGGTTCTCCATAAAGGCCCTCGAAAAATCTGCCCAATTCAGATTGCAAGGCCTGGTGGCACTGCTTGGGACAATCTTCTACCATTGATAAGTTGGGCCTTGTAGTAAGGAAAATACATAGTCGAACTTTTCGTCTGACTTACAGTTCATCTAATCAAACACTCCCTCATTCCTTTCTAACCATCCCTTGGCCTCTGTAGGATCTGTAATTCCGTAAAAGACCATATCCCCCTACTTTCGTAGCTTATCATACCTCCTCTCCTTTCTCTCGAGAACTCATAGAGGCATTAACTCAGGTCGAGGTACAGAAGACTCTCTACTGGATCCTGCCGATATTAAGCCAGCTAAATGTCCTTCTTGATCACTTACGTTGGATGACCTATCATAAACAATAACTCTAATTACCATCCGCATTTATCACTATATTTCATGTTTAACATTCCTATATGTTCCTATAGATGCCAACCATGCTTTGATATCACTAATTGTAATGCCCTAATACTGCTCGACACACGTATGTGCACTATATAGTCACAAGTGTACATACCCAAGAGAATTGGCATGTTGACTATTTCACCTTCACTGTATCACTTGGCATTATAAACAAAATCAGAAATAACAAATTATCAAAAATCCTACATGGCCCCAATTCATTTCATAAACCATAATTTACAAGGTGGCATTAAATCCATCATTCATATTTATACATTATCGACAATCAATGCTCACTATTCAGTCTACAAAGTATGCCACATACATGAGGAAATAACCAAAAACTAAAAACTAATCCTTAAGTCCCAACTAACCAACCTTTGAGCCATAACTTGTATCTAAAAGTGGTACAAAATTTCTTCTATGCAATTTTAACAACTAAGTCGTCGCTTTCTTGAGCCTGAAATTATCAACGATGCAATTTTGATGAGTTTTACGAACTTAGTGATGTATGCATCTAGCAAAGAAAGTTACAGCAAGGATAGTTCTGTAGTTTTCTCTTTTTCTCTTCACCTTCTCCACCGAAATTGCATCCATCTTCTCTTTGAATTGTGGTTAAACTCTAGCTTAAATTACTATAAAAAAGCTAGATTTTAATTCCTAAAAAAATAGCCAAAAAACTAGTTAAACGTGGTCTTCATATTACTGTCCAAAAATCAACCTCTTTTCACCTTGAGTTGTGATGAATCATTTATGAACGGAGGCTTCGATAATCTGAAGTTGTGAGCTGAAATTGGAAGCTTAAACAGTAGTTAGCAAACCTGATCTTTATGGTATGTTTATTAGTATAAAATAATATTTGAATTGGACTGAAATGCATGTGATATTGGTGAAGAAGAATTGTTAGATTATGTTAGTTGTAGTGTTTTCTCTGAACATCCTTTGTTCATTTTATTATCACTTTTTCTCTTGACATCCAAATGACATGAGACTTGAAACAATAGACTCATAACACATTGTTCTTCATTTCCACATAAATTTATGAACATCTGAATCCATTCAGAAAAGATTGAGTGATAAATTTAGGATGAAAATGGTGAGTGTGCTGGAATATTGTTAATTGGAATGACTTCATTAATCATGCTTTGATATTTTGGCTATATTTTGATATATCGATTTCCAAATGAGATTATTATTAATTTAAATTAAACTGGAGACATTTGGCTACAATTTTTAAGAGAAATTGAATTTGAATTCTGTCCTTAAGAGTCTTGAAATTTAGCTTGAAATTGAGTTTTGGCTTAGGCTGTAACACTACCCGAGACAGAAATCATATCTTTTTGTTATCAAATGCCGAATCAGACAAAGTTGTCTTCATAAAAGTTGTAGCTTATTCTCTTAACTTTCAATTGGTATAAAGTTTGTAATTTTTGGATATTAGAATTGAGAAATATGAGTTATACAATTTTGAATGCGCCAAAATTTCAAATGTACTCAATCTGTAGTATATTGAGTATAACTTCTGGAATACTGAATCAAATTGTATGATCTTAGTATCATTAGAAACTTAAGACATAGAGAAGAATTTTCTTGAAGGAAGTGTTATTAAATTACTTTACTTTCCTAATGAGAATAATCATACAAAGTGGACCCGAAAGTATGTTTTTACAAATCTAGATTGATCAATTAAGTTTGATATATGAATGAATATTATGACAAGAATAATGATAAGGAACCTAAGATTATCATGAACATGCATTGTACGTATTCTATATACATATATGTTCATAAATGAGTACGTATATCATTGCTCAAAATAGTGATATGTTTATGATTGTATGTAAGGATGATAGTGGGTTTTCAAACTGATTAATATTTGCATTACTCGACCCAAAAAAGTAGACATGGAGGCTAAAAAAAAAGATTTTAAATGCATGCTGAAAAATGGATGTGGATATGGATTTGGATATGGGTCTAGTGAAAACTCGAACCGATGGATACCTATATCCTACCCTTTTTAATTAACTCTATTTTTTATGTTTTTTCTTTAATATTTATGGTTAAATATAATAAATATTAATATTTTCTAAGAAGAAATAGCTTTAAAATCCTCACTTTACTCTTCAGTCCTCACCTTTTTCATCATATTTTATTTTCTTATAGGATGATAATAATGTAAATGACACGGAGATAGAGTTTTGAATGTTGTGGAGTTCACGCAAAGACAATTTGAAGCTTTGAATATTTTAGTCTTTGTTCTAGTTCTTACTTGTGAAAAATATATGTTGTCTTTGCACTAGATATTATGATTTTTATTATTCCAATTTTATGATTTTTTAAGACATACAAATCAAAATCTTGACT
>JANSVA010000218.1:53081242-53093603 GCA_025504915.1 Erythroxylum reticulatum | reverse complement strand
TATGAGACTTGAATCACGGGATTTCGCCATCTGAGTCAAAAGTTATGATCGAAACATCGTCGACAGGTCATTCTGGCGCTCCAAAATCTGACGTGAACTTCGTTAATTTATTTCTCTTGAATTCCAACTCAGAAAAATCTACAATTGGTCCCAAAGAATCCGTCAATGAGTCAAGAATTTAAGTATGAAATTTTAAAATTTTTGGCTAAACCAATCTCGAGATAAAAACCCCACAATAACTAGAGGTTAAGTCTGCCAGAAATTCAAAAAACAGTGCAATTCAAGTCTATTTGTTTCATTTAAGCATTTTACGTCAACGAACCTTGAATAATGCTAAAATATGATAAACCAGCGAAGATGAACATAAAATAAATATAAATGACTCTGAATTAAGTCCTAAACATATATCAAAATATAAGTGTATCAAAGTTATAAATCATCAATTCATTAAATTTTGAACTATTAAGATTTTCATTTCACATATCATTTTATACTATATTTCACTAAAATTTTAAAATATTATCATTAATGATGTGAAAAAGCTCGGATGATTTTAAAACATTATAAAAAAATATGTATTGATACAACAACAATATTCAGTAGATGTCAAGGGGTTTGAAAAGATTTAGTATTACGCAAGCTTATTCTTAACTAATAGAGAGACTGTTTCTAAATAATCCTCACAAATAAATAAATAAAAATAAAAATAAATAAGTAATATTCATACAACAAATTCATCAACCAAAATTACCATTCGATCAGTTAGAATTTTAAAAATCATTAAAATGTCAAACCATCATTACAAAAATCGAGGATTGAATATTTGCTCTCTGAAATTTGACCGAATGGCTCGATTTCTTTAAGAAGGGTGGCTAGTGCCGACTTTCTGTGAAGTCTAAATCATCGACAATTTTCAAACTTTTATGGAAGTTAAGATTACATTTTTATACGATTTCGACATTGGAAATAACAATAGGGTTGTCTCAGGATCAATATTCCATGACCAAATAGTCACTTTTTATGATATTAGTCTTGTCTGGGAGGTCCAATTGAGGGCGGTGGCACTTGAAAATAACAATAGGCAGATGAATTATGCATTGAAGGATCCCTAGTCTAGTTACCTATCTAGACATCATAGCAGCATACATGTACAAGTTCCAGCATGTGGGAAGATTGAGGAACACAGTAGTGGTGGTGGTTATGATATTGGACAAGTCTGCCTGGTTGTACGAGGGTCATCGTACAAATTAGAGACCAACTTGTTCAAGATGTTGTAGACTCCTACTTTTACCAACCATAAATTGTGTTACACCCCTACTAATAATTTCCCATTTTTAAGTACACTAACAATGATCTAATGAACAATGTCAGGTGTTGGGGCGGTCATGAGGGGATTACTCAGGCTGTTTACATTCAAGTGGTTGGCCCAGTGTTTGGTTGAAGAGCCAGTTCACTATTCTAAAGTCATATAGTTAACTATTGACTATATCCGCTTATTCTAAAGTGAAGGTTATTACTTAATAGTTGGGTGATACGCCGTCTGTGAAAGCATCAGTACATAATAGAAATGAAAACGAAGTTTGCTAATAATGTACATCAACTGAAGCGAAGAGCCACTGCTTCGTTCAAAACCTGTCAGCAGTCATTACTTCAGGTTGTGCTTCACGTAGCTTGGCTGAGAGATAGGGACCCCTACTGACAGCTTCCTGCAACTGCAATTCAGATGCCAAGACATAAAACAACTATATGTTACGAAGACCAAGCTCAAGTACTTCTAGTTTCAACAAGTCAAATACCACAGACGTCTTACCTTGGTGGCTATTCCAGAAAGAGTAGGATTGCTGCTGAGCTTAACTGAAGAAATAAAAGCCCTGTGGATTGCCTTGCAACAATTATGTCTACCCTCCATGCCTGACATTTTTTTTTTTGAGAAAACAAGATTTGAAATTGTGGCAGCAATTAGCAGCTTCATAGATGAAGAAACTGAAAAACAGGACTGCTTTAAGACACGAAGACAAAATTATGAAAACTTCAAAAAAGAACTCTCAAGTTGGTAGAGATAATGAAGTGCTATTTTTCTCACTTGGCTAAATAGTAACAATTTGTCTTGTCAACAAGTAAAAGGCATTGGGCAGTCACACCAACACACATGCGCAATTATGCACCTTGCCTGATACTTGGGCCATCAGCATAGCAGTTTAAACAAAGATGTAAACAATCACATCATCAATTTGCTCTCCACTTGAAATCTTTCCAATCAAGCTTCTAAATAAAATCAAACAACTCCAAGGCGGCTCCTATCTTGCATATAATAGTAACGCATTCCTATCTCTTTTGATACACGTAATCAATAAAATAAGAGTGATTTTTTCCCCAAAACAAGATCAAGCCTTTCGATCCATTTCTTTGATAACTAGCATCGAGAATTTCATGCAAGTTAACTGAAAATATAGCTATTGCTCCAAAGACATGCCCCAGAGCAGTTCAACTTTTGTGGTGTACTTAATTCGACAGTATAACATATCTAACTAAATGTGCTTCAGATGTACGGAAGTCATTTTGAAACATCGATGAACTAGTAATATGTCGGCTGACAGATGACAGCTACCAATTCCTATTGAAGGTGGCCCATTTATATGTACCAAAGATACTGTACTGAAAAAAGTTCCTTCTATTCAGTTCATATCCTATTTACAATTACTAAGTGCAACGGCAACTACAGGGGAATAAAAAACAAGAGAAACAAATGTAAAGAAACTTAACCATTGACCATGATCATTATGATGATGATATTAAACAGGTGGTGGAGCACAAACCTATTTTGGTTGTTTCAGTAGCTGGATCGGTGACTATGTCTATTATTTCTTGCTTAGAACATATTTCCATCAGGCACCATGGCCGAGCCACTAACCCACTTATCATTCTGTAAGCCTGAAAATATTCACATAAGAGAGCAACAATGAAAACTCCACTAATCCACTTACCATAGATCAGGCGTAAACTTCAAGTGAAGGCCAATTTTTAATTAACTGAAAAATATAGATCAAAATGCTACATCTTTAGGAGGAGCTTGGCCTATTTAAGTGTGAAAGAGTTAAAATTCTAACTGCGAGAAACAATAATAATAATCTCATATTAAACCTTAACCTTTTGTTTCTCTTTATCCTTCCCTAGAGACTTCAATATTGGAATGTACACATCCAAGTCTTATGTGACAAAGCACGTGCATGTCATAATAGACCAGGACTTAAAACTCTTTTCTTTAGTGAAAAATAGTTTTAACACAACTATAAGAACATAAGATTTAGCACAATTTAAAATTTGCTCTATGGCTATTTTTCACTATGATAACTTAGGCCTAAATAGGAACACTTCCAAGCCATCCTGCCTAACAAATAATTTAAAGAACATGAGAGAGCAAGTGCTTAGGATCTGTTTGTATTGCAGTTTGTTTTTGTGGTTGTAGCTTATAATAATGTGGTTTATGAACTTGTTGCTGATCACAAATAAATAGTTAATTGAGTATTTCGTTCAAAAACAGTGATTTAGAATAATAATGAATACGCTAGAAAAAGAGTTCTATGCAATATTCTCATCTGGCTTAGAAGCAGCTAAGACACTAGTAAAAGAGTTCTATGCAATATTGTCATCTATGCAGCTTCAAGAATAGATAGCCCAGGAAAGTAAGAGGCTCTCACTGCCAAACGAACTTCTGAATCCTGCTTAAGAACTGATAGGAAAAGGCCCTGCCAATTGCGAAAGCTTTAGTCTTGTCAGCAATTCCAAAAGCATATCATGTCAATTGCCAGCGCAAAAGAATAAAAATCTAAGCTATGCAACAAACAATCAATGAAGTAACACATGTTTATTGCTTGGTGCGTGCGACTGTACTAGTGGTACTTCAAGTACTGTAGTAGAACAAAGATAAAGTCGTATAAAGCTATTTAAGAAAAATTCTCACCGATGGTGTTAGCTTTGTGCTTCTGGAAGCTGTTTCATAGACCAAGCGTCTCAGGTTATCTTCCGCATCCCCATTCAGTATAATATTGCCTTCAGATCGATTCTCTCCCGAAATATTTCCAAGGGAATGCAATGCAGCCTGTGTGTATCATCCAATTATCTTAGAGATGCAACACAGAAAACAGAATCTGGCATTTCAATTTGATATTTGAATCCCTACCTTTAACATAATCTTTTTAGCTATAGGACTAGGAAGTAATTTATGATATTAGACAAAATTTCTGCTATGATACTGGCACAATGCATCCTTCAACAATATGATAATTGAAAAATGCAGTAACTTGTAAGGACGCAAGATGGAATAAGTATATGCAAGTCCTAAAACTTGTAAAACTTTTACCTTAAATTTCGGAATTGGCAACTAAAACTTGACAAGCAAAGAAAGAAAGCAAGTTTGCCAGGAATGTGATTCCTAGTCTAACCTGGCAAACAGTATGCATGCAATATCAAATCAGCATCAATTGCCAACATTTGCTACATCAGCTCAAGCTTAGGTAGGAAGCAAACTTGTACTCTCCTTTGTAGTCTTGTAACTATCAGGTTGTACCACCAATTTGGAGATTTTGACAATAGGACTTGTACTATTGATTTTCCCAAGTCTTTGAATTATATTTTCAAAAATACATTTTATTTTGGAAAAACGATTTCCCCATGTCAAGACTATTGGTCAAAAGGAGCTGTCGTGCATCATGGTTGAATATAGCTGGATATAAGATCAATGATTCTCAAATACCTATATGAAATGAATCCAATCTGTATTTTTGCAGCCAGATATTTGATGTGATTGTCAAGGAGAACAACTTTAATACTTCAAGTATCGTTAGTAATTTTTAGATATAATCCAGAACTAGCACCCACTTCCCACCAGTGAGTTTATTCAAAGGCAAATTCTTGAGAAAGCAAGCCTACAAGCGAGTTACATGCAAGTCATAGAATTGTTGACCGGAATAATAAAAAGGCACAAGGGAATACAGAGTTAAGTTTAAAATAGTTTTTTGCATCTCCTTTAACCTTTAAAGGGACTTGATTGACCATTATCTGACAATCTACCTTTTAGTTGCAAGAAAGTAGCAAAGCAATTATTATTCATATCTGCAGTACAACAAAATTTAGTAGGTACAGCCTTAGAACGTTAATAGATAATTCTCATCAATCTTATATAAAACGAATTGTAATAATGTCCTCTCTATGGAAAGAGCGGGAAGGCTTATCAGAATTGAGGATATTGTTGCCGATTATGTCAAGAACATGATGATTGTTATCTATAAAGGTTAGAATGCAAGGACTGAGAGAACTTACCAACTGTCTACCATGAAACTGCCGTTCAAAAGCTGCATCAACTACATGTCTTGCAGCAGGAGGTGAAACTGAGAGCAGCAATGTTGCTCCTGGGTAAGCTAATAGGAAATTGGAACAGTCACACGTGATTCAGCTTCAGTAAACATTACAAGCACATAAAAAATTTCACTTTCTTAGGTAGCGTATGACTAGAAAATGACATCAATAATCAGTTATTCTTGAATTTTCTGAATAAGCTTATTACCCCACATCAAGTCACATGACTCGTAACAAATAGAAGATCCCTTAGGATTTACATATTACAAACAACAATCACATATCTACATATTACAAATGACAATCACCAACAACATGAGGATTAAATCTATTGAAGAGCAAATTTCATTCTAGCTCATAATATGTTGCAATCCATTTAAAATATCATGTAAGGAAACCACACGCATAGGATGTCAATAGAGATACCGAACTTACAACTTCACCAACTCGGATTATCGACTTTTGACATAACCAATCTACTATGTTCATTAGGACTTGAAATAATCAAAACCACCATTTATTGTTTCACTGTACACTAATCTAAAATCCAAACACCACTGCAGCTGAGTGCAACTGACAGAGGATACAAAATACATCAAGATCAAAGATGTGGATCTATTTTATGTGATAACAATCATTGGTTAATATGTAAGTAACAATTACAAGTGAAAAATGGTTGCAAAATTATTAACTGTTAAAATCTTCCTCGCCTCCTGATTCTCAGATGAAAACATCTCCTACCTATTTATTCACATTTCCTAGCTTTTTCTGCTTAACTGAGAACAGATATTGCTTCACACTCCAGCATATCCACCAAACATCAACAAAGAGCACATCATTCATGCTTTTAAAATGTTCACTTGGATATTTGATCCCAATCCTGGCCCAGCTATTCAAAAGCTCCACAAAACTTTTTTGAAAACGAATTTGAGCCGCATGTACTAAACTCATAAAGATAAAAACATCTAACTCTAAACAACAATACTGACAAGAACAAGAAATGTTGTCAATTAATTTGCATGAAACACATAGATATGTATCTAATACCTAAAATATGTTTCAGAATATCAATCGGAGCAAAAAGGTGAATGGAAAGGCACTCATTCTGAAACACCTAACACTAGAAAAGGATACTGCTAGTTTTTCACAGAGGTATTTAAGATAATACACATACACCGCAGAGTACACAACAAAGTTCAAGTGAAGTTAATTTGTGGAATTGTTGATGGCAAAGTGTCACCCATCTAAACAACATGAATATGACATTTTATCAGCTAACAGTAGTTAGTCATGTACTTACATGATCCTATCTGGCCCAATGCCTCCAAGGCAGTTTCACGCTCGTTCAAATCTTCACTTCCCAACCCAAGTCTTCGATCAATGGCTGATATAATTGTTCTAACACCTGAATTTATAAGGAGATTTAGTACAACAACAAAGAATTCCTGAAGCCTACCAGTTTGAGATTATGTATCATAAAATAAAATCCAATAATTTGTACTTTTGACTCTCCGACGGAGATTATAATAGACTTTCTCAGATATTGGCATAAACTGAACACTGACAATTAACTCTTCCAATTTCCAAAGGAGAGCTTCCAAAAATAAAGACTGCCCAACATATGTATATGTTCCCAATAAGTTGCAATCAAAGTGAATGTACACAATGTGACTCTAGTCTATTAGAAACACAATTACATCAAATTATGTGTTCATCAGCATCCAAGAACAACCAGCCTCGAGCACAAGACTCACTAAATTCATCAAGAAATGCAAGTACATTCTCTTTGGCTAGAAGTCGTCCAGTTATCATCATTGCTCTTGATCTTAACACAGCATCCATCAAAGAGTTGCTTCAAGAGAAGAAAGGAGGAACTATTACCATGTAATAATAGCAATACTGCCACTAAGAATCTAGGCAAACAAACTTCTAACCATCTATGTTAAGGGGAACCATTCAAACTACCTGATCATAGAAGTAAGCAACTGGAAAAGTGTTGTTCTTGACAAGAACTCTGTACCATGCTGAATTTCTGATAACTTCAATTTCCACGATGGAACAAGAAAAAGTAAGACTATAGCTCACGCCACTTACCAAAAACCAAAAATAGATGCTAACTATTTTGTCAAGGAGCTATAACAGTAGATTGATGGATGGTGGGCATAAATAACACCAAAAAGTCAAGGCCCGTGAACGCAGCATTAGGAGATGGCAGAAAAAGGGAGACAAGAAGTATTTAGTAAATATCAAACCTCATAAAACAACTCCAGAACACTTAACGTTGCTAGAGTATCATCTGAGTTCCCGAGTTCTGCCTCCAGTAAACTGAGTAGATTTGAATTGTAAACCACAGATGCCACATAAGGGGAAACAGAGAACAGCTTCACTATCAAAGATAAAACCCGTACACGTCCCTGATCGGCATGAAATGGCAAGAAAGAGCATGTGATTACTAAGAGAAAAAATGCCAGTAGTTCAGAGAAGTTTTTTCTTGATGCACTAAGAGCACACATAACCAAAGAATAAGAGGATGCAATTTGCAAAGTGGCTAAGAAGTTAATTCAGCAAATATGTCATCTTTTCATTGGTTTGATTGTCAGGAAATGGGGTCTATTTTGAGACATCGTCGCAGAAATAAAATATCATACCAATGAAGAACTTCGGGCTGATAAATTCACAAGGTGAGTGACTTCACTGTTGTTTGCTGGAAAGATGATCTGCTGCAAAATGAGCAAAATTCTTGACAATCTCATTCCAGATTTCTAACAAATAAGAAAAATAATGCCAATTCTGACAGCAGAAAGATTATTATAAAATAACTTAACCTCATAATATGTGTTGAATAACAAAGTCCTTACCACACCCTGTGGAGAACCAGCTAATTTCACAATTGCCTCAATTGATTCAGTTGCCACTTTTTCATCCCTACAGGAAGAACAAATGCATTTCATATGCACCAATGGATCAGAAATTTATTTTCAACTTTACAGCATCTAAAAAAAGTCATCTTTGAACAGCTCTGCAAAACCAACAACATTATTTTGATGAGGGAGGAAAGGCATCCTAGAACAACATAATTGTCAAATTTCAAAAGCAAAATGCAGTGCCATTCACAGTCACTTATTGAGCGTTGAATTTTAGCATGATGAACTAATTGTTTAAAGTCCCCGCCTCTTTTCCCTTTTGATACTTCCTTCCACTCCCACTTCTGCACTACCCTTACCTCAACAAAAGGCCGTTATTCGTGAAGACAATAAACATACAACTGAAAAAAGGAATCAGAAGAGTGCAAATAAATCGCTGACAGGAGCATCTAATACAAATATGAAAAGCTCCCAATCCAAATAAATACAAGTTGACAAATTAAGATGCACCATTTGTTAAGCTTCTCCAGTGAAAGACAATAGATAGTGGACAGATCTGAGATGTGATAAACGAAAATTTTGTAATTCCAGGTCACCTGACCAAAGAAAATGGCAACAGGTGCTGACAGATATATGATGCTCTATCAAATTGGAAAGCCAGACAGCCAGTTATCATATTAATCACAACTTCCCCATCATAAGGTGTCAAGACCTGTAAGATTGTATTGTGCTAATCCATTATTGTTTACCCAGATCTTCAGTTTACATTTTTTCTGGCATTCCACCATTTTTCAGATAATGATAGGTAAATCCGCACGTAAAAAGTAGCAAATTTCTATAGGAAGTTGAAAATTAAAGGATCACTGCTTACCCATTTACGAGACAGTCAAGAAGAAGTGGATATATGTCATTTTCAAAAATAAGCTGTGCAGCTAAGGCAGGTGTTTCATTGAAATGCTCCAAAAGACATGAGACCTGAGCACAATTGATAGGGCAGCGAAGTGAAGTTAAATTTTCCTCAATGTATAAGCATACAAAGTAATTTGTCTGAGCATGCAGATTGACCTGGAAAAATTTAACTGAGACAACATAAAATATAATGTGACATACACAGATAGCAGTTAAATTCATACTTTACAACTGAAGTTAAAATAAACTATAAGATATCATGTCCTTCTAACTCAGCATACACATCCAGTAGCCTTTAGGATTAAGCCAATTCCTTGAACTTCCCCTCACGTTTCTTGCTGTAACTACTGATTTGTAAAAACTGTAAAATTATAGCTAGCAAATGATGCATCCAGAATTGCCCTTTTGTGTATCCCTCCTGATTCATTTACACCATAACAAGTTCTTGTGCAACATAACTAGAAAGTAAACTGCCTTCTAATTAGGGTCCATTGACAACACTGTCATCACATAATTAAACAAGGCAATAATTTCATTCAACCATTCAATCACCTGACAATGTGTAGTGAACTCATAAAGTTGGTTTAACATAACTATCAAGTTTTCAATATTCAATCCGTCATCATATAAATTGGATGTTATCCATGTTTTCCACCCTAGACAGAGTAAAAAAAGAGACAAGTCATCTACATCATTCTAAAGGAATATTAAATCACCTAACAGATGAAACTGGGTGCAAGCGCTAGGAGATGGCTGACTTGTAGGCTATTTATAAAGGAAATTAAACGTGTATAGGAATTAAATAGTGTCAGAAAGTTGTAATAAGCATGATTAACCTCAAAGATAAAAATAAAGAAAACATAGACTTGAAGAAACAAGCATACAACTACGACATATTTCAAGGTCTGGACCAATATATCTATAGGGCTTAAATGTTACATACCGTTTTGCAAGCCAGACATTTGACTACCTCAGAATTCGCCTTCAAGCCTATTTGCACGAAAGACTAAAACAACCAACAAAAAGCAGAAAACATAAAAACAAATTAAACAACCAATAATACACACATTGCTTCCATCTCATCCATGGCCAACATAAAGACAAGGACTTGTAAAAACTTCATCCACAAAATGCAGTAGCAGAAAAACAAATACCACAAAATGCGGTATAAGAGACGCTCCATATCTGGTCTTAAAGATCCTCTCTAGGCAAGCAACCAAAGTGGTCTCTAACCCAGGAACTTCCGCTTTTGTTTGTAATGCACTGCAAGTTCAGATTTTTAATAAGAAAATGCCTACGAAGTCAAAAGCAGAAACTTTACCATTTAATTGAAACATTAGACTCAACCCAAATTTTGATTGGAAGAGGAAAAGAAAGATTAGATGTCGAGTGGAAGAGCCGAGGAGGTTTACTTGATAACAAGAGGGAGGGGGTAACGATCAAGGAACTCTTTAGCTGCGGCATCGTTTTGGACTCCTGTAATGGAGGTGAGCATAGAATTTGAAAAGTATAGTGAAACGAAGAAGAAAAAGAAAAAGAAGAATCTTGACCCTTCATTGTATTATACAAAAAGGAAGAATCTTGACCCTCCGTTGTATTATACAAACCAGGATAGTAAGCGAAGTCGGAAGCAGACTGAAGCAACTGAGTAGGATCGTCCAACGAGAGCTCTTCGTCCATGGCTCGCTGCTTGTGCTTGCTGGTTAGGAGAAGCTAGAGAAAATGGAGTTTGAAGCGGTGACGGTGAGAGTTGGCGTTAGCTTCAAGTTAAAGAAGATTAACAATATAGGAAAAGAAAATGGAAATTTTTTATATTTTAAAATTTTAGTTAAAAATTTTAATAATTTATATAAAATTATAAATTTAAATTAGTTTTCATTTACTATTTTAAAAATATGATTTAGCAAAAAACAGAATCCAACCTATAAATAAAACCTATTTTCTGTATTGCCCCCCATTTTTGGACGCAGGCATGTGCTAATGCTATAGTACAGTAGCCGGACAGCCGTCTCTTTGGTCGAACTGAACAGAACATCAACAAAAAAGCGTCTTCCGCAGAAACCTTAAACCTCAGTGGCGTAGAGACATGGCAGCTGCCATACGATCTTCTTGCTTCGTTAAACTCAGATATCTGTCTCTCAAAGACCCTTTTTCTTGTTCTTCTTCTTGTCCTAAAGAAGTTGCTCGGCGCGCCTTTGGACGCGCTGCCCCGTCTAGCTTTTGCCCTCAAACGCCGATTTCGAATGGTGTTTTTCACTCTGCTTTTTCCACTGCTGCTACTGCCGCAAGCGCCACTTTCAGGTCTCTTGGTTTGTTTTCCGCTTTCTCTCATAATGTCCTTAATAAAGGTAATTGAAGCGACTCCATTAGATTGTATCTTTTTCGTCGCTTTGAATCTTGCTGAATTGCTCGATATCTTTGGTCGTTGGAGTGAAAGATAGAATCTTGAACCATTTGCTTGGTTTATTGAAAGTTTCGATGGAAAAGCTTGAAGCTTTGTTTCATTTTCAACTTGAGAAATTACCCACCTCAACTAAGCTAATCATTGTGTGTTTAGAACTGAGATTCTTGTTTCTTTCGGGTCGTTTAATACCTTTGACAGCTAAATGGAGCTCAATTCACGTTTTATTCGATATCTAAATTGGATCGGACTTGTGGACATTTTAGGGTATGTTCCAATAAGCATGGCTCAAAAGTCAGTTCCCTATTCTACTGCTTCTGTCCAAAAGAGGATTCGGAGAGCTGAGAAAATGCGGATTAAAAACAAATCTCGCAGAACAAAAGTTAAAACCCGGATGAAAAAGGTATCTGGTGTTGATGTCTCTGTTGCTGGTAAATCTATAATCCGGTAATTTTGAAGCTATGTGAAGATAATGTATTTTTTTCACGTTAGTTGGGGAGAAAATTTGATTGATTACATACAAGTTAAAATGTGATGAAGTCCCTATTACATAATGTTTAAGATCATGCCTTCTACTCATGTAAAATAAATTACATAGTCTCCATTATGTAAGCCAATTACATTGCATCTCCGTTCCTTTCCATTCCACAGCTATCATGGTCCATATTTGTTTTCAACATCAAACTTGCTATGTATTTGAAATGTCTTCGTTGGTGTTAAATAGTCCTGGAAAAGTTAGCTTGTTGATCAATATATGATAGATTATTGAAGGTGTACACCACTTAAGGCAGCCTACTCTTATTAAGAAGAGAATACTAAATTTGATATGTGT